>CM055972.1:5962500-6090000 GCA_029531755.1 Holothuria leucospilota
GTTGTCACCAATTCCATAGATCCCTCTTACAGTCCCCAAATGGGATGGGCTTTTCTCAGTCCTAACGTCCTCCCGGTGCATGTCACCCACTGATCACATCAGGGTGTAATGTTTTGCACATGGGCAACCCCCGGTGGCCCCTTCTAGTGATCGGGAAGTGGCCTAGTTTATAGCCTATATCATGCTTTTGTCCTTCATTCTATAACATTCATCCATTTTAAGAATACCATCCTACGACACTGTCTCTAACTTGCCTTAAAAAATTTATCTAGTGCAGAAGCTTAGGGTAATAAGCCCTCCCCCTCTGTCCCTTGTATCCCAGTTTTAAAGTTATAGGTTTATACCTGAATGCCTTTACTTAAGATTTCATGAAGTTTAAAATTCCTTCTGGTTAGTTTGTGCTCACTGTGATATTTCACGACCTTGAATATTCCACTTTAATGTCAACACTTTGTCCAAACCACCAAACCACCAGAAGTTAACTTAATTGGAGCCTAAACTTAGTGGACCCAGGTTGATGATGGTAGAGGTTGTTGGAGGTTCCAACAATGGGAGTACCATAACCATTTCCCAAGATCATTACCCTCACTTGGAAATGGGTTCCATCATTCCCTCTCTTCTGGATTAGAATCAACGCAAATTTTCAAAATCTAAGAAAAATGGTGGGTCCACTGTTATCCACATTTTTAAAATTAATAAGTTTTTACGAAACACGGATGACGGTGTTCCAATACACGCAATCTGGTCAGTGGAGTAGTTGGCAATTACATTGGAGGGTAGCGACGGCTCCTGACTGGCTCACATGGACTGCTAACGTTTCAGCTTTTACCGCGTTTTACTTATCTGTAACTTTAAATGGTATGGGGGAAAGGCCCACGAAATTGGGGGATTTAACCTTAAGTGTTTGTACAATACGCTTGCCGGCGATGCCACGCGGTAACGGAGAATTGATTTGCTATCATTCTTTCTAAACTTTACTTGTATAGGTATGCTAGTAACGGGGCGACTTCAATATATTGGAACTCCTCATTTTTTAAAACTTTGACTAAAGAGCAGTAGAAGGTAGCCAAAAATGTTACAGCCTGTTATTGCCATGAAACAAAACAGTTGTCACATGAATTAGAAACCCATTCCTGATTTGGCACAGACTGCCTGCTAAGCTCTTTACCTCTTCAAAAGGACCACCAGCTATTTTATACCTCCCTTCCCTCCCCCACTGATTACGTCTCTTGCCGTAACCAAACGTTGAAGTTTATGGCAGTATTAAATACTAGATGATAACTACGTGTCCTACCACCACAACATCGAATTATCCTGTTGAGTGATTGCCTCCTCTACCGTAAAACAATTGCCCCTCTCCTATGTGACAGATACCCACCTTAACCTGTGCTTAGGTTGTAATAAGGGAGTCCCACCCCTGAGTAGCGGTCATGAAGCCAAAAATTTTCCTACCATTCATTTTCATGGTTACGGTTACTATGGCGAGTGGCAGAGGTTAACGTGTGCACTTTTCAACAGTAAACGAAGCACAATATGTCATCCCTCACATACATAGTCTGTGGGATATGCTTGTATACCTGTGTTGCCGGCTTTTCTGTCAAGACTGAAGTAGATTTACTGATGGCTGGTGAGCAATTGAGCAATTGAATAGATTGGACAAAAATATGATGGAATCCATCCTGTCACTTTAATTTGATTATAAAAAGACTCGTTAAATATTAAATGCTATAAAAAGGGATGATTTCCAGAAAAATGTGTTGACAGCATGAAATGATCTTTCCCTGAAAGAAGACTATATTTTGTGCCCTAAAATCTACAATTTTTTCTGGGGTAGAGAGAAGACATCTCCTCAGACCCCTTATCACTGTTTCGAGGTTTCAAAGACCCAATGAAATGATCAAAAATTTTCAAGGTTAATAATAATAAGGTAGACTTTGAGTTTTACTGTTATCCTTGTAAACCTTTAAACTGTAACTTCATACATGGTTTGTTAGTCTTACAGTTCATATACTGTCAGCTGCTCAGTGTCACTTGTTCAATATTCAAAGTCCAACGAGGGAGCGGCCGGTCCAACAGTGTCAGCAAACTTTTTCATGGGCAGGGTAAAGAGGGAGTAGCGTTCAAATGGGTATGGCAGTTTGGTCTTTTTAAGTATTTTACAATATTTTATATCGCCACATGTTTGCAAACAAGATGATTGTAGGGTCAACTGTAATAGCCTAACAAATCCTCCTTTAACAAAAGCAAACAATTTTTACCCTAGTTCCATCCCCGTTTAATTTCATTTAATAAGTTTTGTCGTACTTTTCATTTCCCCTGCAATGTCATTTGCTTTCGGAAAAAGCAAGGAGAAGCCTTTTGACTAGAAGACGCTTTCCCTTGCACTCCTGCTGATTATGCTGAAGTAAGAGGTATAACTTTTAAGGGAATATTGCATTTAAAATGCACCAACATGGCACAACACGGAAGTTGCTATAATTGCAGGTGTTTAGCCATTCAGTCTCGTCCATAAACTTGGACAATAGTGTTATCTCCCCAAAATATAACGCATTTAAGTAGTTACAAATAATGCTTCATTTAAAATTTTAAAGAGCCACTTTGAGTTGGTTCGTAACATTCACTAATTTTTTCCAAACCTGCCAAGTTTTCTTCACCAGCAAATGACAAATGATCAAACTAAGACCATCCCATGCCTTACGTTCAAATAAACTTTTCATGAGTGATTAATTAACGATTTAGTTCGGTTTTCAAAACTTTGTGACCAGACACTTTTTCACATTAGTATTAATTGCACATGATGACCATTACAATCATGGGTCCAAAAATTCCAATTTTTTAGTTTTTGCATGTGAAACTTGACTAATTGTGCTAATTATAAGCATTGTCATGTGGTAGTGCCCTTCAAAATCCTCACAAAGTTATCAGTATCAACTCAATGTGCCCCTTGAAATGTTTGGGCCAACAAATTATCCTTGAGCTACAAATAACTTAATGGCTTTCTGTGGGAACCTTATTCCTTGAAAGTCAAGCTACCATCCTGCCTTATTTTAAATTTCCTACCATTCTGTATCTTTAAATTATGGTTTCAAAAATTTGGAAATATTCTGCACCACAAACGCAATAATTTTTCCTTAGATTTAAGTCAGAAAATGCATCGGAATTTCCTTTCTGTAAAAAGAACCTTCCGGCTATTGATCTAGTACATGTAATTGCCTTGCCAATGACACCTGCGGGGCAGGGATTTCTTTGGCTCGTAAAGGTCCTCAGGCTGGTGTATGTGTGCGGTCGGTTTGAAAGGAGCTGTCCCCCAGTTTTCCCCGACAGTCATTGGAACTGCAATTACTAGCTATAGAGGTGTTTCAACGACATCGCGTGATCACGCGTCTCTTTGGTTTTGAAGGGTAAGCGTACATTGTGTCAGAGTAGTACCTACGGTTATGCCGTACGCGTGTGCTGTAAATATACTTACGCTTGACGTCACATGAATTTCGCTACAGGTGCCTTGATTTAAGCTAACTTTTTCGAGGGTATGGGTTGGGTACTTATTTGTTCTCATACAGTGTGAAAGAGAAAACTGTTTATAACGTTCCCTTTGAGTTATGGGTCACACTAACAGACCATTTACACTTTTCATTGGCCCCCTCGCAACAAATTCTTGACAGATGACCTGACCAAGAAATAAGAAATATCAGTTCAGTTCTCGACAAGTACAAACAAAAACAACAACAAAAAGAATGAAGCAAAGTGCTAACAATTTTTTAAGCAATAAGTGAAAGTACTTTGATTGTACTCCTTGGTATTTCTTCATTTTCTGTTGTGTAAGTTAACAGGACTTTCAATTCAGTAATAGCGGCATGATTGTAGGAAGGTATGTACCAACTCCCCTATCAGACACAACGGTTTCGTTGGGAATAAGCAACCTTACAAAGAAATGATAGGACGGTGTAGCCAGATACCGAGAATTTCGGGGCAAGGGGAGGGTAGAGTACCATATAGGCATAGTCATTTCATACAGGGCAACGGGGGAAGTGGGAGGCGTCTACGAGGGGGTGGACTTCCCTGTCCCACCTCTGTCTATACTCTTTTGTAACAGTAGGTTAACATAATCATGCCTCGTGTCCTGAATTTTTCTATCTGACCGGGTGATTTGGAAAATTAAGGGTGAGATATTGACCCAAAGGCTGTAGCTAATATTGCCAGACCTATCACTTCCAAAAAAGGGATGTGCTTACCCTCTCCTCTAAAGGCTTTCTATTCTCACTCCAGACAGTAACAATTCTCCCTACTAAATAAATTTTAGCCCCTCTTCCAGTTCAAGTCAAACCACCTCTTTTAGTTTGCACTTCCTTTTTCTTTCTTTACTTTTTATTGCTCCTTTTGTTTTTGTTTTTCATTTTTCTCTTATCTTTTCCCTTTAATTAATCCGGAGTGGGTACCCCTTATCCCCACTCCGAGTGATTTAAAACCATTATCTGAAATTTCTTCAAGAAAGAAACAGTTCTACGGTTCCATGCTTGTTGCACATACATGACTTGAAAGAACCGAAAAACATTAGCTAAATTCCTTGCAGAAGCAACGGGTGGAATCGGACACAAATATTGCATGGACAGCCACATTCAAAGAAAGATAATGACCAGGGTAACTAATTGCAATTTTGCTATTATCAAACAGACTGACGGCAAAACTAATATTGCCAGTCAAGCCAACTTACCCACATGTAAACTAACAGCTAAAGCTACTTGAGGACATCAACTTAGCACACCAACTGAGGCTGAGGAGAAGTTATAAATCATTGCGCTAACTTAAAGCAAATTCCCTGCAATCACCATACAAGCAGATTTAAATTCCAACCAGACGGTTGTACTCGCATGCAAGTACAGATCGAAGACCCTGAAGATTCTATGAAACGAAGATAAAAAGCCCAAATATTTGCGCTACTTGATTTGTCGATCGAATGAATACTGAATACGGTACAAAAAGGGGAAAACGGCCTGCCACACTCACTTCTCAGGGCAAAAATGTTCCGCTGACGGTTGTAAGATGTTTTTACCCCAGATTTGGAAAATTCCGCACGTGCCGCTAAAGCTGAGACGTTAGAACGAATTTAATAGACTTGGCCAAGTCTCTCGTGGTGTCATCTTTTCTCTCTGCATAGTCGTGTGCACTGTGCCGATCTTCTGATTAACACGCCTTCTATCTGCTGCTTATTGGTATCGCTTACCACAGAGAGACTTGGGACGCTTGGTTTCTGTGACGTCATACTAATGAGCTAAGTACATTATTCATTAGGAGGGGGCGTCAACCTCATAATCCAATAAACAGTCCTCATGTACAGAAATTAGTATCGTCCAATTAAAAAGAATATTATTTGATATGACATATTTTTGACAATTGGGTTACCGTAATTTTACTCAAATAAGTATTTAAAGACTAATTTTACGTAACGAAAATTACACAAATATAACTATTGATGACAAATAAGACCTTTGTAATCCATTTTAGAGAAGAGAAACGTGTGTCAATACATTTCCCTATACATAATGGTACCATTGAGCGGTTCGTGTACTTCTTGCAGTAATAATACACTGGAGACAGCATGACGTCATTTTCTTGAAGCCAGCAGTACGGCTTGTCCGCCATGTTGCTACACCCAAAACAATTCGTGGAATCGGTATCGACGTAGCCTACGTAAGGTACACACACGATACAGTACTGTCATGACATAAACCGAAAGATTTTGTTTACTCTGTCAAAAAATGCCCAGTCGCCACAAACAGGCCGGATAGAAACAGGAAAAGGGGAATTTCATTCCATACGTAAGTTTGGTGAAAATAAATGAAATAGGCCTAACGTGAAGTTTTATTCAGCGTAACTTTAGACTCGGGCCAATATAGGCTGTGGCTACAGTAATTGGAAATGTTGCTTGTTGTATGAACGTTAGGCCTAACATTAGAGGCTCTTGTAATATCGTTGTCTAGGGCCTTATCTAGTCAAGGAGCCTAATCTCAAACGGGTTATGAATTTGAAAAGTCATCAAAATTCAGCATTTACCCAAAATTGTTAATCCAACTAAGCACGCTCTGCTATTGCCTACGTAGCAGGCTGTACGGCATATTCCCTGTTCAGTCAGGTGGTTTGGGAAGCGGAGGAGCTGAGCAAATAGAGTCCGCTCTGCGGGGTAGCTCTGCTATAGCCTTATAGGCCCTATTCCAACTGAATGCAGGATGATTTGACAATTATTTCAGCAGTAGACCTATGTCAGACTAGGCCTATTGTATACTATTGCCAATTAAGGCAGTAGATTGCAAAATCATTGGAATGACCGGAAATGGTGCCAAAAAATTTGTCCCGTGATTGCCTTGGGTGTTTAATACGACTTCCACCCCACCAACCTAGACCTATAGGCCTACTGAAAAATGACGCAAGTTCCAGATTCTGTCAGCCTTTATAAACTTACGACGTGGGTAAAAAATTGCACAAAAATTGTATAACTGTCAGGCCTAGTTTGGTTTTGACAGTGATGTTTCTGTTCTGTCTCGTTAGCGTATTCAGCCCTTTCCATCTTTACAGTTGCTTCTCTTTTTTCTCCACAACAGGGGGCAGCCATCTCCAGGTACAAAGGAATGTCCCCAAGCTGCATGGCTAATTCTTGACCTGCCAGTGCTCTGAGCAGTAAGGGAGAGTTGGAATTCCTTTCTCCTTAGGACGGGTAGGAAGTTGGACCAGGTCTGGTGGCAGGAGCTGGCATGTCAGGCCAGGAAGCAACGCCACCGTTTTGAGGAGAAGTAAGAGAGAGCAAGAGTGGAGCTTGAGACATTTGTCAACGGGAGCGACTCGAAGAGGCTGATATGGCTGATGCTGGAGAAGTCGGCGAAGAAAACTGAGGGTCAGATTAAGCACCGCCATCCTAAGGCTTCCAATAGAAGGCAACATCCCTACAAAATTTAGGGAACTGACTTTCAAAAGTCCGAACCAAACGGCTCTTTTCAGGGGCACCATTTTGCTCAGAAAGATTGGTTCCACTTCTCTGTGAACATGCTTTGTCTTGTGTTTTATTTACTCTAAGTGGTAATGTTCACCCGCCCATAAATAGGCATGTATCTACCTGATTAATAAGAATCACATACTGGCTTTCATATCTCAGGTCTTTAAAAAAAATTCCAGAAGAGTCGTTGGACTAAACGGTAGTCCCTTACACACCCATAAATCTAATAAAAAGGCAAAGCCCCCCCCCCCCAAAGTTAGTTAATTTAAAACCTCTTGCAGATTTAATGCCCAATTCTGAGAACAGATGTTCCCAAAATTTTACTCCTTACTTACATTAAAATGGGTAAGGGTGAGTAAAATAAGACAGATAGAAGACATTCTTTCAGGCTACTCCAACAAACCCCACCTTCACTTCTGGAAAGGCCATCAACAGCACTGAATGTTGACGCCTCCCATCTTCCCCGCAGAGGGGACTCTTTTGCTCCGCTTTTCAGGAATGTGACTGATCAAGGAATATGCTGTACAAGCTGCTTCGTAAGCAACCTCCCAGCATACCCAGTAGCCAAACACGGACAGCAGGGGAGGGGGGCAGAGTGAGTTCGGAGGGATCACAATTGGAAAATTGGGAGAATTGATAACATTTCAGGGCTCTATGTATTGTCTAGCAGGGGGCCAGGATGAGGTTGAGGAGCAGGGGCATGGTCCCCAAATCTCCCCTCCCAGCTTTAGACCTGGCACCAAGGGACTTAACCGCAGTATAGCAGTCACTTCAAGGGGCTCGAAGACAACCAACCTCATTGTCACGAAAAGTTACCACATAGACTAAATCCCACTGGTTTCCAGGGTACCAATAATTCTCGTTTGGGAGCCCATTAAGATTGACCCATCCGTCCAGTAACCACACAGTTGAGCAATATAATAGGTCTTTTCATCATGACATGATTAGGCTATCGCCCGCATTTATGCTGAAAACCTGAAGAAATACCTGTAAAGAGTAGGCCTAAACCTAACACCGCTGGAGATTTATACTCGAAAAATGACCTAATAATCACGTATATCCTTTCCAAGTGTAATTAATTTACCATATATTGCCAAAAGAAACAAAGAGAACCCGAATTCGTTACTGCAATAACTGTTTAACTTCGAGTACTACACTGAGTGAACCAATGTTTTAGGTGTTCCAATATGGCGTCAAGCCCCGCCACTTGCTTCAATTTGCTTGTACACGGTTAATAGCGTGTGCTGTCTCCAGTCTATTATTACTCCAAGGTGTACTTACTCCAAACGTAAACAAAGATTAGCAGAACGGGTATTGTGAAGTTTCGTGTGTCCATACAAAAGTAGCCACCAAGCCGTAGCACCCTTGAGATAATCGAAGAATGGATGCTATATTTATTTTCCTCTGTGCTAGCACAAAGTTACTATGCGTCATGATTCTAGCCACAATTAACGTAAATCTTGTGGGTGAACAACGTTGGTTCAGCATGTAGCCAGTAGCAACTCCCTGCTTGAACCGTTCTAAAACTTCTAAACTGACATACATAGGCCTATGCATATATATCATATTATCACGGGGCTTGGCACTTCTTAAAACAAAACTAAGAGTGATTAAGTGATAGAAGAAGAGAAAAACATGAGCATATTTATTTACTGGCTGTTAATTATTTTTTGATGTTGGGCTTATCAATCTACTTATAAGTTATATGAAACCTTTGTTTTCCATGGATCCCTCATTACTGGAAAATGTGAAGGTATGTGGCTAACAGGCAGTTGTGAGTTTGTCTATAGGGCCACCACAGCTTATGTAAATGTAGTAGCCCAGTTTGAATAGTGCAAGAACTACAGAACCCAGGGTTATCTAGACCTTGAAGTTTGAACAGTGCATTGTATTTCTGTTACACATTCTCCATCATAGTCCATGTGAGACACTATACAAATTTATCACAACTCCTGACCTTAAGTGGGAAACATTTTCAAAAAAGTCATGATTTCATGACTAAATTCAGACCATGTACTGTGTCTTTGGCAAAGTATATTTACCTTCAGTTACAGTATCATGGTGGCATTCTGATCCTTATACATGCCTTTTATGCATGCATGTTTACAATTCTTTTGGCAGAACTTGATTGCATCTGACATGATAGTAGCTATGTGTGTATACTGTAGCCAACACGTATACTGTACAGTCACATATCGCAGTCACCTTGAATGTCTTAAGGGTGGCTGACAGTATTCAGGCCCTTCTTTAATGCTTCCTTTTTTCTTCTTGGGTGGGGGAGGAGGAGGGGCACCCAAAATTTGATAGTTTCCACCAAGTAAATTAAAATGTTGCAAATAAAATATTATTTAGCTGTCAGAGTAATGCATAAAGTACAAAAAATGCCAGATGTCTTAATTTTGATATAAGTTGGAGAGTTTTATTTTAACTCACAGCCAATCTTTGTGACATTGTGTAACTTCACACAGGCTCTACTTTGGATATAATGTAGCTGCAGTATTTGCCAAGGCAGTACCATGAGTGTGAACTTAAAAGAACTTATAAGTGCCAGCCAGTGTGAATTAAACAGAGAACTGTTTGGCAGATTTTTAAAGCAATGTATATTGCCAGGGCAGGCCATTTAGACATGTTAATGTTCTGGTACTATACAGTACTGTACAGTATGTATATATATGAGCAAATTAGTATATGAAATACAGCAGCTTCCCCTATGGAAATTGTGTTTTCCAACTGAAGCCTTGCTGAGTCTGTAATGCCTCTATCATTGCAGTTCTGTAGACTGAATTTGAGAAAAAATCTTTTTGCAAAGAGTTACCCATATTTGTAACAGTCTTCTGGCCTCAGATGTTTCAGCAAGCACTGTCAGTGTATTTTAGGGCCATATAAACAAATTTTTGAGTCAAACTGTGTTAGCCTGTATGAGCCAGAGAATTGGCTCCCTGCCCCCTTCATCCTCTACCTACCAGTCCCTGAGAAGTGGAGGATACAGGTAAATTCAAGCATCTGTTGTAAGTAGTTGACAACTTGCATATTTTCATCTTCCAGAAGTCAACTATACTTCTATGGACTTGTAACTGTTACCTGTACAGTTCAACCTCCTCAGTTCCTACCAAAAGAAACCTGTGAAGTTCAACAGAACACTACATGGTCATATGCTTTACCCTGATGCAAACATAACAATTGACATGTCTGGTACTTGGTCATATGTGTCAGGGAAGGGAATTGAACTAACATAGCAACAATAAGTGCAGCTATTTGAGCTAATTTGTATGAAGCATGCCCTCTCAAGACCATTTTTATTTTACATCATGACCCAAAAATGAGGAAAACCTGATGCATCAGTATTAAAAAGTTGGGTACATGTATACATACATGTACCAAGATATAGCAAATCTTCACACTGCCTGGCAAGACCTCTTCACAGGTTGAGACTTGACTTTCCACCAGAATCTTTATCTTTGTTGCTGCATGCATTGAGAGCATTGTGGTGGTCACATGTGAGATTCTCTTACAAAGTATTATGCAGTATGTTAGCTTGTGGTTAGTCAATTACTTCTAGAGAAAATTTGACATGGAAGTTTTTTTTTATGTAGTTACAGCAAGGACACCATGATACCAAATCTGTCATGGTCCTTCACAGCAAGCATTTGAGTAATTATCCAGTAAATAATAATGTGTTGAAATTTAGGACGATAATTAGAATTCTTTATTTTAAATGTAACTATAAGGTGACTTGAGTAAAGCCAATTCATTTCTACATTTTTGGAGGAAGCTGACCTACTTATAAACCAAATTCTATGCAATACTGAACACACTTTTTCCTCCTCAAAAGCAAAATTCAAGTACTCTTTCATATCACATAATGTGATACTATATTTTATTATCGAAGATATTTCAATATATCAGTCACATTGTATTCAATCTTTAAGCATTGAGTGGGCACAATGTGTTTCTTGTTAAGTCTTTTTTTTCTTGAATCAAACTACAAGTACATTAATCAAAGAATATGTTCAGTTTCAGTAATATCCTGCTGTAGCATAGCATTTGTGTGTAGGGCTTAAAAACTTTCTAGAGCTTTGTTGCTTTGTTGTAAAAGGGCAAGGAAAGTCTCATTGTTTTAGTTGTGGAATGTTGATCTTTGGGAGTTTGGGTACCCAAGTTTTCATGCCCAGTGTGGTATTTTTCATTTGTTTCAGAAAACAGTTAAAACCAGAAGTAGTAGAGCAAGTATTTCTATAACGATGACTTTTTGGAGGCAATGTTGCATTGCTGGCCCACAGGTTTCCTTCTAACATAAGCAATTGGTGCTGGTGGGGGAGGGTGTCTGAAAAGGGGTAAATGAGAATGGGCTCAGTTGTATTATTTGGTTACATTCAATCTTCTCAGAGAAGGAATCTTACTATAGAGCTCATGTATGCTGTTACTTCAACCTGGTTTCCATGATGATGACATGAAGCAGTCTAGCAGATTAAGAGTGTAACAATCCCTCAGAATGGGACATCATTGGGGTATCACTGGATAAATCTCTAGCTGAAGCTAGTACCCATATCCAGTAGTCGGGTAGATTTGTGACAAAATATACCTTAACCCCCAAAAAATTCCTACAAGTGAGATTTCAGTGGTTTTAGGTAGATTTGGATGTGGGGAACAACATATCAAAAATCTACCAAAATCGGTTCACAAGATCTTTATTTAAATGGGTCATTTCCAAAATGGCCGTTTTTACGTCATTGTAACGGTAAATGCACCTAAAATAACACTTTTTGCTGATTACAAGAAGTTTAGCTGTACTCAAATTTTGTTTGGCATGATGGTTTAACGACTAAATTGACCAACAGTACTACTGTAGACCTGAAGCTTTCATAATTCATCCATGATCTTACACTTAAGTCACAAAAACCACCCAAAACGACTGTTCTTTGCCTACTACTAGAATTCATGCAAAATACAAAAAAGTCTTCTTGATTTTTTACATTTAGGTTTCCAGGAGTAGTATTTTTACTTAAGCATTTTTACAATGTAGTAAGCTAGCAAGTGGCAGAGCGCAATGCAGAGAGAGAAAAAAATTGTGGTTTGGTCCTTCAACAGGTTTGTCCAGGGGTGCACGGCCCCAGGATTTGCTCTACACTGGGGCCTAAACTCTTTGGCAGGAGGGGCGGTCTGAAGACTTGAAAAGGGCAATGGGTTGCCGGGAGGATACTGAAAGCAAAATTTTTGGCTCCAGAAGCGAGCCGAAAATATTTGGTTTCTTTTGAAAGAATTTGAAGTTTGAGGTTCCAGGAAAGAAAATCTGAAAAATTGGGGGGGGGGGGGGAACTATCGTACAACCTGCTGTACATGAGAGAAAATTCAAGTAAGTTGTTGGGGGGGGGGGTCTTCGGGATTACATATTTTATCGTACCTATAAAGGCTCCCTGACAAAACTGGGAAAGTTCCTCGAAGTCAGCCTTCCTCGATGGGGCCATGCCCCCTGCTCCATCTGGTACCACCCCTTGTTTGCCGTGTCTGTTTTCAAGAACGTTACAACCAGAACTACGTAATGTTCAATCCAACACGGCAGTGACTGCTTAGTAACCTGATTT
Organism: Holothuria leucospilota; assembly: GCA_029531755.1. NCBI lineage: Eukaryota > Metazoa > Echinodermata > Holothuroidea > Aspidochirotida > Holothuriidae > Holothuria > Holothuria leucospilota. Next base: position 5,975,068 of record CM055972.1, read on the forward strand.
AGGGTTGTTAATTGTTGGATATTCGGATGTTCCCATTTTCACACAATTGATTGTCATGAAGCTGTGCGTTTCCATTGAAATAAGTCTCTGGTCAGTTCAAGTGGTAGCATCGCTGTTTGTGGTGTATAAGTTATGAGCCTATCCTCGTAGAGTTTACCCTAGGCTCTGACAATAGGCTATCACATGTGCAATTAATGGGCAAAGCAGTCATTTTAAGTGCAGTAAAGCTTTATTAAAAGATACTCTTTAGCCTACAGGTTAAGCTGCTCATCGGTTTGGTCGCACCCGCTTATTAGCAGTGTATAACCTACACAATGCAGTCACATTAAATAGTTAAGCTCTACAATTGCAGTACCTGCCATCAAGAGTTTCTAAGATTGGTGGCTGGACAATTCACTCCTGAATTTTGACATTTTTTAAGGGTAGGCTGCTATTTTGGACGTTTTCAGAGAAAACATCTTCAAACTGAAAATTATGTGGGGCTTCAGTCCCCCTCCCGAGCGGCCCTGAATTAAGCCGGTGAAGTTATACGGTATTTTTCTTAGAGTAGTGAAATATCTGAGTGTGCCATCTGGACGCATACTCTATATGTGTAATTGCTATATCGCTCTTTGCTCCTTTCACACTGTACGTTACTGAGGTAGCCTTGTACCTACTTGGGTGGATTTGAGACAAAGTGTACCCAGCCAGCCCCACCCTCCCAATTTATGTAGCAAGGATTTCAAGTTTTGGCAGGGTTGAACATGAGAGCAACACATTGACAGTCAAATAAACTTCTTGAGTCCCGAATAAATCAGTGTCACTGCTGACGAAACCTTGGCAAACTCTATGTCCTTAAGGGTTTATTCATTGAAGCCCTTTTCAATTATATCAACATTCTATCAAAATGTGTTTATGAAAATTGATTATAATGAATCATTTGCAAAATTGTTGATGTCATGGTGGACATATTAATATGCAGATCTATTCAAGTTGCACAGTTTGCTGATCACAGGAAATTTGTTCCACTCATGTTCGATTGATAAAATGTTGTTACATTTGAATTTTAAAGCAGTAGTATAGTTGACCTGTGGCCCATTGCCTTCCCTACAAAAAATATGTAAAGTAAACTTGGCCTTCTTATGTTTTGTCATTTAGGTGGCAAGGTAAGTAGGATAAAACTTTTAACGGGTAATGCATGATAGGAATTGGTTTTGGTAACTGGACCCAAGAGCGGCGATTTGTTCTCAATATTGGGGGGAATATGAACAGAATTTCCAATAATTTACTGTGTAAAAAATCAAAGTCAATGGGCGATTTCTCAAATATTGGGGGGATATATCCCCCCATCCCCCCCCCAGGATCGCCGCCCATGACTGGACCTAAAAAGTACTGGGTTTTGCTTACGACTTATTTGTTTAAACACAAGAAAAGCAGCATTTGAGGACGAACTTAGTACAGTCATATTTACGTGGTATGCCACAACTAACAGCGCCGCTGCCAGGATTTCAAAAGTGTGGGAAAGAGACAGGACACATTACGTGTACGTCCCGGCGTTACAGCTTACTGTAGACAGACACCTATTGGTGATCCGGTCACGTGACACCCGAGTAAAGCTGCTTTTAGTCAGGGATAGTCATCAACACATTTAATGGGTTTGTACACTTAATGGTCGTGGTCGGCAAGCAGAAATGGGGGAAGTATTTTGGCACATTGCTCCTGTAAACTGTATTTCTTTAAGCAGGAACGGACGAGGGGCAAGTAAGTAGCATACCCCTCCCACATCCTTCGTGGGCCCCTGCAAGCAAGTGACCAAACGATGGCCTATTTATTTCGGTGAAACTTGCCAAGGTTAAATCAGAAACGTGAAGTATCAACTAGTGCAAACGTTTTAATAAAAATGACACATATAGATGTCTAGTTTCAGAATATGCTGGATGCTCTGTAGTTTGGCAATTTTGGATTTTTAACCACGAGATAACTCACAGATAAGATTTTAAGTATAAGCTATAGTGTTTGCCATCAAAGTGGAGCTATTATCATGTAGAATCAGACTGGATAAAAAGTGGGCACATCAGTTGCAGGTCCCTAAAATATGATTATCAGGCCATTTACTGTCAAATGAGGTCCAAATTCTATAACACGCTCCTGACGTACAAGGCCAGCATCACACATGAATACACTACAGCCACAGTCTTTGATTATAAACACAGGTCCATAATGTTTATAGAACTGGATGATAGCAGTGACATACTTTTCAAGCCTAGGTCCTTCAAGAAGTATAGTCCTCAGAAAAGTATGGCGCATTCACTTTCATTATGAAAGCTGTCTGCGAATTTATTAGTAATTTTTCAGGATGATATCATTTCACAGGAATAAGATACATAACTGAAAATTCAAATGTGAAAAGCTTTACTACTATATTACAGAATCTTGAGTCAAACCTGCAATAATTCACTCAAGTGTGAATATACGGGTCTTTGAAGTTGTAATTTTTCACTCCTAAAATATGTTTTTCTAAATTTCCGATCCGTTCCATGGCCCTAGACCAAATGTCAGAGGGCCTTCGTAATATAGCCACCTATTGCTAATGTAAGTTTATATAGGCCTGTAAGCGTGGGGAAGATCATTCACCTTACAACATTTCCAGTGATTATTAAGTAGCTGGAGTTCAACATAGGTATCAATATAGGTAGCATAGGTACATGGGAAGGGAACAAAAAAATCAAACTGTCATAAAATGGATTTTTGGAGGGTCAAGTAATGCCTTTAACAACATTTTCAACTTCTAATGTCATAACTTTGCCTATAATGTTCACAATTTTGACTTACAACATTAATATCTTGACAGTTATCTTACAATTTTTACTTTCAAATTCCAGCTTGTAACCTTGATTGTCATTATTTTAATCTAAAATCTCATAAAGCTGACCAATAATGTCATACTTTTACTTTTGGAGTACAGAATGTGACCTAAAATCTCACCCTTACTGATATCAATTTGACTTGAAAAAGTCAAACTTTTTTCCTAAATCATATCGTCTTGACTTTTAATTTCATTATTTTGACTATTATGGTCACATGTATTTGCCTCTTTTATTCCATTATAAGGACTTCTGACCTCATAATGTTGACTTTAAAATGAAATATTAAGTTTCAGTTACATAATTTTGACTTTTTAATTACCATTTTTATTTTATTAGTTTGACTCACCTTTTTGTTTGGAAATGTAAAGCGGAAGTTTTAGCTTTAAATGGTAGAAAGTGCCTTGACAAGTCAATAATTGTGATTTTTAAGTGAACATTTTGCTAATAAAAATGTCACTTTAATCGAATGAAAAGTCTTAATAATGACTCTAAAAATTATTAGTCAAATAGTCATGAAAATGAGATTTAAGAAACAGTTATGGCAAAAAAAAAAATTAATAACACTACGAGTGGACTTTAAGGGATTAAAAGTTAATATTTAGACTAAAACAGTTAAAAAGATGAAACTTATACTCTTTTATATAGCATTTCAAGTTGGAATACTAAGATCTGAACAAATAGTTTGGTATCTGAACGTCATAAGAGGATTTCAAATCCGAAAAAAACTACTAAAATTTTTACTTTAATAATTAAAATACTTGGGCTGCATGAGGAATAGGTTAACTTTAAAGGTCACGTTCAGGACAGTTTTAGTCGTTTTTTTTTGCCCTTCCCATGTCCCTTTGCTGAAATATTTTAAGGCAACCAGTTTTGGACCTCAGCACTTAATAATTAAAGGCATTAAATGGTTATGCTTTCTCTCGCTTATAGACCTGGAATAACGTTAAAGTTATATAAATTATGAGGGCCATCAAACAATTAATAAACGGCCTACAAATTCATAAAATTTAAAAAAATTACATTTAGAAGTGAAAAAATTACATTTAGAGGTAAAAAAATTACATTTTCAAGTGCCCAGGTTTTCAAAAATGAGATAAGTAATGCCGCTTTGACATCAAATTCTTTTTATATATCTATACATCATACGAAATACGAATTTTCAGCCATTGATCTAATTCCTGTGAAAAGATATCATCTTTCAAACTATGACGAAATGGCACTTGCACCTTTCTTCCTGAGAACATGGTATTGCGCAATACTATTCTGAGGGCTTTAACTTCTGAACACTCTAAGCTTCAGCACTAAAAATTTCACAAGGATCATTCAATTTTACATAAACCCTTTAAAGTACGCAAGTTACACGTCCCTTTTCTGCAGTTTTTATAATAAAACCATTATACGAAGACATCCAAACCTTCAATGGAGAGTTTTTATCGACGTCATTGTGACGTCATCATTGTGTTTTTGCAAGGGAACTTGAAACATTTAGTCGGAGATAGTCATAGAAACATTGTTACGCATAAAATTGCCAGTAAAACTCACATTACATACACCTTTTTGACATTAAGTAGGGAAAAAAAGGGTTTAAAAAGCCGCCATTTTGGATTTGACCTAATTTCGGCCCTTTCCATGGGTGGATTTTGGTGGATTTTTTCCTGGGTACATTATACACCTCAACTAATACCAAACTGCGTAAAACTCACTTGTAGGAATTTTTTTAGGGTCAAACCCTATATCTACCCGACTACAGGTGGACAGACTGAGGAAGTCCATAACTGTTTTACTTAATCACACACTGTAGTAACCATCAGTGGAAGGGGATCCGCAGCCCTTCAATCAAGAGTCCCAGGTACTATCACTAGTAGACTACCACATGACCTCCTTGGGGTGAAGGACAATAGGACTTTGCTATGAGATGTTGCCCTCCTAATACGGCTCTTAAATCAGGATGCTGCAACTTAAGTGGCAGCTCCCTGCGTGAATGTGGGCCTAAGGTATAATGAACATTTGAACCGAATGAAGGAAATGATTTTGACAGTATTGATCCCTGGGTTTATTGCGAAATCACCGTTTGCTCAATTAATTTCTCTTCACAAGACTGGAATTAAACAAAACCTTTTTTGATGGTTAGTGAGAGCCAAGTTCCCACTAGTCATTTAACAGTACACAGAGTAGGCCATTGCCTTATTAGGAATTATGATGATTAAAAGAATTACAAGAATTATAACACTTATGCAAAAAGTGTGTACATTTTTCCCTCTACCCTTCCTTCTACCCCCTTACCCACACCAATGTCTTCATCTGAAAAATTTGACATAAATCAACACTGAATCTGAAATCCACCTTTCAAAGAAAGAATCTTTTCAAGTCTCTGGCTGCATTTTCTGCTTAACTGAAAAAGAGTTAAATAGCACCCATGAGAAGCACAGCCCAACTGAAAAGGTGCTATAGGACCACCTCAAACATATTTAGGGATATGATCATACCTCTAAGTGCAATTAGTGACTGCTCTTTGATTGGCATGAATTGAAACACTATCTTCACTGTTGTTGGTCAACAGTGACTTGAGTAGTCAGTTGTGTTCCTTATTAAGCTCAGCTCACTCACAGTACTTCAAGGATGTGGCTTTGAACAATGTTAACTCAGAGAAATTTACAATAACTTTGTATGGGAGTTGTAATAGACAGGTGTTTTTGTTCATTTGGAGGAGAGGCTAGAAGAAAATTTAGTAGGGGTAATTTTCACTGTCTGGAGCAAGATTGCAGTGCCTCTAAATCTCAAACTTTTGGGGTCAGGAGTACTATGTCTTTGAGCTCAGTCATCTGTTGTTGTATGAAATGAAGTTTTGTTTGCAGATTTTAATGCCTGGTAGTACAATTAAGTCAATGTTTTGTAGATACAGGTAATAAATCCTGAAAAGTGGGATGGAAATGAGGGATGGTAGCAGTTACCCAATTCCTTTTCCCTCTTGTCTTAAATTAGCAGGGGTCTTGAGTCAAGGATTCAAGAGAAGGCTTCCTGAATAAGGGGATGTCCTAGTATAATAAATTTTCAGGTTTGTAATCTCTTGGATCTAAACTGATACAAAATTTGACTCATTTTGTACCTGCATTAACTATCCTGAAATCAATTTTCAGGTAATGTTGCACTAAGTGTGCTGCTTAAAACAACTGAATGGTTGCACAGTGCCATGGTTAAGGCTTTGGTCCACTCCTTTTAAATTAGGATCCCTCCTCTTTAGCAATGTGACCTGAGTCTACTGAAACCTGCATTCTCTTATATTATTTCAACTAATTGATTGCATTATCTCTAAATAACATTGCAAAACATTGCTGTAAGTTCACTACAAGGGCATATTAAATAGTGCTGGTCATCTTAAATTTTCACTGGATGTACCAGACACTTACCATCTCTAGCTGATAATTAAATCAATCCCCGTACAAACTGTTTTGCATTCAGTATAAATACTGCAATAGGCTCAGCACTTTGGGGGCAAAGATAAGACTTGGAAAGGCTATATACGCCTTCAGGCTGATATAATGTCTACATGCACAACCCATAGACATGCTTTCATGCGCTGCAGGGCTCATGAGTCTAGATGGCAGGTTCAGTACTACATCAATGTTTTCCTAGAGTAGACCAAAGATACTAACTCTAAACTTAATAATCCGAAACATAACCATAATCCTTACCCAAACCCTATAAACTTACCTGAGGCTAGTCCTTAGCCTATAAATTTTATACCTCCGTCAGTGGAATCCTAACCTCACCATTCTATTACCTTTGGTCCATCCCTTGTCTAGTGAATCTTGCATAAAGTGAAAGTTTAGTCTTGTGGGTATCCCACTTGCATGTGGAAGCCTAATGCCTATCAAAAAGGCACTTCAAATTTCCTTCAACCCTGGCTCTGCCCCTGACCTGTCCAATATAAGGATCACAGAACCTCTAAGGTTTTTAGCTCATATAGTCATGCTCTTAGCAGGATTTTGTGGGTTACGATAGGCCTAAAATTTGTTTAACTTCACAAGTGATTTAGCAAACTAGTATATTTGTATCAATGCCAAATGTTGCCTATAATAAATGCAAAGAACTGTCACATTAAAAAATATGAAGAGCAATTTCTGCCCATATGCAGGTATTTCAAATAGGCTTATATCACCTTGATTCAGTTCTGCAAAGAATCAGTCAAATTGTACTGCTCATTCTTTTGCAAAGAAAATTTGTGTCAAATATTGCACCATTTGTTATATAGGTAACTCTTAAAACGAAAAACTTTTCCAAAGGGCAGGGGGACACCCTCTTCCCTTAGACCTCTCCCGTAGTCCTTCAATTCAGAATGTTGGTTACATTGGAAACATGGTAATTCCCAAACTACTTTGTTAATTTTGTGGTTCCAAGCTCAGGTTTGCTGCTATATTGTTCTCACAAGACACCTCCAAGAGGAACAAGCAAAGCTGCTGTAGTATTGCCTGGCATGCATGAGTGATTTTTAACAATTGGTCTAATATAAAGTCTTAGTCATTACTCGCTTCTGGGCACATTGAGCTAGCAAGATGATAAAGCTGATACATATATTGGCCTATAATACAGAGATGCCAACAATTACGATTTTGCCGTAATGATTACGATTTTTACACTGGTATTACGTCATTACGATGATGTGCCAAAATCTTCCGATTTGCGTAACATAAGGTGTGTTAATATCCTTACAGGCTTTCATTAATAATCCTTGTTCATGTATTTACGTTTCGCGAGTAAAACAAGGAGTGTTTAAAATGTATAATAAAAAACCCGGTTGGAGATCAAAAAAGAAAGATTAAAAAGACAGAAATCCACTCATTGATTCGCGTTATGTGATGTAAGGAGTTGCCGTACGGACATATCTTCGAATCGCATACGTACAATGCGTCATTCATGTGCGTAAAAGTTAGCAAAAACGAAACACGTGTGCAGCATAGGCTGTAGAATACATACACAACATACGTTAGGATATGTAGTGCAACTGTGCAATGTCCGTTTCCGTGTACTGCAGTTTGGTGTCTTTGGTCTTTGGCTGGCGTACGTAAAATCGCCGTTCTACTGTACAATTATTTTTCATACACTATACTGTACAGTGTGTGCTATGTGCTATGCTATGCCGTATCAAATCATACATGGACACGTGTACGGAGTGAGATCCGTTGCAACAAGATGAATAGCCTGGGTTTAGGTATCCGCGTAACTTTTTAATGTCATAGACACAGAACAGCATTCTGTGTGTATTATGGATACTTTTCAGAAGAGTTATATGAAAGAAATTAAGGGAGATTGAAACACATCATTGCGGTTACTTTTGCGCAAGGCCGTGGTAACGATCGGCCGAGAAAATTGTCAAGACCCAGAAAGAGTCACGTACAGCCTAGACAATCGTTGCAAGTAAGGGCTGTTACGTTATAGTTTGTAAAGGACTGGATTACCGTACCGCGCGGCTCGCCTAATTTTTTTTCCCACGAGGTTATGGGCAAATCTGATTTTGAAATTTTTTTCAAATTTGTTTCTAAATCATGGTAAGGGTTATTTCTAAGGTTAGGGTTACGTGGACTGGGGTTATTTGGCCTGTTCTTTCATAATCTGGCGTCAGAATTACAAAAAAATGGTTCAAAAGCTGTCATTTTGGAATTAGGGGTGTGGCCTATTTCCAAGACGCTGATTGGTCCATTTGCATGATTTGCCCATAACCTCGTGGGAAAAAAAAAAATTGCGTTCCCACTCCGCCCTACCAACTTCCCATCCTTCCCTCCTCTCGCCGTCGTTTTTTTTTTCTTATTCTTTCTTTTTTTTTTTGTTTTCCTTCATTTTTCAAGATCCAAGGGTTATTTCCTGGGGCCCTCGACCTCATCATTCCCTGCCTAAGCATCTAGCCCCAAACACCCAAAAGCTTAAGAATCACTGTAATACAGTGAAAAACATTCAAAAGGCAAAATTGTTTGGGGCCTCCCTCTTCCCGGTTCTCTTGACTACGAGCCTGCTGATCCCTCTGCAACTCCAAAGGAACAGAAATAATGAATAACTATTGTTTCAGTTAATACTGTATCTCTCCTTGTTAAATTTTTCTGAGAAAGTAAACTCACCCTTGGGAAAGTGGTCTTATTGGTTTTATATTTAAACAATACAAAACCGACCAGGATTCCTATTAAATACGGCGACACACGAGCAAACGGTGCTCGATAGATCAGATCAGCGGCAGGATTTCTGAAACGACAGAAGAGATAGAAATGGCTGCAGTAGATAATTAAAGCTGGTTGAATTAATGATTTCCCTTTGACTTGAATGTGTGGACGCGCTAGTATTTTAATTGGAAATGATGGTTGATTTAATGTCCCAGAACGACTTTGTATAAAGAAATACTTAAACCGCCAAAAATCGTCATAGCACGAGAGCCAGATATATGAAGTTGGTAACAGTTTAAGAGGTTCTAACATACCTAGAAGAGCATAAGTCTTAGCTTCTTTCGGGTGTAATATTTGTCCGAAATGCAGATGTTGAATTTGGATTGCCAACTGAAATTCGAGTTCTCTCCTCGTAATGAGCCTATCAGTCAGGAGTATGAACCAATGACAGTCTGTTTGTTTATGATTATTCATGAATAAACAACTATAGGTGCCTTGCCTACATGCTCAACTATAGTGAAATGTACGCACGTAAACAGTGCAGAGCATTTGCTTGTATATTCGACGGATGGACTACACAAACAGCCTAGGACTATACTCAGGTTAGTGTAGGCTTAGAATTGAATTGTAGTTAGAAATAATTACCCACGCCAACAAAATTGTTGCACAACTAACAACGAAAAGAGGAAAACCTCACCTGAAATCCTAAGCAAGATAACGTTGCCTGGCACAGCAAGGCAAAATACAGGCAGGTTATACTAGTCTAGCGGCGAATTCGAAAAAGAGCTCTAAAAATTGACTTACCCGGTACCGATTTGTAAAATATAGCGACTATGCTAAAACTATTGTTTATAATGTAACTTTAAATTTTAGGTTGGTTGTCACTTTTTAAAAGTTCCCGAACATGCAAATTTTCAAGGTCAAAGGTAAAAAAGGTCAATTTTTTCAAAATTTTGGAATTTTTAATACACTTTAATATGACGAGACTTATAAAATGCTGTGAGTCAAAATGAACAATTTATACAGTCCTAAAGTGCTCAAAATGTAAGGAAAATAAAAGAATTATAAACTGTTTATAGAGTGTTTTCGTAGCCTTAACAAAGAAATTTGAATAACGGACTTAGACACATTGAACAGTCTGTTTTCAACACCTTTCAATTTCAATTCTGGACCATTGATGAAGAGTAAGAAGAAAAACGTCCAGAATAGTGGTGACGCCAGGTGGGGGTGGGCAGGGGGCCATGGCCCCATGTCGGGGAAGGCTACCCCCCTCGTGGGGGAAATTTTCCGGTTTCGGGAAGCTACTATGTATACGATAAAATATGTAGTCCCTGACAACGTGCAGGGCAGTCGCCCCAACGATTTGCTAAATTTTGGTCTAAATTCGGCAAATTTGGCAAATTCTTCAATAAACCCCCCAGATTTTCCAATTTTCTTCGTATAAACCCATTTTTTCAAATTTTCCGTGGTAAAAGCCCAACTTTTTCAATTTTTTCCATTAAGAGTTTGAAATTTTCGGCGCTCTTCGCGCGCTTAAGTTTTACTTCAAACATCGTTTCGGCACTACATCGCCCTCATCGAGGCTTCGGGTTGCTGGCCCCTCGTCGGGGAGCTTGGGCCCCTGTCGGGCAAATCCTGGCGCCACCCTTAGTCCAGATACGATCCCACGCGTTCTGTAAACTGTGGACGAGTGATGTTTAAATACAACCTTTTAATGTTTGTTTAGTTTCCGAACATAGTTTTAAGGTCAAGGGTCATTAAAGGTCGCACCTTTTAAGCTTGATCTGCATTTTACGTTTTTCCCCATAAGGACCCTTCACAAAATCATGAGACTTCAAACAACATTTATTCAGATGTTTTAAAGCAACTTTGTCAGGGGTGAGGCCAGGTGGGGTGAGGAGGCCATGGCCCCTTCGAGAAAGGTTGAGGCCCTCGTCGGGAAAATTTTCTAGTCTTTTTATTAGGGAGAATGAGTGTGTGCAATGAAGTTTTTAATCTCCGACAGCAACTGGTCGTCCCAACAGTTTAGTTGAGTCACGGTACTCTCAAAGAGGGCTATTTTTCAAAATAAGTTGCAAACCTAACCTTTTGCATTTAATTCAATATAAAACCAACTTTTTAAATTAATTTACTTCAATGAAAACACCAAATTATTGAAGTTTCTGGACTAAAAGCACCAAATTTGTGCCGCTCCAATAGCGCCGAAATGTTCATTCACCATCCTTCCATGCAGTAATCCGTCGCTTTTGTCCTGGTTTTGTACCGTGGCTTCCGCCCCTACCAATATCGAGAACTTGCAATCCTTAAAATTAAGTGGGATATAATGAAAATATTTATAGGCCTTCCATCATGAAATGTAGGCTATTTTCGTAGCTGTATCAGAAAAATTTGAATTTTTGTTTCGGTTGTTAGGATGTGTGGAACCATTGCATTGATTAGATTAAATGTGCGAAATCACATGGCCTAACTATATTAATTGACTTAATTATTTATTAAATACATTACGGTGTTTCTGTCATTGCAATAACTATTTGCCAACATGAGCCAGATCAGCGAAAAGGGGTATGTTGTAGCAATATCCTATGCAAAAAGTAGATATTTGTTTAAATGTTTTCGGACGTGATGGTAAATTTTAATAAGGCAGAAAGCGTCTTTGCTCGGGATGGCATACAACTAATACATTTTAGCGCTACAAACTGACAAAGTACGCTTTTGCCTTGTTTCAAAACACATTGTTCTGCTATCTTTTTATGGAAAAAAATCCTGTTTCTCTGGCACATTTTGTGAAAATCCGGCCATTGGTTGGATTATTACAGTTTGTCGGGCAATCGGCTTAGCCTCCTCCTCCCCCTAGAAAGTGTCCCTTACACCCATCGTAATTGTTACATGAATTTAAGTCATTTTGTTTACTGGTAAATAAACCTTTAATAATTTGTGGTTACAGAGCAATATAATTAAAAGTTGTTTCCCTGTATTGGAAAGCCAGTGAATGATTCTTGCACCGATCTATGTTGTTTTCAAGTCTGGACATGAAAATGGCACATATCCATAACAAGACTTGATTTTACTTGCAAAAAGAAAATCCTTTAAATAAAATAATTCGCAGTTCTCAAAAAATGATTATGTTGAGATGAATTCAATGAAGCTTGTAGAGGGGCTGTTAATACGGTACAAATTCATATATGATCTAGCTTTCATTTTGGTAAAGTTATAAAGACAGTGTTTAGTAATCACAATTAGGGATTACGTGTTTAATTCCAGCCACATCTAGCATCGTGAGGCGGATATTTAGAACACAGGTTCCTTTCTATGGACTGATATTATGCTTTTTGTCTAGCACAATATACGTTTTTGTCGACAAATGATTGGAGGTAAGAAGCATTCAGCAAACTCGAGGGTTTTTGCCACCAATTATTCTTGTAGCCTGGCAACAAGCACATAAATTGGTTGGTTAAATCACGGGTCAACCAGATTCAGATATAGCCTGAATGCAACCATGTGTTGACCACTCTATTCGAAAATACAGGTCCATAACTTAAAAGTAGCGGAGGGACCCACAAACATTAACGCCTGGGAGAAATTGTAGGAACAAAAATTACCTTTGCCTTTTATGTTAACACATTTCGTGCCTTGAAAATGATTTTCCCTCTTACAGTCTGGGAACTTTCTCGCCCTCTTCAGCACGTTGTCTGGCTATGAGTATGGATGAAACTGGCTGTAAGAGGGTTTGGTGATTTGATTTTTCATATGCAGATTAATGAAGGCAGTTTAAATTGACAGGATACTCAAAATGTTTCTTTTTTATGAAAAGCAAAGAATTTGTTAATTGTTTACCGCTTTGACCCATTTAGGACAAGATTTTAGTGACACATTTTGAAGGTGGAGCATTGTATTTTATCACTCTCACATCTGATATGGGATTCGCAATTTTTATAATGAAAAAATCTTAATTTGTTACCACAAATGATAACTTGAAAACACTGAAGCGAAACACCATTGCCACATTTTTTCGTTAAACTTTCCAGATATGGTTTATAAATTTGACTAGTCTGCACATAGCTGACGGGGTTTTTTGTTTAGCCTTTCGCTACGGTTACCCAGTGTGGCAGAAGTTAAAGAGAGCCGCTATGCAGGCAAACATTCGACAGATCAATTTTATCCAAGAAGAGCATTATATTGCAATGTAGAACTTAAAACGGTCCATAGGCGTAGCTTTTCGCGACTGGGGGGGGGCTGAATCTTGTTTCGGATCGCCGTCCTGGGGAGGTGTCTAAGGGGAGGGGGTTTGGCCCCTTCCCCTGTGGAACATTTTTGGGTATTTAAGGGGCCTCAGATGCAATTTGGTGTAACATTTTGGACAAACCTTAAGGAAAATTACTGCAAATTTTTGACATTTCTTACAGAAGAGACAAATAAGGGGTTTTTGCCCTTGGATCTTGGGGGCGGAAGCATACTTCAGCCCCTCACATTTTTGACTGGGGGCCCCAGTCCCCCGCTTCCAACGCCTATGTAACGATCTTACCTTGTCTTTATTGAGAGACGCTTTATCTCCATGTGGTAAAACATGCATAAGATGCATTAAAATATCATATCGTGTAAATTTGTAATGGGGAAAACTAAAAAAAAAAATAATGAAAATATTCAATGAAACCATAGTAAATATTGATAGGGTTTTATGCATTTATTGGAGTTCAGGAATGTTTATTATAAATTTATTGTAAAGCCTCCCCTGAAGGTGAAGTACACATGTATAGTACCAAGATTGTTGAAGTTTGGGTGAAAATAGACTCGTGACCTTTGACCCTCCTAATTACCATGTTCGGGTAAATTTAAAAGGTGACAACCAACAGAAAATGAAAGCTGACATCCTAAGGAACATTTTAAGGGTAGGTGTCAACTTTTACAAAGTTGTACCGGGGGCCGAAAATTTTCAGACTTCGCCGCTAGTCTATACGGACATGCACGCCCGCAGTCCGGCCGCCAATGTCACGCAAGTTGACTGCTTGTGTGTTACGGCCCTATATAGCTACATTCTTCATGCATCAAGCACATCGTAGCCTAGCATTCGTCGTTGATTAGTGCACAATGAAAATACGGTAAGCGAGTGCGTATGCAGTAGATGTACACTGACTGCATCGTGCTGTCTCGCGTGCTGGACACTCGTCGACATGTGATCTCGAAGCACTGAGTAATGAATATTCATAATGACCTAGAACTTCCCACCGTGATGAACCTTGTGCATATTGAAACAGTCGTTACATTTACAGCCACGATTTGTTTAAAACAACCTTTCACTTCCGTAAATGTCATTTTTCTCCAGCAAATCATTTCTTTGGTTATGTATGGGTTTAAGTAACCTTAAGCACCACTCATTTCTCTTATCTAAATTCGTATACAAAGTCGTACTGGGACTTACGGTCCGTCACTTCGATACTCCCTTTAATTCAGTCTTCAATTCCGTCCCGTCATCTATGAATTAGTTAATCACTTATATTTGTTTAATTTACTCATTTTCAAACGCTATTTGTTGCAAATTTTCCTTTATGAATGATTACGTGAGTTAAACCAGAAAGCCCAAAGGCTTAGTGAGTCCTTTCCGATTGGGGACTACTTTGTTGCATTGAGGTTTATCCCTCAAATTTATCTTTCTTGACTATATCATTCTATGATGTTTTAACAATTTGACCTCTGCTGACCTGACATGACCTTTGAACCCCACCAAATATAACAAAAAAGAAAAACGGAAGTGTCTTGAAAGGGATTCGAACTCCAATGGATCTTGGATCTTGAAAATTCTTGGGAAAATTTGCTTTTTGACCTCTGATAACCCCATACGACAATCTTGGGAATTCTTGGGAAACTTTGCTTTTTGACCCCTGGTGACCCCAGATGACCTTTGACCTCCCAAAAACAAACGGGTTCTTCCTCGGACCGTAAGGCATCCACGTACCACGTATAAAATCTATCCAAGCTTCGCACCTTGATATATTGTGTTAACAAAATTTTGAGTGTTTGACCCCCGGTGACCCCAGATAACCGTTGACTTCACCAAAAACCAATAGGATTCTTCCTCTCAACATGACAAATCAATATACCAAATATGCAAATGTGTCTTTCATTGCTCTCTTGAGATATCGTGATTACAAGCTATTTTACAAGGTTTTTGCAGTTTAACCTCCGGTGACTTCAGATGACCTTTGACCTCTACCAAAAGCAATAGGTTTCTTCCTCTCAACATGAAAAATCCATAGACAAAATATGAAGTGTCGGTCGTTCCTATCTTGAGATATCGCGATTACAAGGTTTCGGTCTTTGACCGCTGGTAACCTCAAATGACCTTTGTCCTTCGCCAAAAACAGTAGGGTCATTCTATCAACATGACAAATTTATGTACCAAATATGAAAAGTGTCGGTCATTGCTATCTTAAGATATCGTGATTACAAGCCGTTTACAAGGTTTTGCAGTTTAACCTCCTGTGACTTTAGATGACATTTGACCTCTACCAAAAATAAAAGGGTCCTTCCTCTCAACGTGACAAATCTATATCTGCCATTCCTATCTTCAGATATCGCGATTATAAGGTTTTCCGTCTTTCACCTCTGGTGACCTTAAATGAACATTGATCTCCTCCAAAAACGACAGGGTTCTTTATCTTGACATGAAAAATCTATATACCAAATATGAAAAGTGTCTGTCATACCTATCTTACGATATCGTGATTACGAGCTTTTCGGTTTTCACCTCCAATGACCTTTGACCTTCACCAAAAACAATAGAATTCTTTCTCTCAACAAGTTGAATCTTTACACCAAATATGAAAAGTGTCAATTACGGCTATCTTGAGATATCGTATTTACAAGCCGTTTACAAGTTTTTTACAGTTTAACCTCTGATGACCTCAGATGATCTTTGACCTCTACCAAAAACAACAGGGTTCTTCCTCTTCTCATGACAAATCTGTATATTAAATATGAAGTGTCGGGCATTGCTATCTTGAGATATCGGGTCTACAAGGTTTTCGGTTTTCGACCTCTGGTGACCTCAAATGACCTTTGACCTCCACTTAAACAATAGGCTTCTTCCTCTCAATATGACCAATCTATATACTAAATATGAAAAGTGTCGGTCATTGCTATCTTGAGATATCGTGTTTACAAGCTAAGCGCCACATTCACATAAACATACACACATACATACACGGCATCACCATTGCATAGATTTCTTGCCTGCCTTCGGCAAGGAATCAACAACAAACAGACCGAACCCGTAACTTATTTACAACTAGGACAATCCTTGTTTCTTGCTTAGTTAACACTGCATTCAAATTTGTAACAGAGATCAGGCTGAAGTATGCATACCCTGTTACAACACTTGAGTAATAGTTTTACAAAACGTTACCTTTAAAAGCATTTGTGTCACTATATGTGAAAAAGTATACCTGTAACTTTCTTCACTTACTGTATTGTATACGATAAAGGGAGGGTGTAATCAACGCAGGCCACAAGAAACCCCGTTGCGCCCATGCATATACTCAACAACAGACTTAGTAATCCGAATCCCACCAATGGATTTCTGGCAAAAAAAATAATATATACGTCATCACGACTGATCAGACCAAAATTTTGAAATTCAGAAATTTGGTTAACATGTCAGACACAAAACACACATAGACAAACGTATTTTATCATACAAGGTAAGGGCAATGATTGATTTGCAATTTGGAAAGTTATTTAATTTTGATATGAAACGAACACAATTTATAGGCAATTAAACAAGGATGATACGAGGAATTTCAACAAGCATTGATAGGACTAGATCCAACAAACGACTTGAAAATGACAAGCACTGAAAAACAGCTAAATTGTGCATTTGGAACAGGCCTATGTTTTTTTTTTTCAAATTTTGTTAAAGGGAAAATGCAGTCACCCCAATCAGAGTTAGTATGCCCGTCACTCTAGTTCATGAATGGCCTATTTTGATCATGTGGCAATGTTTTTGTTAGTGAATTGTGAAATTCAAGGAGAATTTCTCCTTGCTTTACCTATTGTTTGTAATAGTTATGTTCAAAACGTCTTCAGAGGTGCTTGTAATGCAATAAGAGGAGATTTCCAAGAGTTTGCTGATTTTTCAAAGCAAATTTTGGGGCTACTGCCTATTACTTTTAGGTAAACAATAAAGCCCGTCGAACCACCGACGTTGACCCCGAACGGGCGTGTATTACGCCCGTATCCGACCGGTACACGAATCAGCTATCTGCATTTGTTGGTGTAATTTGCAATGATACGGGCTTACCTCTTTGGGGACGCACTTTCTGTTCTATGACGTCATACGCACGCGGCACAAGAATAACTGCTAGTGGAGGTAACGAACTATTAATACAAATACTAATTCAACTTTAACTGAGGCACAACATGTCCCCGCTGTATATAGGGGGTGCATGTGACGTCATTCAATAGCTATTTGCCATACTAAAGGTACCCTACGTCTGCATTGACCAACTATCCCCACATGCTAATGTGAACTGTGAGTACCGTGAGTATGGCGGGAAGCCTCATTTTTTCCCACGAGGTTATGGGGAAATTTGATTTTCAAAATTTTTCAAATTTGTTTCAAAATGATGGTTAGGGTTAGAATTTAGGTTAGGGTTACGTAGACTGGGGTTATTTGGCCTGTTCTTTCATAATCCTGTGTCAGAATTACAATAACAGGGTCGAAAAGCTGTCATTTTGAAACTAGGGAGAGTATACACGCCCTCTATTACAGGGAGCTTTCTTCCAAATTTTTCTTTGTTTGAGGTAACTATTGTATTGCAAGAGTCATGGAGGACTTCAGTGTTTACTCACCTAAAAAATGCATAGATGAACAAAGGGCTAAACGCGAAAAACTGCAAGTCGTTGGCAAGATACCACGTCCATTCCATACACTGTGGATGAGAGTAAACAGGAGGGAAAACGTTGGGAATCCATAGGTAAAACAAAACCATTATACATTCCAGTCATTATTTTACATCTATTCGACTACAGTTGAGTCCCAGTGGGAACAGAATATAAAACACGGTTGTCTTGACAACCGTATGGTTTGCATTAAGACGGGGGGGGGACTGGGTTCCACCATTAATTGTTGCCAATGACTGCACACTAAACAGATCTTGTTACTCTGTCCCTCATTCCTTGTCAGTTTCCAACGCCAGCATGTTACACATCAATTCACAGCTCCCTAGTTGGTCGCAACATCAAATTTCAGTACCAAGACCATTAACTTTTTGATCTAGAGAAGCATAAATAAAAAAAATCTTGTGATTCACCAAAACCCCCCCCCCCTTGCCACTCTTCATCATATTAGATTGGTCAGTTGTTATTTCCAAGCCTCAACATCGACACAGATGAGAGCAATTTCAACAATTTAGAACAGAACGTTTTCCAATTCAATCACTAACATATACACATAACTCAAAATTCAATGTTCTTTCATACTATGGTGAAAAATGAACCCAAACAAATTTTAGGGTCTATCCTTCCGACCAGGTTGCATTTTATGTTATGATGGTGCGCCCCGTGAAAGGCTGGTGTCTCTACTACAATTTTTATATCTTGCTTAATAAATCACCCTGATTAGTATAGCTCTTGCACTCTACAATTGATTCAATTTAAAATACCCGGGTTATAGATAGACGTACGAATCAGAGGTACCAGGAGGAAAACAGCCCATGGAGTTCCACAAAAGCAACTATTTCTCGGGCAGATACTTGAACGAAAAATTAGGCAATTTTCCCGGTTTCTGAGGGGCTTCTCCTGTACGCCCACTCCAGGATATTTGTAAATATTATTGGTGATTTCACTGTGATAAGTGCAGACGAGCGTGAAATTAACAGAAGTGCAGCATCCATCATACACAGTATTGTACTCAATAGAATGTGATCTTGGACAAATAAATATGTTTTTTTTTCAAAAGTCCCCTCAACTCTCTGGCGAAGAGCCAGGGGCGAAAACCAAACAATACTCCTGAAGGAGTCCCTTGAGGAGCAACGTCCCCAAGGGATAACTCAACAACAACTACCGAACAACCTGACGTACGAAGTCTCGTTCTAGACTGGCTTAATAAAACGGCCTTTGCCAGTGAGCTCCGCCGTCGTGATCACGGATGCTCCTGCGCCAGAGGTGCGTCTCTGTGATTACAAACACTTTTTTGACAGGCTGACAGGTGTGGCAATTAAAATGTTTTTTTTTTTTTCAAAAGTCCCCTGACTCTCTGGCGAAGAGCCAGGGGCGAAAACCAAACAATACTCCCGAAGGAGTTCTGCTCCCCGAAGGAGTGACAACGTCCCCAAGGGACAAACTTTCACTTAACAGACACCACCCTACAGTGGTCCCGTTCTAGACTGGCTGAATAGAACAGGTCCCACCTGGGAGCTCCGCAACTAAAATGCAGCTTAGCCTAGATCTTTGTCCGGAAGGTGTTGAAGACTTATTTTTAAATTGGATGAGGTTCTAAGTATGAACGCAGGGGACTTTAAGCTGTAGTGGAAGACGCAATATGTGGTCTTTAAAATTTTCAACTCAAAACAGCACAATGTTCCATAATTTAAACCAAAATGTGTCACAGCTTTAATTTGGAGGTGATTTAATGTACGTATAGACCTTATGTATTGACGTCACGCGACGTCATTTTGGAGGGAAAACAATGAAGCACATTGCACGTACGACGCAGACTTTGCACCCGCGCGTAGAGGACTATATATGCGCGTATCCGACCAGGTACACAAATCAGCTGTCTGCATTTGTTGGTATAAGTTGCAATGATACGCGCTTGCCTCCATTAGGGGCTCACTTTCTGTTAGTGACGTCATATGCATAAGGTCTGTTAGGTAAATACTCTACTAATTAATTCCAAGTCCATGGTAGGAAAATTCATAATGACTTACTTGATCATTCATGTGAGGATAAATGTTATTGATGAATAACATAGTCGCCCACCAGTATGTTGCACATTTTCTCGGGTTTGCCGCATAGTATGGGGCCCTCGGCCCCCACATGAGGTGTGGCATGATAAACACATAAATTAATAAAGTAGCGACGAGTATTGGGAGCAACCTGTAAAGGAAACATAATGGTATAGAAAACGTTACAGTCATGAAAGACCCTACGGATAATCCATTCTCCCAATTTGCAAAAGAATACAAAGCGTACTCTCTTCAAAACCCATCCTGACGTACTTCAAAACATTTAAAAAAGAATGACTTTTTGGCAAAAATGGTGGCTATTTATTTGACCATGAAAAATTGCTCATTGGCCGCTCCTAATTAAGAGTGAATTTCACCCAGAATGGAGTGAAAATTCACTCCAAATGGAGCGATACTTCACACATGGAATAAAATATTGCTCGTTTTGAGTGAATTTTTACTCCATTTCGGGTGAAATCACTCCTAATTAGGAGTGACCTCTCAGCACACTCTTTTTTGGAGTGAATTTCACTATTTTGTTTTTAGAGTGCATGTGCTTCAAAATCAGCTCCTCCGTTGCATTGACGTTGTAGGTCTAGGCATGGAGTTGTTCAGCTCCCTGGTCTAGGTAAGTATAGAATGTCTATGGAGGATGGTGTAACGTAGAATTTTGGAATTTGCCATCTACAGACTGAATTTAAATAACGCGCATATGAGCTACTTTCTTATGCAAAAATACCATAAAAGAGGGACCAGGAACTTCAAGAGTTGACAAATAAAAAAAGTCGGGACAACTTGTGAGGCAACTCGGCTTGATTCAGTGAATTCGGGGAACTATTTGTAGTAACTCGCGGCAACTCTTTGCAGCTCTAAAGTATGCTAAATGTTTTAAATTTCAGCCAAGAGTTACTATCTCGTGCGCAACCCATATCAAAACTCCTGCAACTCGTAACAAACTCATGTATTTGGGTTAAAACTCAACGAACTGCACTCTTACGACTCGTAGCAGACTCGTGCAACTGTATGTAACACGTCGACCACTCGTAAATAGCGTGCCGAATTGGTAAACTTCAAGTGCAACTCAAATGATTCCTGTCAATTTCCACGCTCAACTTGGAAGCCAGGTACCTTGTACCAGCCTGCATGATACTCGTGTCTGTCCTTTAGTAGACAAGCAAAGCTCCCAGTACATTCTTAGCCGGGAAACTTTACCTGATTTGTAACAAAATCGTGAAACGCGAATCAATTCGTAACTGACTATATATAAATTGAAAAAATCGCAACCAACTCGGAGTATGCCTGTAATATACGCTTAGACATTGTGACGCAAGGGGTTTGCAATGGCGTCAACCTCTTGAAGCTCCTGCTAATTCGTGCTTGGTACTTCCCTTTGTGGGAGGGAAAGTGGTTGTATGTCATTATACCTTATACCATAATATCACCTCACATCCCATGACTGGCAGATTTGATTAAAAAATAATGCATGCATAATCGCAGAAAGTCGGGCCTGAATCCAGTGGCGTATCCAGGATTTTTTAATACGAGGGGGGCACCTGAACGATCTGCCAGGGTCAGGGGTGAAAAAAGCAACAGACGCAGGGAACACTTCATGAGGATAGCCGCCCTTTTACATATCTATTTAGGAGTAAAACGTAAGTATTTGGGAATGTCTGTAGGTCCTTTTCTCATGTGCTAATATGGGACGAACCCGTTGATTCTCCCCCTCCCCTCCTCGTGGTGGCCACTGGGATCTGACCCTGCATGAAGTGTTAGCTGAAAGATTTTTTTCCTTCCATGGAGAATTTTACCTAATAATACGATGTATGTAAAAGAGGTGCCACTTCAGATGTCCATTATTCTTCTCCAGTTTTCCCAGGGTAGTAAAACACACCAACAGGCCACTGTAAAAGGCATAAATAGATATTTGTGTGTTTTCATGTACTCTTAATACATATGTGCAAAGTAGTATAGAGATAATGTGAAAATAGTGTAGAATATTAGCCAGGAAAAAGGTTTTTACTTAGTGAGAAACAATTCTTACCGATTTATCAAGAGATGTATGTGCAGGTGTGACATTACAATGTAAGCAAGAAAATCTGCTTGTTTAATATCGATCTATGTTGATGATTCAGAATAAAGGCTGGTTCATAACTCCAAATTTTCACGCGCTATAAAGCTATTAGAACCATATATGGTGATCCCTTGCTCTTCGCGGCCACTCACAGATATATCCCAGAGTAGTGTTCAATTTTTATAGCTTTATAGCGCTCTAGTGAAGTATGAACCGGCCTTGACTTTTTCATTCATGGGAAAATAAAATTCTGTATACAGTGGCGGATCCAGACGGGGGCGCAACAGGCGCGTGCCTCCCCTATTGGCCGTCATGCGTGAAAAAAACGTTGAGGCAAAACAAAAAAAATGCTTCAAAATGTGTCAAACATAGCACCATTTTGCACCCTCAGCCCTCTTCCAAGCAAAAATTTTCCAAAGGAGATGGGTTTACCCCTCCCTTTATACCCCCACACCAGGACAGCGATCAATCAAACTTTGCGCCCCCTCTATTGAAAATTCCTGGATACGCCCCTGATTTATAACAGACAGCTCCGATAATGATTTGATTGAGAAGATATTTTGGGCTTGGCTAAGACCATTAAGATGGAAATGGAAACAGCCATGTAATGGGCTGAAGTGGAAAATGCCCCAGATTACACCACAGATCATCTGGCCTCCAACTTTGTCCAGGGCCCCATAAGTGAGTTCTGACCCCTCGCTTCTAGGGTTGCGGGATCCGCGCTTGAAATTCACGTCAAGGTTAAGTCCCCGTATCCCCCACCCCAACTTTTGAGAATCTGTTGACGTTCTTGCTAGATATACTGCCTTTTAAATAATGTTATGGGAGTATAGCACCGGTCTTACAATGCTTCAACCATTTTTTCAAATTCATATATTTTCGACCTAAACCTTGGATTTTTTACCTGGGAAGGAAAATCCTGTACTGTACTAAAACATCGAGTGAGTAAGTCTTATACTAACCTCATGAAAAAAAACGTGTCAACCGCAAAAACAAAGTTAACAATTAACGCTTGGTGAAATGATGTACGAGTTCTCGTATAGGCATCGATTGGATTGTCTGATAAAAAAAAACAAGTTCATTCTTTTCGTGAGCACTTTTAAAATAATTTACAATTATACATTCTATATATAATTATATATATTTATATATAATATTTGGGATATCTGTGCAAAATTATGTCCAATGGTAAAATAACAGGTCTAGCCCAATTATATGTGCATTCTTTCCTAATGAAAGCAATAATTGAAAATTACCTTATATTATTTATTAGGGAATATCTCCAGTGAAGAATAACCAGTTTGTGTTTTATAAAGGATATAAAGGATTTTCTTTTCATTTTCCTTTTTGTTTTATGTGGTATGTTCTATCTCTAAAGAGGTGTCTAAAATTTGTGTTCGTTGAAGTACCAAGGGCCGCCTTCGTTCCAAGGGCAACAGAAACGAATAGACAGTGACCTTAATCCAGCGTATAGTTTCTCCCCGTGCAATTTCAAACCAGAATAACTTTCACCGTCCGTGGGCATGACAGCTGAACAAATGGCTTCACGAGCCTCCTCATCTACCTCCCTCCATTTTTGAAATAGTTCCACCCGTTTCAGGTGGGAGTGCATGAAAAAGTACTTCTTCATTTGGCACATCATATCGTAAAAACTTACAAATGCCACCTTGTCTAATTGGTAACATAAACGTATGGCCTAAAATGATCCACATCATGCTAAAAACACGTAGTCCGTTCAGACAGTTGATATCTTGATCAGTGCTTTCACCAACATGTAAAAGTCTCTTCAAGTTCCGGTTGAACGCAAAGTCTAAAAGCAGAATTCGAACTCCAGCTGTCAACAGCAAATGAACAGAAAGAAAAGGATATTTTAGATAAGTGTGTTGAATATGGGTAATACGTCAGATGCGATCGAATTCTATCTAGTCAATGAATAATTACATTCACAGAGTGGATTCTTTTGATCAAGAGAAAAACATTCAACTTTTTGTAGCAATAAGGAAAAAACCTAGAAATAATTAGGATAATAACTTTAAATTGCCATCATTTTGATTTCATAGGAATGTTTAGAAGTTTACAAGAGTGGAATATTCACTGTGCAATTCAACATCATGATATTTCAACTGATGTTTGCATTATAAATCTGCCTTTATACTAATGACTGCGTTTGAGACGTTAGACTGCCGCCACTTCAGTGCCAGAGGCTGCCAGATCGCGTTTCAAGGTCACGTGTGTTAAAACGAAAGCCTACGTATTACGTACCACGCCAAGAGAAGCAAAGGAAAGCAGCGTGAATAATTCACTTCCCCACGATCTGATAATCAGGTTCTCTGTCGTTAAATTGAAATGTCTGTCAAATTGCCTCAGGCAGCAAACTTTCATGTGGCAGTCTGACTGAAGAGCGGATTTTCAAATGGACAGACGCGTTTTTGAGACGACTGAGATTCTCTCGCAAGGACATTTGAATTTATGAATTCTTTCAGTAGATCAAAATCTTCATATTTTCTAGGTCGGCTTCTTATGAATGTTATCCTTACGATCTAAACGTCACACTTGGATATGTATTTATGTCGTTATAACAGCTCTACCTCCATTCCCGTACCCACCAGCCCGCCTCCCCCCGTAGCCAGTGGCGTAGCTAGAGGGGGGCCGTCGCCCCCCCACAAGTCCTCTGTCGGAAATTTCTAGTATCCGTCGGAAATAAATAAAAACAAGTTATTTGAAACACTTACAACACTTCTTATGCATGTAAGCAGAATTACACACCGATATGTCAACGTGAAAATCAAAAGACGGTCTCAAAACTGCCCGAAAAGCAAAAAAAAAAAAAAAGGTCACCAGAATTTCGAACAACTATCAAGATAATAATCTGTCAGGATTTTTTTGCTTTGCCCCACCCCCACCCCACCCCCCACCCACCCCCCACACAAAAAATGTCTAGCTACGCCACTGCCCGTAGCTACCCGTAGCTACGCACCTGATTGGAAGGGGCGAGATAGCTTCAAGGGCGATATTTTTAGAGGTTCGATATAAGCTAAAATGCATTAAGGCATAAAATTTTTGAATTTCCAGTGGATGGTGATTTTTCTAGCCCCCTCCCTCCACCTTGAGGATGGGTCCGTTTTCCTTTCTAAGCAGTGGTGTCAATCAATAAATTAAAGATTGAATCACATTCTGAAGGAACTGTTGAAATGTTTTTACGAGACTACAGTTTGTTCCTCACACAGAGTAAAACTTAAGTTATTTTATATTTATTCAAATCACACCTCGAGAAAGTGTGCTTCATTCTTGTGACTTTAGAAGAAAACAGAACCTTACACAAGAATTTATTGATGATATTGCTACAACAGGTTGTATCGGAATTCGGCGTATCCATGGGTTCACTCCCTTCGTTCTGTATCAAAGGAGATAATTCTAGTGTTGGGTCATTTTCAACGTTGTCTGCACTCAAGAGTCGCCTCTCAATGACTTCAACAATCGAACCAGAAATCGCCAATAGACCAAGAAATGTGAATAAAACTCTGAAATTGGAAACATTTCGAGCCATGCGTTTAATAAGGGTTCGTTTTCGGGGGATGCTTTGTAAAAGGTCTCTATCAGTTGCGATATGCATGTCCATGAAATTCACATAATATTATGTTGAGGAAAATCATCAAATATCAGAGGGCGCAAACCTAACGTAGAACCCAAGAATAACCTTGTAAGTTTGGAAAGCAAAGTCAAATCACTGTACAAGTACACATCTACGTACGGATGTACACATGCATAAAGCTTCTGCATACACTGTAAAAACAGACGTCTTCTTTTTTTAGCACATTATGGCGTTAAAGAATTAAAAAACGAATGACTGAACGAATATTAACACATTATAAAGGTAATGACGTCAAGTAAAGGGCACTCCGCAAACACGTATATATGTTTGATATATATATATATATACATATATATATATGTTCATTTTTCTTTATTAAAACAACTTGATTTTTACAGTAATCATGAAATAAACGCATAAACGTGTTTACGAGATGGCGTTAAAGTGGCGTCAATGTGTTAAAGTTGGCGTTTTAGACGTTTAATTTGCTTATGTATTTTATTGTTTTTTCGGTTACATAAACGCCAAGACGCGTTTATTATCTGTTCATTCATACTTAGTTAAAATCCTCAACTTCTATTGGTTCATTAAGGTCAGGTGACCGTGCATTATCCTAGGATAAACCACGGTAAATTAAGAATAAAATCACCGGCGGATGAATACAATACCGTACTATATACACTGTATTTATAAGATCACCTAGCTTTAGATATGGCTAGCTGGCTTGACACACATAGGCCTAGCTGAGCATGATATGATATATCCAACGTTAGGCCTATGGTGTGACACTACTCACTAGTCACAAAAAGGCCTACGAAAACGCTTCCATTTCTAAGAAACACTTTTGTTCCCAAATCTTACGTTAAACCCTATAGAGGCAAAGGATCCATAAACGGTTATAATTCAAAGTCAAATAACGTAGGCCCAAGCCTAAGTAACGTTACAACTTACACAAAAGTTTCTTGTCGAGCACTGAATCCTCGAACGAAATCAGCGTTACTAACGTTACCGCTGTTAGGGCTGAGATCTCTAACATGTCCAAACTTTTCTCCAAATGTACGTTTGAAATGCTGTGACTGTTTATCTCCTAAAATCAGTAGCTGAATCCTAGGAAAATTCCATCATTTGAAGTAACTTAAAAGCTCAAGAATACCTGAACAAGGCCGTTAGGGTTTGAACAAATGACGAGCAATTTTAAAAAGACCGCGCTACTTAAAGCATACTGGTGGATATGTCACTACGTACTGCAGTATAGCCAATACGTCGTACGTGCATGTGTTTATTTACACAGCATGTGCACCCACAGCGTACACAACGTACAATATGCTCTGTGTGCAGTGCAAATGTACATGATACAAATGCAAGATTTCGTGGCTAAGGGGTTACCATGGAGTCATAATACCTCTAGTTACTTTACCAACTGTTAATTTTTTGTCCTTTTCGGCTGTTGAAGTCTAGAAGAAAACCATTTCTCAAATTTAGTCACATCGTTGTTATATTTCATGACTTATGAATATTTCATTGAATTTATTTTGTTTAATAGTAGGCTACTTTATTAACTGCGCACGAATAGGCCTATTGTTTTGAAAGGTTGTGAAGAGGTCTCTTCTTTCCTCGGGGTTTTGATTTCAATAAAAATGTGGTTATCTGCAAACACAAATTTTCTTTCTTTTTACTATTTTTTCATCAAATTCTTGTGTATGAATGAACAGGGTTAATCAACGCTGGACCGTGCATTAAATAGAGGATAATGCACTCCGGGGGTTAATGCTATCGCTAGATGCACTCGGGCTGCGCCCTCGTGCATCGCTTGCATTAACCCCCGATCGTGCATTATCCTCTAGTTAATGCACGGTCCAGCGTTGATTAACCCTTTATTACAAAAAAGTGTTAATCATTTTTTACAGTGTAGGCCTGTAAACATTTGTCTTGCATTTGTATGGTCACGCCATCAGATGTGCTCGTCATTGCTTGGAAGCATTTATAGACGAGTCACACGCTATGTCGTTAGCAGGTTTGTCCAGTGGCGGATTTAGAACGGGATCGGCTACGGTATATGGTATGGCCTACGGTCCCTTTGTAATTAACACTACATTAGTCACATCATCGGTACAATTCTTTACTAACACATCATGTTTTCAAATAAACTCGTAATCTAAAGGCAGGCCTCATACCATCTTCCTAACCTTCCATTACATTACATATAGTGTTTTCTTAGTACCAGCATAATTTGACTCAAGTGGAGGCTGTTTCAATTGAGCTATCAAATAGTAATCAGTCAGGACCCGTCATTCCAATAGCAGCCTAAGGCTCCGTCCACCTTAATTAAGTCCGACCCTGCTTTTGTCGACGTCGAATGTATGGAGACTAGGAACTTGACGCATTTGTTATGAAGTAAGATAGGCTTTCAAATTTGGCGTTCCACAAACTAAGAGGAAATATTAATTCAAATAAGGCAATTGGGAAACCAATAAAAAGCTGTGAAGGTTTCGTTGCGCTACATACTGACATAACATTATATTACATTGCATTGCAGTAGATTACCTTAAGAGATAAAAAAAATTGAAATGAAACCATATACTAATTACATGCTTGCATAGAAACCTGCATTGTAAGGAACGACTGGATCTTCTACGCAATAGTCTACGCCGTTGACGTTAATTGCGTCATAGATGCTTTGTTGAATATTCAAATTTCCTGCAAAATAAAGAAATAAAGCAAGTACAACACGTAGCACAATTGCGTTAAAGTACAGCAAGTTGTCTTCATAGTGCTGTGGACAACGGATTATATACAACATATTACCAGGGAGGCTTTTGAGGCCGAATAGCTTTTTGGGACAGACTGCCATTGGTATACACTCATGGTTCGGGAAGTGAGCACTGACAAAGTGGGGAGAACGCATTACTTCTTTTTCAACTACGTCTGTACTGCCTTAGAAGTGGGGACGTTGTTTTTAGATCGAATTGTGAAGGACACAAACAACAGCAAGTAGCAAACAGGGCCGAAAGAGTGGCACGAGTGTCATTTCATACAGGGCGCCACAACGTGGGGCCCTTACCAGGGCCCAGATACAACCCTCGGGCTGCTCGAAGGGACTCATGTAGAGGGGAGTTGGAAACGCTGGGGTATTAACAAAATTGCTAATATAAAAGTTAAATGGCATAAGGTGTGAATTAATAAACTTACAGACAGGCGCGTATAGCCAGGAATTTGCCAAAGAGGGGAAGAAGCCTGTAGGCAGACTATCTAAGCGTAGCGCCAGCATAGGTTGGCGCGAAGCGACGAGAAAATTTTCACGGTTGGCCAAAAATGTCTCCCACTAGATGGCTGGAAATGGCACTTCCCAGTTCTAAGTTGCATTAAACATTTTGATTTACCAGCAATATCACGAAAAATTATTAAAAAATACAAAAAATATGCCTCAGGAGATGGTGGCTACCCCCTTCGGCCCCCCTTGGCTACGCACCTGCTGACAGACCGCATAAATCACAGTTTGGTGACGAGCGTCCAAAGAAGCAATTATTAAGACTTCTTAGTTATATTTTACCATACTTCATTTTACTTTGCGAAGTTATCTGTCATATCCAAATTCACTCCTGATTTCTGTCGTCTCATCTCCCTCTAAAGTTGGAGACCGACTTGGAATCACTTGGAAACCGACTTATAACTTTCACTTGGATTGCCACACCCCTCCCCTCCCCCATCTACACCGTGGCTGGACAGTTTTACGGACACAATTGTCCTGTGAAGAGTCTACACACAAAAAAGAGAAGGCCTGCATCTTCCAGCGGTATTTTGAATTGGCGCGGTAAACTAACAACTGAGAGATGTTTCCAAGGTTGTACACTTAAGACGCAATGAGTATCGCTAATGGTGCCTTTAAAGGGAAAATGCAGTCACCCCAATTTGGATTAGTGTACCCGGGTAACCTACTTCATGAATGGCTCTTGAGAATCATGTGACAATATTTTTCTCACTTAATTGTGAAATTCACGAAGAATAATTCCTTGTTTACCTTGAATTCTGTGTGCAATATTTTATCTGTGTTGTAACGAGTCACTCAATTTTGCAGTAGAGTCGAGTCATTTACTACTTTCAATTCTCGAGTCGAATCAGTGACTCGAGTCACTGCATTATTTCTTTGAGGAAAATTATGATACAATTGCTCGAGCCATTTCCCTTTTAAAAATTAGTGACTCGAGTCATGACGCGTTACAACACTGTATTTTATGTCCTGAAATATCATGAAAGACACTTGGAAGGGAAATAAGAGGATATTTGTGAGATTTAGCTATTATTTCAAAATAAGATTGAAACGACTGTTTATGCCCTTTAAGAATCTTTAATAGTCCAATCTGGGTTTCAATTCAAAAATTTGAAAAATTCTACTCATCTGTAAAAGTCAATTTTGCAATTCGCGTAGGGTAATTTCGTCAAAATTAAAAAAACGGTAAAGGGAAAACCCTAACTTTCGTCTGTACTTGATGACAAGCTTAGAAAGAAAGATTATTGCAGAATACCTACCTAACATTGAATGTGCACTTTCTCGAACATCTTCTGTTGAGCATTTCTCAGGAACACACGTTCCCCATTTTATAGGTAGGCGTTCTTCTCCTACCTAAATAAAAGAATGACAATTGTATCTCTACACCGACGGCTTAGGTTAAGACAGTCCTAGTAGCTTTAAAAATCTATATACGGTTTTATATCATAGTGGAAATACTTTCTTGTCAAAGGACACAATTCACATATAAATCTAAAAGTTTTAGTAACTTGTTGGACTTTAAATCCAAATTCATAATGAGTCACTCTTAGTTCATCCTGATTCAGCATTTTTGTTCTTGTAGGTTATACCACGCACCAATAAAATTAAGTGGGGAAGATTTTGGTTTAGATTTTCACGTTGTTGTGTTGTAGTAATGTTGTGTTGTAGTAATGCAGTGTTGGTCCCTGGATTTGTTCGACGAGGGGCCACCCTCCATGATGGGACTGAGAAGAGGGTGGGGGGAGGTAGTATGGCAGCGATTCAACCCGACATAGGCGAAAGGTTACCATAAGGACGCATACGGAGACGCCAACATTTTTTAGCGTATGGGGCGAAAATTTTGAGTTTTCATTGGAAAATGAAAGGTTTGGTCTTTTATTGAGGAAGCGGAATATTTGGGGTTTTCATTGAAAGTTTGAAATTCGGAGAAAAATATTGAAAAGTTTGGGATTTCGTAGAATCTGCTCCTCTTGAGAGCAAACGACTGTATTCTTTACCATAAATATAGTGAAACTTTCCTTTCAGACTGAAAAAATTTCGATGACGGGGAGGGGGAATCCATCCCATGGGGGACATGGCCTCCCCTGAACTCCGCCTGGCCCCACCTCTAAATATATGGTACGTTTGCTTTTTTAAAGGCAGAAGCACGATAAGGTTAAGAATAAAAATAAGTAGAGTATTCTTTTCGAGTACTTTGTTTTATCTTACCATCGTAAGATGAGATGTATCGAAATCTACTGCAAGTAAGCAGAACTTCAACCCTTTTAAGCCTGTACATTCAGGGAAATGTCCAAACCAATTCCAATTTTCTACCAAAATCCCAGCTTCTGGTCTTCCAAAGGCATCGAAAGCTACGGAGAACAGAAACGTAAATGTTAAAGTCACAGTCGAATCAGAGCTTTTCTATTCATTTTCCATGAACCAAGCCATGTGTTACAACTGATAATGTAGTAATTGACCGATAATGTATCATTAACCGATAATGTAGTAAAAATTGACCGATAATGTAGTAGCTTTTACTACATTATCGGTCAAATGGTAGTACATTATCGGTCAAATGGTAGTACATTATCGGTCAAATGGTAGTACATTATCGGTCAAATGGTAGTACATTATCGGTCAAATGGTAGTACATTATCGGTCAAATGGTAGTACATTATCGGTCAAATGGTAGTACATTATCGGTCAAATGGTAGTACATTATCGGTCAAATGGTAGTACATTATCGGTCAAATGGTAGTACATTATCGGTCAAATGGTAGTACATTATCGGTCAAATGGTAGTACATTATCGGTCAAATGGTAGTACATTATCGGTCAAATGGTAGTACATTATCGGTCAAATGGTAGTACATTATCGGTCAAATGGTAGTACATTATCGGTAAAAAGTTTTACTACATTACCGGTTTTGAGGTGATACATTATCGGTTAAAAAGTTACTACATTATCGGTCAATTTTTACTACATTATCGGTTATTGACACATTATCAATTACTTCATTACAAGGTGTAACACCATCACTGTAAAAATTGATTAACACTTTTTTGTAACAGATAATAAACGTGTCTTGGCGTTTATGTAACAGAAAAAACAATAAAATACATAAGCAAAGTAGACGTCTAAAATGCCAACTTTAACACATTGACGCCACTTTAACGCCATCTCGTAAGCACGTTTATGCGTTTATTTCATGATTACTGTTAACATCAAGTTGTTTTTAATAAATAAAAATTACCATATATATAAATCATGTAAACGTGTTTGCGGAGTGCACTTTAGTTGACGTCATTATCCTTATCATGTGTTAATATTCGTTCAGTCATTTACTGTGCGTATCCATTTTGTTGTTCGTTTTCTAATTCTTAAACGCCATATATGTGTTAAAAAATGAAGACGTCTATTTTTACAGTGATGTACCAGATGATCCATAGTGAAAAACAAATCCAAAAGAATGATGTTCTGAAAACAAAAGTTTGCAAGATGGTTAAGAGCAAAAAGAAGACTGTGAGTTCCAAATTTCTCCTCCCAAATGGCATAGGCGTAGGAAGCAGATGCTGGGGCTTGAACCACATTCAAAATTAAGGGGTCTGAAGAATGATTCTGCCTCAACTTTTTAAGGACAAAAATCCCTTATTTGTCCCTTCTGTGAAATATATCAATCTTTGCTCTGGAGTATCAAACTTTTTTTAGTAAATGAACTTCCAAACATTGTAACATAACATGTAGCATCAAATTGCATCTACGGACGGTCAAATATTTGAATGAAATCTAAAGGGAGGGGACAGTCTCCCTTGCCCTCTCAATCTAAACGTTCCGCCAATCCAGGTTGGACCCAGCTTCCTACTCCTTTGCCACATGGCTCTAATTCTTCCACCAAAATATACTTTTAGTTACTCCTTCATTCTCAGCAGCTGTTTTGATTACGACCACCAGTAGAGGCACCGGGATTTCGAAATTGAAGGGAAGTGGAAAACAAGACTAGTATAAATAGAGGGGAGCAAAAAGTTGTGAGAGCTGCATGGCTGCTGTAAGCTGTGTACTACTGAACAGAATCTGACCGGAAGTGGGGGCAAAGGCTGTTACTGCATGTATAGTAGAGTGTTAGCTTGCTTGTTTGCTTGCTAGATTTCGTCCTTGCTTGCTCGCGTGCTTGCGGGCTCGCGTGCTTGCGGGCTCGCGTGCTTGCTTGCTTGCGGGTGTGCTTAATTGTTAAATTGCTTGTTTGTTGTACGTTTGCTTTTTAGGGTGGCCTGCTTGTAAAAGCATTGCTTTTCCGGCCTCCTACATTTTTCTGATCCCATAGTATTGTACTGTGTATACTAATTTTACATTTTTTGAAACTTGCCGTTCATGAAAGCGTTGAATAAAAACCTGAAAAACATAAACGCACATCTGCTTAAAGGACAAGAGCAGTCGCCCAAACCTACTTTGAAGCAACAGCTAAATCTCACAATTTTCTTCTTATTTCTCTTCAAAGTATCTTTCATAATATTTTAGGACTTCAATATTTCGTATTCAAGGTAAACCAATCAGTTACTTCTAGTAAATTTCACATTTGAGGAGAAAAAAATATTGTCACATGACTCTAAAGAGCCAATCATGAAACAGGACAGTCTACTACACTACTTCAAGTTGGGGTGACTGCATTTCACATATTTAAGGGATCGTTGTACTGATATTACAGGTGGACGGTATTATCGATACCGGTATTGCAATTCTCAATATCGGCCGATACCGATATCGAATACGGATAATCGGTTTAACACTAATTTCAGGTGTACTACTGCGAGTGTATTTTAGTTCGTAGGTCGAAGGACTATTCTTCTAGGCCTGTGGATAAAATGTCAGAACAGACTGAAGAGTATGGCAAAATTGACATGCAGTTTTCTTATCTTTTAATTTTTTCGTTTATAAGTAGAGGTCGTCTAATTAATACCTGTGAAAGCACTTAGTTGTAATAGTTAATATACGATGCTGCCGTTCCGAAAAAAATGGCAAACCAGATTGACGAGAACTAATTACGTAACATCCTCTCTTTTCAATGGCTCGAAATGGTTTGAAAAGGGCTATTCCCTGTCGAAATGCATAGACATTCATTTTTTGGAAGTCTGAATCTATAATATACATTTACACTATGAACTCAAAGGAGTAACAACGTCCCCAAGGGACAAACTTTGACTTAACTGACCCACCCGACAGTGATCCATTTGGAACTGTTTGGATGAGACAAAAACTGATGAAATCAAAGCTCAAATGTAAACACGTGCCTTAAACAGGTATAAAAAGTTTTGTCAAATTAGGGAGTTGTTAGGAACAACTCCCAAGTCAAATGAGCTTTGAGCCGTACAAACCAAATTATGCACTGCAGCCATAGGACAAGGTGCTCATTAGTATCTTCCTACCTTTGGTTAAATCTTCTGTCTTGTTAAAAATCAGTCTCTGGAATTCTTTTTTGCACTCGTTAGATATGTTTAGAGCCCGGAGCTCTAGCCACAGCTCTGGTGCATTAACGGGTCTGTAGAAAGCAGAAGCACTGTCCGTTTTTACTACTGAAAAAACGGCTAGAAGGAGCGACCAACTGATGAATGTAAGACCTGCCATTTCGAACGAGCTCCAAAAGTAAGGAAACTTCTAATTGATCTCATCTGCTACAGTCATGATCAGGAACAGCTTTCATATAGGGGTAGAAGGCATGTTGTCTCGAAGTTAATCTGATTTCCTTTTGAACAAACGAAAGTAAAATCTCATACTTAACGGAAATACCTCTGTTGATTCAGCTGTGCCAAGGACAAACTTTTTTGATAAATCAAGTGATAATCATCAAACTGCACTCCCAGTGGTCAGTGAACAAAATCATGAAGTCCCAACCTGCATAATTATAATAAAATCTCAAATTCCGTCTTCAAGTTTATCTAGAGAGCTCTCGACTATTTAAAAGGGTTTTGATCACTATCAAGCATTTAAAACCCTGTCATATCATATTACCCTCTTTAAACTGTATTTTTGACTACGTTAGTAAACCAAATAAAAAGGAGTTGTTTTCGAATTGCTTGGCTCTCTGATCATTTTTTCAGTTTCCTACTAATTAATTTAAGTTAAAAGTGTTATTGCATTGATCAGTGTTTTTGATACACTGGTATAATTAAATGTAATTGTTTAGATATTACTTGAAAAGATGCGGCTCAAACTATACTTTCCTTTAAATCTAAACTGAATAACTTTCATTCTTTCTTTGTTGTTGTTGTTGTTGTTGCTTTTTGTTACTACCACCAGTTGAACTTTTGTAAAGGGTGACTGCTGGTAACGTTCTACTTCTTCAGTCGTCCTCGACCGTCCTGTAAAAATAAAATAATGTATCATTGCAAGAAATAGACTGAATATGTGTGACGTTCTTTGAGATTACTTCAAAGTTCAAAGTCGTGGAAATTGCAAGTTGAGAAATATGGCGCCTTCCTCCTAAGACTGTAGAGTTACAACCCTTTTTGCAAAATTACATAACTGACCAAATTTCATTAACCAGAATACAAAAATGCATTGTGGTTTCGATGAATATTACTTACATGTGTAATTTTTTTCTCTCTCCATCGTTTATTCATTGTAATCAGACTTTTTTAAATGATACATACATCTCTAATAAGTTTGAAATAACTATTTACAATAATGGTACAGAAATGCATAACAAACATGAAGATGTTACAATACAAGATAATAAAGCATAT
Source organism: Holothuria leucospilota (assembly GCA_029531755.1). NCBI lineage: Eukaryota > Metazoa > Echinodermata > Holothuroidea > Aspidochirotida > Holothuriidae > Holothuria > Holothuria leucospilota. The sequence goes on from CM055972.1 coordinate 6,010,654, forward strand.
GCCTCAGTTAAATGTGAACTGCAATACTTTAACAATACGTGTGATGATACATTAACGTTAGGGTATACTTAGTTCTTTTATAAAATTATTATAATAGTTTGTGTTGTTTTTTCTATCAATATGATATCCAACCAATAAAGTAAACTTAAATTTATACACGAATTCCTGGAAATCGGGCACTGAGTTATTTTGTCTACATGTATAAATATAATATTTTGCATGGACAATGAGGAGATTAACGGGGTGTTTTCTCTCATCGGTGTATCCAAAACAGACTGTTTTATAATCTAAGGAAATATGGCTATCATCAGGGATCATTTTTTGTACTTGGGACCAAAGGTTTTTTACATACTGGCATTGAAAGAAGAAATGATGTATGTCTTCTTCATTTGACTCACAAAAGGAGCATAATGGGGATTCTACTAGCCCTTGGCGATGAAGAAAACTATTTAATCCTACAATTCTATGAAGAAAACGAAACTGAAAATATCGAAATTTAGCATCCCAATTCGCAGAGAGAAAAGTTGTCCATATTAAAGGCCAGTTGAGGGTTTCAGATGAAAATTCAGCTTGCCATTTTCGAAAACAAGAGGGGCTTTGAGTCTTTTTGGAGATGGCAGAACTATAAAACAAACGGTTTCCCTTATGGAGCGTTATAAATTTTAAAAAGAAAAGTTCACATTGAGAAGCATTAGTTTCTAGGTTATCATCCCCATCACTTCGACAAGAATCCTTCCAACCTCTCGGTATGGCATCTATGATACCATAATATAAAGTAAAAGGAAAATGATGGATACCATACTTCCTACAGAAAACATGATACGCAAGAGCCATGCTCATCAAAGTAATCTTTAACGTAAATAGCCTTCGATTTAACAAGTTTGTCAAAGTAAACAAGTTTTTTGTTTATCTTAACAGAAGAATTATTAAAGATCATCTCATTACTAAACTTTTCAACTGGTAAAGTGTGAGTAAAACTACTCCAACATTTACAAACCTCTCTAATAAATGTATTATCAATATCGATAATATCCTTTGGTGCAAAATTACATTTAAACAGAAAATGTCCTCCATAATTTAATAGAGCACGATCGAAAAAAAATTTCCAGCCAGACACAATTTCATTAGAATACAAGCTAACCCATTTCACTTTCAGACTTTGGGAGAAGGTTTCCAGATCAACCATATCATGCCCACCATGCATCTTTTTATTTATTAAAACAGAACGTTTCACTTTGTCGGGCTTATTATTCCAAATAAACTTGAAAAACATTGACTCAAGTGTCTTAAAAAAGTCTTTGGTGGATTTGGTAAAACAGTTAACAAATAAACAGGCTGAGAGATTGCAAAGGTTTTAATGATGACAGTTTTTCCATAGGGTGTTAAGTCTCTCATGCTCCACGTATGCAACAGTCCTTTTAGTCTGGACAACTTCGGTTGGTAATTTAATAAATCTTCTTCATTATGTGTAATGAATTTGATCTTAATTATGTGCTCGAAAGTCACAATTTCGTGTTCATATTTGATCTTGGGAATTCTTGGGAATTTTTGCTTTTTGGGCTGTGGTGATTTCAGCTGACCTCTGACATCTGACAAAACTCATAGGGGTTTTCTGAGGGATTAAATGCAACACCGTGTGAAGTATCCAAACTTCCTAAGATGAGATATCTTGTAAGCAAGGTTACTCAGAGTTTGACCCCAATGACCCCACATGACCTTTGACCTCGCCAAAAACAATAGGGTACTTTTTTCACCATAAGCTGTCCACATACTATGTATGAAATCTATCCACGGTTCCTACTTTGGTATATCATGGTAACAAGGTTTTTTAGAGTTTGACCCCGGTGACCCCGGTGACCCCATATGACCTTTGACCTCCACCAAACACAAAAGGCATCACATGCCAAGTATGAAATCTATCTAAGCTTCCTACCTTGAGACATCGTGTAAACAAGGTTTTCAGAGTTTGACCCCCAGTGACCCCAGATGACCTTTGACCTCCACCAAAAACAATACGATTCTACCGCTGGCCATAAGGCATCCACATACTAAGTAAGAAATCTATCAATGCTTCCTACCTTGAGATATCGTGTTAACAAGGTTTCAGAGTTTGACTCCCGGTAACCCCAGATGACCTTTGACCTCCACCAAAAAATACGGTTCCATTTCTCACCATAATTCATCCACATACTAAGTGTGAAGTCTATCCAAAATCTTTCAAAGGTTCCCACCCCACCTTGAGATATCGTTTAAACAAGGTTTTCAGAGTTTGACCCCCAGTGACCCCACATGACCTTTGATCTCCATTAAAAACAATAGGTTGTTCCTCATGGGGCATCTACCTACTAAGTTTGACAACTGTCAGAGTTTACCTCTTTGAGATATCGTGTAAACAAGAAAAGAAAAGTGTCACAAACACATGCACACGCATATACATACATATACACACATGCCATCATGAATGCACAGGTTTCTCTTTTCATCGAAACCAAAAATGGTGCTCGTTTTTAGGATACACAGTGGACAAAACTTGAACAAAATAATACCCTCAATTGTTAAGTTACAAACATATCAACGGATACCGTACGTCTATAACTTGCAGAACGTAAATGGTTTTGCTATTATACAGAAAAGCGCCTCTAAAAGGTGGCGAGTCATTTATAGAGGAAAATTGGAAAATTTCACCAACGGGGGAGAGGGAGGTGCATTCTTCCTCGACGGGTTACTGTCTCCATGCCCCAACTTGGCGCCACCCCTGAATTTACTTTTCGTTGAAAATATGACACCTTCTTTTGCTAAAATCTCGACTTGAAAACCACCCAGAATGGAGTAAAACTTTTACCAGGATACTTGTGTTTTGCCGGTACTCATCTATTCTAGTATAGCAAAACTGTAATATCTCAGCCACATACTTCTTACAAATATGGACAGAGCATCCTAGACCATGGAATCACTGTTAACCCCATGCCTTTATCAACGTCCTAAACGTAGATTATAGTGTTTGCACCGGGTACCCGGGTACCCGACCGACGATGTCAGGACCCGGTTCTGAAATTGCTACCCGGATCCAAAGTTTCACTAACATAGATTGCACGTGTGACAGAACACCTAACATGTTACTTTTTCCTGGCAAGATTTATCACACACACGCCTAAGAACACTTGTCATGCCCATACGTAAGACACGTTGGTGTTATATTATATCAACGTGCAAAGCAAAATTTGTTATTATGACTTTGCAACAAACTAACAGAACTTATATTTTCGGGTACCCGGGTACCCGACCGACCATCGACTTCGGGTACCCGGTTCCAAATTTTGGACCGGGTGCAAAGACTAGTAGATTATCGCCTCCTTACGTACACTTCGAAGCCAACAAGTATATGTCTGCGTCCCAATGTCTTGTGTGTAAAGTTCAAATTAGCCTAAGTGGTTTGGTATCGACAGATCATGCGAGAAACTTGGGGAAAGTGTAAAATCAACGACGATACTAAAATATTTTTTTATTTGTTTTCTATTCATGCTTGTATTTTGTCTGAAATGTTGCAGATTTGTCATCAAATTACGCAAAACGAAAGCAGTCCGGCGATTTTGGTAGACTTAAATTAGCTCGAATTTTGGTGACACTGTCTGTATGTATAGATTGTGTGTGATTTCAGCTTAATTTAACCTTTTCTTTCAAAGTGTACTATTGCACTGTTACTATGTAAAAAATGATCCAAATTCCAAGTACTTTAGTGAGGACGTCTTGAGACAAATTGTAAGTATGGCGTACAGACATTATGTCACCTATTGTCCGAGTACTTGATATTTGACACCGGAACACGCGTTACTGAGTTTCAAGATCTAGGAATAGGCCTATCTCGGAAGTGCGGGTACAGGGGTTGTTAATCAAAACAGTTTATGAACTAAAAGCTTCACACATAATAGATTTGGTTATATATAGTAATATATTTGTTCTCTTTCATGTTATCAATATTATTTATAGGTCAAAAGATGACAAAATGTAGTTAATCCCCTTAGTGGTTTAATTAGAGTTTAATTGTACTGTCCATGACGTCATGGACAGTACCCTAGACACGCTTCTCATTTTCGAGAAGTAGTTCTTTCGTTCAATGTTTCTTGATTCTCATTGAGTGCTTTGTTCTACCATTGAGCTCATTATGTAGAGTGAATCATGTAGATGGGAACGAGACTTCTTGGTCACTTTTGGTTGGAATGGGGCTGAGCATGATTGGTTTTTATTTTGGCAGTTTTGTATTTTTATTGTTTTGTTAAGGTTGGCTTGAGTAAGTCAAACTACCTAAATAGTAGTACAGTATATTGTGGCACATGGTCGTACTGTCGTATTTCGCACAGTACTCTACGCACGCTTATGTCGTAAAACACACACTGTACGGCTATAAGTGCTGTCGCGTTTGCTGATTGGTCGATTGCTTAGAGTAGGTAGGCAAGGTCAATCACGAAAAGTGAGATTTCTTGAAGCATTTTGTAGCAAGAAATGAAGCTTGCAGCCTACTATAAGTCCAATGTGATGATATCTGCGGAGAAGTACAGCTAGGCTCATGCATTGGCAGCTCTCTACAGTACACTAACACTGGCGCCTAGCTGCGTCGCGGCCATGCACTGTGCTATTATAGGCCTACAGTGCTTAGAGCATAGGTCCCTCGTTATTAAGAACGGATGAAGTATATTGTATGCACGTGTACGTGGTAAAAAATGTCTCAAAAAAGGACGATTTGTTTCGACGGCCTGGAGAGTACCATTTCCTGCATACAAAGTCAAAAATTTGTGCTTCTCAAAGTCAAACAGAAAAAGTAAAATGATCTGTCACTGAAATTTCCAGGGCCTTTTTTAACATACATACTGGGTGGGCCGTGGCCCACCCAGTCCCCTACTCAGCCCACCCACTCAGTCCATTTGGCCCCCCCCCCCCCCCAGTAGGTCCTTTTTTGTCATACATATAAAACACATAATGATGATAATAAATGATCAATATATCTGACATTAAAGAATGGTAGCCCCATGAAGGCATGAAAACACTTTCACTTTGAAGAAATGAGGCCACCATCTGCAATTCCTGTTAAGCCGCGGCCACACTACAAAGAATTCGGATCGGATTCCGATCCGATTTTTGTGAGTTTTTATTAAGATCTTCTCCATTTCGGGTCGGAAAGAACCCCAAATTTGCCAACCTGTGTAATTATATGATTTTTATCGCAGGACTATGAAAATTAAATTTATACGAATTATTTCGTGATGTCACATCGACAGACAGCTTTTATCGGACTACACGTGTCCGATAAAAGCTGTTTGTCTGTGTGACGTCACGAAAAACTCAGTTAACATTTTATTTTCATAGACCTCTGATGCAAATCATATATTTACACTGGTTGGCAAATTTTGGGCTCTTTCTGACCAGAGATGGAGAAGATTTTAATAAAAACTCACAAAAATCGGATCGGAATCAGATCCGAATTCGTTGTAGTGTGACCGCGGCTTAAAAGACCATGGAATAAAGCTGTACAATATGTTGCGAGGAAGCAAGCCACCAGTGAATGGGTTCCTGTCAAGCTTCTGTGTGGTCACACCACACAGTATGACAGTGGAGAAATGTGTTTCCACATACAATATACTGTACTATATACTCAGACTTAAGAATGGCCACCAGCGAACGATCACTCAACAACAGGTTGCTTATCCACTGGAATGGGGTTCCAACGGCCAAGTTCGACCCAAGGCCATCAGTGGAAAGCTTCCTGGCTGCTATTTAAGAGAGACGAACGAACCTCCCAAACATCGAGTCCTACAAAGGAAGGGATTTTGTAAAGAAGTTCTTCCTGTAAGTAGGTGAGCCACCAGGCCTACAAGGAGAGCAGTGACATATTGCTAAGTGATAGACTACTTCGCAAGGTATGTGGGGGGGGGGGCGTCGCAGGAGGAGGTAGCTAGTATCTACGTGCGATGTTATCAAAATCCCAAAATAAAGTATGTTTAGATGTAACTAGCTATCCTTTCCCAGCCAGCAAGCTCACCTGGACCCCATGTGGAGTTCAGATGGGCAACCAGATGGGGCCCATGTTGGTTACACCTCGTTTTGTCCTGCGTGCCCAGGTGGAGCCCACTGGGCCAGCTCCGGCCTTAAGCCCAGCTGGGATCATATGGTCTGAATGTGGACTGGCCGGGAGAGCCAAGCACGCAGGGCAAAACGAGGTGTAACTCACATGGGCTCCATCCGGTTGCCCATCTGAACTCCACATGGGGTCCAGGTGAGCTTGGAGGAGGGCTAGCTCTCTGGGTGTGGTATGCAGTTTTTGTTTCTAGCAATCATCCTGGGTATGTTACATGCCAACTAATGCAGGGGCAATAAAAAGTAGCCGGTCAGCGACGGCTGATCGCCGCCTACAGCAGAAGCTGCCGTTGTCTACTTTTCCACCTTTTATTCCCCCCCCCCCTCTTATTTCCACCCTCTTCCCTTCTTTCTTTAGGTCGCTACGGCGGCTACAAGTTATACGAACTGTGACCATACAGTACAATGCTGCAATGACAGCAGTTTGAAAATATTCCATTTCCAGTGTGCTGATTAGTTATTATCAACAATGAGCAATATTGCGGCGCGCACTGCAGACCTGGACACAGGGTCACGGCTGCGCGATACGAGTTGCTGAAAGTTCAGTACACGAGTTTAATCAAACAATTATAAGTAGGTCTATAATGCATGGGCTTAGGAAACTGAAAAGGATTTGGGTACTTCGCCCAGTCAAAAAATGTGTTGGGAATCATTGAGGATGTTTCTTAGAATGAAAACATGCAGAGCATAATATCTCAATTTTAGGATGGTTCGATAGAGCCTCGAAATTCTCGGGAAGTGCCATTTCCAGCGATCTGGGGTGTCTGTCGATCCCAAATAAATTCAATACGCTACGCGCCAATGATGGTGGCGCTCCACTTAGTAACTTCGTATCAGATGGTCCCTTTTGTGAAATAGCCCCCCCCCCCCCCAGTACAAATTCGTTAAAAAAGACCCTGGAAATTTCGGTACATGAAGAGGATTTAATTAAAAAGTTTCAAGTACATATAGGCCTAGGCCTATTGTCTGACGGATTTGGTCGAGCTTTCTCACATCTTCACTGTGCCAACACTGAAAATTGAAAGGGCAATATTCTAAAGCTATAGCATAACCGCTGAGGACGTTTCCAAATACCAGCACAGAAACAATCATGGACAGTTAAGTGGTTACGTCTTTCGTAACCACATTTTCTAGTTAACGTGTCGCATCTCATAGGCAGCAGAATACAAATGGAAAAATCGTTTAAAAATGGTGCTCTTTGTGCTTCCGGCCGAAAAGTGAATTATGGACTAAGCAATAGTGTAACGAAGATAAATCAGCTACGCGTCCCGTGATAAGGTGAACCGCTTCATTTGGCTAATATCTTTTTTGGTTGCGCGCCCCACCGCATGGGGAAAAAATTCAGTGGCGCCTGCAAGGTTTGGCATAAGAGACGCGTGCCCCCCCCCCCCCCATCGATTTTTAAAAATGTTTTGCAAACTTTAAAAAAATACCAAAAGGTGTTTTAGCTATAGATTTCTGTAGGCCTGGGTAGGGTGAAGTGTGTTTACGACTAAGTGATGGAGCTATTTTAATCACTTTCTATCACAAATGGTTTTCAGTCTATACGAATTTTTGCAAACTATTTATCAAAATTATACAGCAGTGTGTTGTCAACAAACCTTCTCAAGCCACCCCCCCCCCTCCCCACCCTTGGCTACTTTGCTGCCTTCTATTCGGGGAAGTTTTTACGCAAAACTACGTGCGCGGAGTCCATGGAAACATTCTTGGACTATTAGGAAAATTTTCCTTTGCTTCATTGTGCATTATTAAAGGATATCTAAGGCTGGCAGACACCGGTATAACCTCGTGGAAGCTCTGAAATAATTATATAAAATGAGGCACTTACATGATGCTTATTACCTGACATCCAAATGATACTATATATGACGCCGAGCATGTCGTATTTTTACTAAGCCTGAACGAAAATCTAGACGACAGCTTCCAGCAATGGGGAATTGGAGGAAGGGACAGTATAGGTGCAGCCTGGGAGGTGATATTAGGCCTCCCTGATATAGGTATAGCAAAAGGGGTGAAGGACTAGCAAGCGCGTTTCAGAATGCTTTTTCGTCCTAAGTGCAATGCATTAACAACCACCATCTATACGAATGGCTGCGCATGAAGCGCTCGGTAAAAAGTTTTGAAAAATGTATAACGGCAAGTAGGAGAGATCGAGTGGGGTGGTTTGGGACACGGGGTGCAAGGGGACATTCAATTTATCTCTTGGTTCTAGTGTTAAGGTACACCCTCCTTTTGGTCATAAGTACAGATTATTACGCATTAACCAATGTACAAATTATCCAGTTTGACATCGTTTTGTCGAAATGTGGCTGGCATTTTTACTTTTTGACAATTTGACTAACTCACGGAACAGTTACATGATATGATCACATACTTCTGCTAAGAGCTCTTTCCAAATATTTCACTTGTGCTATGGATACATGCAAATCAAAGGTATTGCATGAAGAGGAGTGCACAATTATAATTTCGTGCATTCAGTAGATATGAGTCATCACATTAAAAAATCATGTATGGGCATAGAAATTAAAGTAAGGGAGAATGACGTCTGCCGATCTGGACTGAAGCCACTGATTTGGCTAGGCTGTACGGCAACAGAGCACCGGCGCGTAATACAAATATCACGTCATTGCTTTTGCCCCAAGTATTGGTAAAGAAACTACAAGTTTTCAAGTTAGGAGTATAAAACAAAATACTTAAGGCACCATGAATTATTCCTGTTGTGAAAATTACTCCTAATCTTTCGAAAAACGGATAAAATAAGCTATAACTTCTGCAGCAGAATGCACACTGTACGTACGGAGACACACCCAATCAACCGGTCTTTTGCCGTACAACGGAAGCGCCCTCACAATTTTCGTGGCTTCACCGGTTAAACATGCAGGGATGCATTGTGTCAGCGTTCTCCCTTACCTTACTTTTATTTCTATGTGTATGGGTGCTTTGGGACACTTTGGACGGGGCGCATTGAGACAATGCAAACCTATTCCATGTAGTCACACGTAATTCAGAATAAACAGCACAATAAATCTTATCAAACACATATTAGGTCAAACAAACGCCTAACAGCGTCAATTGGGGCCTTCTGGTGCACTGAAAGTATAATGAGGCTTTATCAATGTTCTGAATAGCACTTCCTACAGCTAGTGTAGGCTGTAGTTGCATTGACTTTACTGTGGTAGGCTAGCAATGAAAATACATTTATAGCAGCTAATTTATGTTTTATAATCACAATAATTTTGAAGAACCACCCGTAAGAACTCCTTTGGTTTCTAATGTTTAATTCCCTCGAGAAGTTTGTTTGAATGACCCGGTTTAGTGTCTTTCTATATAGGCAGTGACAGTGAAAGAGGCACAAACTTTTAGGCCATTGAACGTAATTGTATGCTAGTTTCCTTCAGTGCGCTGTTCAGTGCCAATGTGAAATATGACCAAATGTTGGTGAGACTAGAGAATGGTCAACCTTCCGTTTTTTACTGGGAGGGGGTGGGGAAATAGGGAAATTGATCATTTATTTCTCCCGTGGCTGTCCCAATGTACCCTGTTGGTTGTCCCAATGCACCCCTCTTGCGGGGCGCACTGGGGCGGAAAAATTGAAGGAAATAATCAAATTTTGTGAAAAAATGGAAAGTGGTATTTTAAGTTTTAATGCATGTGAGGGTACGCTATCTTGTGCTTTGTTAGTCAGTGTAATATCTTAGTGCCCGTATCACATTTCAAGGGAGGGTTATCCACAAAAAAAGTAAAAAAGATCCCAATGCGCCCCACTCTTCGTCTTCGTACTTTCAACCTAGCTTCCACATCATGCTCCAAATTAGATTTAAAGTTTCCATATGCGAGGCCCCTACAGAGCTTAGCGATGTACCTCTGTTTTTCGGAAAAGTGTGATCAGAATAGTTCCATGTATTATTACCTTAACAATGGTCATGAGATGGAGTACAAACCGTGACGAATGCGCGCGAAGCGCACCGAGATTTTCATTAAATATGATTTCCATGACAAAACCTGCATTCAGGCTCTGCATCGAGAAACTTCCAATTCCCTAACAAAACCTATCTGTCAATCAAAAGGGCAGTCTTTTACCTGGGAATTCGTAAAAATCTTTCAACTTTTCCTGCTGTGCTTCTCCGGGAGTTGTTATCGGAAGATATAGATAATATGGACATCATCGAAGAAAGGTTTGAAGCGTGCGGAGCGCGCGAAAATTTTGATAAATAGTTTGCGAAAGTTCGGACAGTCTGAGAACCATTTGTGATAGAAAATGATTAAAATATATCCATCACTTGGTCGAAAACACATCTCACCCTACCCCCTACAGACGGAAATCTAGCTTAAACGCCTTTTGGGGATTATTTTAAAATTTTCAAAAATCGATGGGGAGTACGCGCCCCCAAGTTCCCCGTGCCGGCGCCACTGGCAGGGATGCATAAAAGGGTACAATTTACGCAGAGTTTGGGTTAACTGAGGTGGCATTACGACGTCATCTGTGGTGCCCCCCCCCCCCCCCCCATCACCACATCCTGGCGGTGCCACTGGACTGCTGGAGAAATTATCAAAGCGAAATGCCCGTCGAGTTATGGCCTTCTTGGCTTGACAAATTTCTCTCATGGTTCAGCTCACACACGCAATTAATGATGAACGTCAGGGGCGTAGCTACGATGAAATTTTTAGGGGGGCTAGGTATCAAATTAACTTACACATTTTATTAGGACACAAACATTTTCTGGGTGCCTAGCAAACATCTGGGGGGACAGGCGCCCCCAGCTACGTTCCTGGTGAACGTATGCTAAATGCTCGGTCCGGCGCACACTGTGAGATAGTTAAGTGTCACTCGTGTCGAAAAGCGTCAAGCGCGTAGGCAATTTAAGTCGATAGCCACTAGAGGCTAAAATCATACATAAACTGGTGCGCACACGTCTACACGTGAGAAACTAGCTGAGCAAAGTGACCTGCGAGACAATTAGCTGAGCTAATTTTTTCTCGTGTGCGCGGCAGGCTTTACATTTACATTTGGAAACGGTGGATTAGTGGGGGCTGCAATTCCCCATCCCCTCTCCCTCCCCTGCCAAATAATTTTCAGTTTAAAGCCGGTTTGTCGGTCTTAAAATGTCTAAAAAGACCTAGCTCACGAAATGCCACAATTGTGGAGTAGAATTGTTCAGCCCCCAGTCTTTGATACCTTCCGCCGGCACTGATTTGCAGTTCTCGTGCTCTTTTACAACAGTTCATTTTACAACAGTTGTCGCGTAGTACAGCAATAAATGCGGGGGCGTGCTTCACTTGTGACAAGCAGAGCCGTATACGGCTCTGGTGACAAGCCTAGAAATACGCCACATATACATCTAGGCACCGCCTGTTTTGAGAGGAACTTGTCGATCTATCACTATAGACCAAATTCAAGGCAAAACTACATTTATCGGTCAATTCAATAAGCGTGAGCGTAGAGCATAATTTACGGCATCATGCTACAATTCACGCTTGGATTCTTTTGTTTCTCAGTGCCTGTTTCTATGTAGGCCTACGTAAAAAGCTCACGCTACAAACCCATTCAAAAATTAATGCCAGTGCTCTCCTTTTATTTACTGTGCTACCTCGAGTTTCAACTCAGAAAATCAAAGAATCAGCAAGTATATTTTCGTTGATCCATTTTTTTGATTTGTTGTTTCAGTTTACGGAAATTCTTGTCTCACTGCACCATACAGATCGCTTTTCGGCCTTTCGGCTAAAATCATGTGTAGTATCCGTTCACACAAAAGGAGTTGAGAATGGGGCCACGTACGACAAACCCATGATGTAGAGGTCTGAAGGTCGAGAGGTTGTCACGTTAAGTCTGTTGTCCTTTTGGGGACGTAGCTCCTTTGGGGCGCAGAACTTCTTCAGGAGTAACGTTTGCGGCTCTTCGCCAGAGAGTCGAGGGGACTTTGGAAAAGTACTTGTCTCAGATACAAGCCTACCAGTTCCTTCCCTGGTACCAGTAGCAGACAATTTCCAAAAAAGTGGGGGAAAGGGGAGGGGTAAAGGGCCCTCGAAGCGAAATTTACTGTGTAAAAGAAAAAGCCGAAGGGCATGTCTCCAAAAAGTGGGGAGACATACACCCCCTTACCACCCCTACGATTTCTTCCTACGCCTAAGGCCCTTTTACAAGACTGTCATCACTCCTACTGCCAAATGAGAATGAGGGTACGACCATTTTGTCATGCTAACTTTTCTTGACCCACAAATAGGTATTTTATCTTCCAAACATTTTTTACACAAATTTTACTTTAAAAGATAACATATGAGGCACTAGATTGCATGAAAGGTTACCTACTTTTTCAAAAAAATTTTCAAAGGGGTGTCCCCTCCCCTTAGACCCTTCCCCATGCCAGCGACCACAGAACATACTGCATGACCCATTGTATGACAAATCCTGGCTAAACCACTTCCCTTGGATCTATCGTGTCTGTAAATGAAACAGCAGTAGCCCCTACACAAAAAGCTAACAATAATTGTCTCATCAAACTGTGGGGGGGGCTCTCCAAAATACTTCCCCCTTCCCTATGCAAAAAAATTAGTCCTATCCCTCTAAAAAAGCCAACAGCATATTTTCAAATGATTGCCAAGAAAAGTGCTCTCAATGTAATAGCACAAATGTTTTTTCACAACTGAAACAATTTCATCACATCACAAGCTACTGTAACACAGTTGTAATCAGTGAATAATCACTTTTACACGAATTTCAAGTCCTTTTAAAGACAAAACAATTTTATTAAATAAACAAAACTTCTTTAAAGGGCAAGTGTGGTCCTAAGAAGATACTGTAATCTCTCAAACTGAAGTCAGTATCTATGTCCTGATGGCTCTAAAAGTTGTCTATGACTTAGCAAAAGTCCCCCACCTGCCAGATGAGATACTTTGGTAACATCAATAAGGAGACAACTTTCCTGTCACTTGTTCATTTAGGCACATGAGGATGGGGTAGGGGTTTGAGGGCTAGAGCCCCCAACTGCACAGGAAGTTCACCCTTTTCAGGCAAGTTAGACAATATAATCCAGGAAAAAGTGCTGCAGTCCACCTGCAGCTCCCCTCCCCCTCCCCTCCCCTCTCTGAAAATAGTCCTGTACCTTGATGCTTATTCATTACAAGCAAGCCATTTTACTTCAAGCATGCTTTGCACACACATTTTCAGGAATGCATAGCAGTCATACATATACAGACAAATATATACAAATATGTATGTATGCACATAAATTATAATTGTATAAATAGTTTCATATACATCAAGGTGAACTGTTGCTCCTATAAAGTCCAACACAAATCACTACCCTTGTTGCTGACTGGGGTCAGAGGCAGGGCTGGACAGATACATAAGTTTGTTTGCCCTGGGCTAGTTCAAACCAAACATGGGGTGGTGATAACTAAATATAAAAAGCCCCATTGGCTAGCACAAAATGCTGTACAGCTGTGTAGTTGTAGTTTCAATGGCCTTTACCTTTGGAGGCTAGTTCAAATGTCCTTCTGGCTAAAGAAATAAGTTTGTCAAATACCCTATGGGCTAGTAGCAATCTTCAGGAATTTCGAACCCTGGTCTGAGGTAAAGTATGGACAACTGCATTTGCCCAAATATGTATACATCATCTCTAAAATATGCCTCGTAAGCATGCACTACACTTGACTCCAACTTAGAGGATTGGAACTTTGCATCTAGATTTGTACCAAAAGGCCGACCAATGCTTTGTACAAGTAAGTTTATTTGTGGGGAGGGGAGCAGGAAAAGCAGGGGGCTTTTCAAAGAGTTCATCTTGACAATGCTAAGTGACCACCATTCATAAGAGGTTTAATAAAACAAGTAAGCATCAGGGGCAGGTCTTCCCAGCACCTGCCCCAGGTCTCCTCAAAGTAAGCACACTCAACGTAACACCTCTCATCCCACCAAATGGTCTCCTCAGAAGAAGCATGCTGGAGGCTTTATCAATAGTCTCCATCACAACCCCCCCCCCATCAACCACCTGCCCCATCCCCCTCCCCTCAAAGTTTTGAGCATAACCCTATGCCAACTTTGAGGAATCATTGATCTTCCAGAAAATACCTTCAGCACCTCAAAAAAAAAATGCCCCCTGTAATATATAGGGCAAGCAAAACACTGATGAAGCCATAAAAACAGCCACTGGTTGTTTTCTCAATGTCCAAGCTAATATTCAACACAAAACTACTGTATTTGGTACTGTAAGAACTATCCTGAGTATTGTTCATTTAAATCCCTTGTATCCAAACCTTTTTGTTGTTGCTGACCTCATATTTTGCCACTGTCACCCTCATATCCCACCAGTGCCAGACCCATGGAGGGGCTCAACCCTGGCAGAGGTTTATAATTATGTAATATAAGCAGAGTGTCACCATCAGCTGCACATACCTTATCATGCACAGAAACTTTTGCAAAAAATGCAGTCAACATTACTGTAATTGTCACTTCCCATGCCTTTTAGTTAAATTTACAGTATCATTTCTAAAGTAAGGCACTCTCTAAATAGTCAGTTAGTCTTGCTGTTCTACATGTAATGGCGTCTCCTCATCCTTAAGACATTTGTCCATTCCTGACGCCTTTGCTCATGTAATCCTACTTCAGGTTTATATCCAGATCTCTTGAAGCCAGCTTCAAAAGTACATCTTTATCACAATGTCTGATTGGCAGCCCTGCAAAAAAAAAAAAAAAAAGAAAAAAAAGAATGGGGCTATTGAAGCTTTCATTCCAGGGTTACATGATATTCACATTTGCCAAACACAGATTCAAAAGCAAATCTGGCTACTTATAGGTACATATTGGATTAAAAATCCACCAACTTAATTGGCAGACAAAGAAATAGCTATAATTATTATTAAACCATTTAGTCTCATAAATAAACACCAGCAATAGCTCTCCTCAAAATATTATGTATACATGAGTTACTGAGGTTGCATCATTTGAAATTTTGAAAGTATGAGCCACCAAATTATTCTTGAGCAAAAAACTTAATTTCTTTCTGTGAGAAACATATACCTTTAAAAAAAAAAGTTGACCGTGCTGCCTTCTTTTGAATTATCTATCATTCTGTATCTATAAATATTAGTTTTAAAAAATATAAAGAATTTTCAATTAAAAAAATGCAACATTTCCCTTCAACTACCGTAGTCCACTCGATTCTGATGGCAAGCTGTGCTTAGTGGGAGGGAGTAACGAAACAATGCCAGGGCACCTTGAATGGGATTTGTACCCAGACACTTATGAAATATACAGGTGCACAGTAGCATAAACTACTCTGACAACAAAGACTCCATATCAAGTGCTAGTGGTTTGTTATACTGTAGTGCTAGTCTGTTCTTCAATTTGTTGACTAACAGCATAGACACATCATCCAAGGTTACTACACTTGAGTAATACCAGTCCAAGATTTTAAATTTGCTGAGTACCTAGATGAGTACAGAGGTTTCTACCCTTACAAAAAACAGTGTGTCAACCTGTGTCAGTTACCACACATGATTGAAAAACAAAAGAAATCACGCATGTTCCTGGGTGGCAAACCTGTGTTTTTGGAACCCTCTGGTCACAGGTTTACACACCTTTTCTTGCTTTCAATTTTAAGCCACAGGTTTTGACTCAGAATTCTTTGTCAATAGTATTTTTAATTGCCATGCCTTTTGCTTGTCAAACCTGTGGTTAACCTGTGGAAAAGTGTGGCAACTGGCAAACCTGTGTCAATTTCATGGGAAAACACAGGTTTCCCTGCAAAAACCTGTGAAAACCCAGGGCAGACATGTGAGAAAACCTGAGGATTTGGAACCAATTGACACACGGTTTTTTGTAAGGGTAGTACAAGTACCAAATAAATTTTAAGGTTACAAGAACTGAAAGACACCATTTCTGTACTAAGTTATTTTCATACACTGACTGCTGCACCAGTATGACAACCAAGTTTTTTGGTAAGCCTACAAGTTTGTCCTCCTATATGCCTATCACCAGTGTGGATCCATGGGTTATTAAACTGAGTGGTATCAGTCCAAGATTTCTGACTTAAAGTGGACCTAAAGTCTAGAATTACAAGAATATATATTTTAGAGGTTAGAAAATGAATTCCATTCATCTGACTCCCATTTTGATAGCTTACTCCATTGCTGAGATATAAAATGTCGAAGTTTATTCACTTTATTTGAAATAGTTGACTGCGCAATAATTTGTGATTCCCTTCTTGTACAACTCACATTACCTGCTTTTGTTTTCTTTTAAAAATTAAGATGTTTACATGACCTTGAAACAGTTATCATTCCCTTACATAGCAAGTTGTAGGGAGAGGGCTTATATAGCAAATCACCCTATAACAGTGAGACAGTGATCACATATTGACACAAGGTGCAGTGGTTTTCGAAAAAAACAAAGAAAAACAAGGATTGTAATTTGAGTAGTACAAGAATGACATCACAAATTATTGCGCAATCTACCATTTTAGTTTGAGTGAATAAGCTTCAACATTTTATATCTCAGCTCAGGAATGTCCAGTGAAGATGGGAGTTGGACCACCTGGATGCATTTTTCAAGCTTTGTAACATATATTTTTGAAATTTTAGACTTTAGGTACACTTTAAACATTTGAGTAAAAGCCTACCTTCAAGATCATTCTACTTGTATATGCTCAAATTTTATATCACAACGAGTAACAAATTTATTATTGGTAGTACGGCCACATGTAGGAATTTTTCAGTGGCAGGGCAAACTGTAAGCACAGCATCGGCATCAGATGGTGCATAGTGTACCAAGAAAAAGTTTTAGCCAAACATGCTTCCCATATCTGTACATGCCAGAAATAGCACTTTCCATGACTTAAAAATGAAACCTACCGCCATTGCGCTTGGTGCTCAGCATATGCAATGGAGTAGGGAAAACAAGCCAGTGAGCCACAACTGGAGAAAAGGCCATGGCTGGCCTGACTTAAACCAGTTGGTTACAAACTGAGCTGTAAAACCTCATCTTACTCTAACTCCATGACTTACAAGTTGTATTTAAACAATCTCTATTAAAACATTTCAGAAATTTACAGTCTGATGTCATAAAAACTTGCCTTTGAAAATTTCAGGTGGGAAAAGGGGAAGGCGGTGGGGGAAACTGCCCCTGCTGTCCCTCCCCTGCAAACAGTTATGTACGATACACTAATCCCAGTATGTACCATAGTTACAGAACGCACATGAGTACACAGCCAACTTGCTCTAAACTTTTTCAAATTTCCTTATTACAGGGGTTGAAATTGAATTTTCTTGCCACTGTTCCACGGAACAGCACTTTTCCCAAAACTACTGTTCCGGATCAGATTTTACTGTTCCGAAGTACCTCAAAATACATAGGGTTCGTGCACATGTACAGAGGTACAAATTGCTGTTTAATGCATTCAAGTTGTCTGACTGCCCAACTGGACCAAAATGTGGGGGGGGGGTGTGAATTTTCAAATTCAATGGAGATTAACCAGTGGGATGTCCTGATTTTCTTTTTGTTCATGTTTTTTTAAGCACAAGTTTATTGTTAGTATATAATCTTCCATTCAGTGTCCCAAGACTGGATGCAAAATGCTCAGAATTGATGCAGAACACAGCAGGCAAGGCAAGTGGGATACGAGTGATGGCAAAAAAGTTACACTGTATTGCATTTTATTGCTATAGCTAAGCAATGAGTGGGTTTTCCAACATACTGTATGGGAATGCACATACTGATGTTATTTTCTCATCGCAGATTTACATGAAATAGTCGTCTTATCCTTTGCCATAACGTTGCTTCAGTATGCGCGTTTCCAAAGTAGAGGTTTACCATGCAGCATAGGGAAATAACACGTGCAAGTGTAACCAGCTTCAATTGATTATGGCCAAAATTTATGGGGATTTCTTATATTCACGGTGTGATTACTTTATCAGAGATAAGGATGTGTGTGTATTCATACATCTGCAATTTGCGTCTTGTGGGAAAACACTGTTCCACGGGAACAGTGGCTTTCAAAAGTTACTGTTCCGGCACTAAAAGCACTGTTCCCGGAACAGCGGGAATTTCGACCCCTGTACCATTTTGAATAAGCCAGTTTGATAATTCATTGCCCCATGGAATTGCATTGTGGGAAATGCGGGATAAACAAGCAGAGCTCAACACAGCTAGTGTACTGCTTTCCCCTACTTTCGTGCATCCCCAAGTTTTGTGCAGTACATACATACACCATTAAGCCAAAATCTAAGTGTTGCCAGCCTAATTGCATGAAAACAGGTCTCTATACTACTTTACTGCAGATTAAAATATACATACTCTTACCCCAAAGAGGCAGTTTATATGCAGTCCATGCCACAAAAGCACATGTAAGAGCCCTTATATTTGTGATGGGTTAAGAAGGGATGAGTCTTCAAATTCCTCGAGAAAGTAGTCACATTTCAGACGACATTTTGTAGGTATGGGTGTAGTTTGTTTATCCGTCTGGATAAACAAAACACACCATGGACCATGTGCATGTACAGACAAATTATCAAACTCAACCATTCATTACACAGAAAAATGAACTTGATTAGTTTAGCATAGTGTTACAATTTTGATTCAGATTTTATATCATACTGTACCTTGCAAAAGTGATGAGTGTCACCACTTCAAATATTACCTCCAGAAGAAGAAACACTAGCAATATACAAGCCAGGATTATTTCAGCTCGAAGAACGTATGTCTGCCATAAAAGAATAAACAGGGCACCGAAGAGGACTGGCAGGACGAGAGCCAAGGACACAGCGAGATGGACCAACTTCTCTGTCAGGTTACCCTTTCGTCCCAGAAACAGACGAACAGTTTCAATAATTGCCAGCATAACTAGGAGAATCACTTCACCGATAATGTTCTGGGATGGATAGGGTAAAACGGAACCTGCATAAACAAAGAAGATACATTTACGACAGTGACTGGATACTTGCAAAACAATTACACTACCATATGGGAGGGGGCCTACTGTAAAGGGGGAAAGGGGTGTGCCTTAGTATAAGCCTAAGCCATTTGTTGAGGCCAGACTTCATCCAAGCAGCAGTAGGGATCTGGTCTAACAGTCAAAGGTGTACCTGAAGAGGGATTAGGAAAAGAATTTGGCCCAAGAGGGCAAATGTCTTGCTCATGCATTGCTATTAATTCAAAAGCTAAGGGCCATCCATGATCCTAATGAGCCCGGAGAAGTGCTTGTCCAGCATCCCCCCCCCCCCCAACCCCTTACATTACAAGAAACTTGAGTTAGGCAATACTAAAGCAAGGTCAATCTGCAGAGCCCTGAATGCTGACCGAGTTCCCTATGTTATATGCCTTCCAACTGCTGGACAAATTGAAACAAGTTTTGTTCTTTGGACCACTACCATTATGAAAGACACTGATAAGGGGTAATCAAAACAAAACCTGAAATCACCCTCCCAAGCCCACCCTTGACACAAGTGTGTGATCAATTCAAGCACATTCTGTTTACTTTTCCATCATGGATGAACAAGTCTGCAAAGAGTGCCTGTATCTGCAAGACAGTCAATGGTATGCAATACATGGGACCAGGCTTGTCTTCCATAGTCAGTGACCTGCTGCTGTGGTCAGAGCTGGTGGGGCCAAACTAGGACGCAGAAATGCCAACCACCACTATTAGCTCAGAAAGTGTTATTTTCGACTGTAACTTATTCCAGAAAGTGGAGTAAAACTGAGACCCTTAAAACTTTTCTTGGAACTCTTAAAAAAAGTTGACGGTCCTTGGGTCCTTGGGTTTAAAACCCTAATGAAAATGCTGATACAGTTCCAGTCATGGGGAACCCAACGGAGCAAAAGCAAGTGGTGGGCCCAAGAGGCAAGTAAATAAATGGTGAGATGATGTGAATGAGGGCCTTCAATAGAAAAATGTTGCTGGCATTCTGACAGTCCTGGGCAGACTGCTGCATGGTAATATTGGAAAGATCTATGTCTCTAATCTATACAGTAGAAGAGCAACTCTTACCTTTGTAGATGTACATAAGCATTTCACACACCCAGAAGAAACCAAAATACCAGCCATTGAGATAAAGTAGAATTTGTAATGGAAGTGATGAGAGCTACAACTGAAGTTAAGGAAAAAATTAAAACACACTACTATTTTATGAAGAAAGCAAGCACATCACTACTACTGTACAGTATAATTATATAGTACTAAAAATTCAAACAATAGAAATTTATATTCTAAGTTGTTCACAAGAAATTCATTATGGGAAACTCAGTAATAATTTTAACACAAATTTTGGAAGAGTGTCTAAAACCGAAAATTACAACACTCAATCAATAGGCTTGAAAATAAGGTGAGAAGGGATTTCCCCATTTCTGAAATATTTACAAAAGTAATCTTGAAATGACAATTTCTGAACTGAAGTTTCAATATCCTTCTTCATGATTGTTAGTTTCAACATCATGAAAGTTTCCCATGGCTGGAGGAAATGTTTATTTCCTAGGAAGAAAGTCAAATTTCCCACAAGTTTCTACTAAGACCGTTATGTAGATAAAAGGTGAATTTTCCACCAAATCTCAAGATTACCTTGGCAAACTGCTTTCAAGATTCCCCACATTTTGCATTAAGATGTAGTTTCTTTTAGAGCTTATTTTCAAAATAGCCAAATTGGAATACAGTACCTACAGACACTGGATGTTTAAAAACAATATTCAAAATACACAAGAGAGATGAAGCATCTCTCTTTACAACAGCCAAACTTGCCCTGGGAAAGATGTTCCAGGTAAAAAAAACAACACAAAATGTTCTGAAAACTGTCTTCCTCCTCTCCTGAACAGTTCAAAAATAAAAAGTCCCTGTGGACCACAAAAAAGGTGTTATAAACTTTTTCTAGGGGTGACTTCTTCCAAAACATTTGAAAAGAATTCCCCCCCCACCTTACCCATCTAAAACTTAAATTTGATAACTGGTCGTGGTGTGAAGTTCACTCCAAACGGCTGATTCGCATCCAGAATCATATGTTACACAGACTGTGCAATTTCGAAAGGAAGATCATAATTTCAAAGGATACAACAACCACTGTTTTCCCTGAAAAGAAGAAAAATATGTAAGAAGCATTCAAAACCATGCCAAATACTTGTCTTGAATAAAATAGTAGTGGCATATAAACAGTAAGTATTGTAGCGTGTATTTTTTACTGTTTGCCCTTTCATTGCTCACAAATGTACAGAAACTGCATAAGCTTTGACACAATAAATTCTGCACAATAAATTTTAAACAAGTACTGTAAACCTGACATGCACAGTGTACTAGGCCTGCATCTACAGGTAGTTTTAAGAGAAAACTGAATGAAAAGCTACCCATACAATTTCATGACCATACTGTTTTCATTGTATCTACTGTAAACAACACTTTTTTTACAACATGCCAGAGTTCAGCTCAGTGCTAGGGGTATTTAAGGCATTGATTAGTCCACACTTTCAAATTTCATGTGAGAACCATCCTATAAAGGTTGAGCTCCACCAAATAATCAATTACCACATGTCTCTAGTCAAAATATCACTTTGATTCAGGGTTGTAGCTACAGTGGACGGTGCTGGGCAGCCGCACCCCGCACTCAATAGTTCCACTTGGCACTCCACGCAAACACACGTCTCCACGCCCACCACAAATCTGCCTACTGTGACCTAAAACTAGCCCCAAATATACTCCCTAAAGTAAAATGAGGGAAAAATGAAAACTTAATGGCTGAAAAATGGGATAGATGCTGTGGGGGTAGGGTGAGGCACTTTTGCCAGATCAGACAATTACCCGGCACTCAAATTTGGCTACTGTAGCTACAACCCTGCTTTGATTAGTCCATTCTCTGATTCAGCACTGGGCGCAACAAGCTTTAAACTTCTATCAAAGACCCATGTACCAAATGGTATGGGAGACATCACAACAACTCTGATTGGCTGCTTAGATGGTGAGCCAGCTTTCTAAACCTTAGCTCACAACCAAGTTGGCAACAGCATTGAACATATAGAGCTAACACTCACATACAGGGCTGTATGTCCACATTCTGTTTAACTGTGTGCCAGTGGCAGTGAAAGTTATCTCCACACTGGGGAACTTGAGAGATTGTACTTCTCTTATGGTTACAGTTATCTTATTTTGCTCAAATTTTTGTGGTAATCAGAGTGGTAAAGTCCACTGATGCAACATTAACAGTGTTCTCCACTAGTTGTTTTGTAAGTGTGCTGCACCCTGACAAAATCTGCAGAGGGCACTCAGCACCCGGACAAAAAATGTACCACCCACACAAAAAGTTGAGCCACTCGGACAGACATTATCAATTCAAAACCTTAAAACAGAGCAAACAGCAATAATTTAAGTGTGAACATGGAGTAATGATAATTAAAGATGTACAGTAATAGTCATAAAGGATGGCCATAATTAAATTTATCATTTATTTTAGCAAACATTTTTCAAAGAAAGCACCCCTGCTCTTTATTGACAGAGATCACTACTGACCTTTAACCTTCAGCACACCCGGACAAAAATTAACTCAGTGGAGAACACTGCATTAGTATACACAGGGAAGGGTAGGGGGTTTTCAACTGCCAGGGTATTTCTGTCCACCATGAACTTTTATGCCAAATTGAATTTCTTAAAGAAAAACAGTAAAAATGTATGTGCCACCAAGAACTATGAACTACAGTAGGGCAATTCAAAAGCACCAAACTTTTGACCCAAGTTAAAAAATCCAAACCTGGACACCGAATGCGTATGTACATTTGTTTCAAAATCATGTTTTCTTAAAATGGGCAATAAGCCACACACTTACTTCTTCACACTGTAACTTTACATCCATATACTGAATTATAAAGTGGTCAAATTTGATAATCTATCTGTAGATACTGTAGATAAGGGTTGTTGGGATGTTGTAATGAAAAAAACCTGCCTCAAAATTGTTAAAATTACTGTCCTCATTTAGTGGGGAGGTTGGAAGCAACACGCAACTTTTCAATGTGACAGGCTATTTTCGACCACCTACTATAGTTTTTGATCAGCAAAAAATCATGGAAACTGCTACGATTTGATTAATTTTAGTTTTAAGTGATGTAGGCCTAATTAATGGCCATTTACCAAATGTCACCTTCATGTATGTAACTTCTATCACATCTGCACAATGACCACTTATGACCCCTACAAAATTCATTTTACCTTAAATTAGCAACCTTTTCAATGAGGCTGTTCAAAATACCCTATGGTAGGTCAAAAATAGCCAATTTCCGTCCACTTTTATCATCATTTCATTCCAGTAAGAGAAAACTAATAAAACAAAGGACACTGAATGGTAGTGTAGGCATTGTTGGAATATGCTTGTTCCGTTTGGGACCCAAATCAGACTTCACTTTTAGAAAGATTGGAGGGAGTACAAAGAAGATCTGCTAGGTTTATAGCCAATGAGTACTCCTGAGAGGTTGACTCCTGAGAGGTCTCTTGAAAGATCTTGGTCTAGTACTTTGCCTTTGAACCAACATGTATTACTTGTAATATGCATGCTTTTCACCACCCCCAAGATTGCATAGTTTGTTAATTACGCGCAGAATTTATTTGTTAAGTTTGCAATTGCGCGCCGACAAACGTTTTGCGCCCGGACGTGGGGTGCTGGGCCCACTTAAGGGCCCGGCCTGCTGGGGTGCAGGGGTGAAACCTCACAGGGGGTCATTAGGGTGTCATCTGCTACGAAGGATGTTGATTATTTGGTTCTTTCTGAATTGTGTACTGAGCGTTATTTTTTTGAGTGAGTCTTGATCAAGCATCTGGATTTCACTTACACTGATCTTTTGCTCAATTCTTTACTGTACCTGCACGCCGATTATTGAACCAAACTGAATTATTGCACGCCGATTCATTGTAAAATCGGTTAACAAACTGAAAATGTGGCTGACAAACTATGCATTCTGGCTACCTCCCCCCCCCCCCCCACTAGGACTAAATGCACATATCAATTGAATGACACACCCCTACCCCCTGGCGTTGTCAGTCAAATGTGGGTCATTGACCAATGACAGTGTGACGCACATAATTAATACAGCCAAATTTACACAGTACAGCTCCTGTGGCTGCCAAAAATTGCTAGGCATAGCTTTCCAAACTGATAAATGGGGTTAGTCAGCTTACACATGACTTAAAACCTCAATGATTGGACTAGGCTACTATTAAGAACTAACCCTGATCTCCTAAATTTTAGAAGTAGGCTATGTCCAGACTGGAAAACTTGTAATGGTGCATGGGTGATTTTAATAACGGCCAAGAAAATTGGGCAGCAGATACTATCTATGCAGAGCACCACTCTCGGTTGGCGCGGAGAGTACAGAGAAAATTTTGGCCAAAACCACCTCCTAGATTGCTGGAAATTGCCTTTCCCGGGCAACTGGTGTGGTTGCTGCCAACAAGTTTGCGCAGTTGCAGTTGTCAGTTGTTAAATTTGCGTGGCTGGCAACTTCGAAATTCATAATCATATTTTTACACGGGGGATAAATCCCCCGTAGTGGGCAAACTTTCCAATCTGGGGCTAGGCTAGGCCACAGGCGTTCGAAACATTACGTACATATACTACACACTATATATATATAATAAGACAAGGTAAGTCATTTCTCACAATATGTACTGACAAGAAGTTGGCCCAGTCCATAGAGTAGGATATAGGAACTAGAGTGCTCACTCCCCGAAACAGCTGTGATCACATGGGGAACTCGGCCGCCATACAGTTTGTACACACATGCTCTGATCCACATGTACATCCATGCAATCACAGCGGATTTACGTACGCGATATTAGGAGTGCGCATTCTAGTGTTTATATCCTACTCTATGGCCCAGTCGCACTTCACTGCCAATGCTTCCACACTCGGTCTAGGCCTAAATGCAATTTTCCTGAAATGGAACCTAAAATTACGTGAAATCGGCCATGTCAGAAAAAACAATTTAGAGTGTGGAAGCACTGGCAGTGAAGTGCGACTGGGCCTACTTCTTGCAAGTACATACTGTGAGGAATGACTTACCTTGTCTTATTATATACTGGGCTTACCATGAGTCGATCACTTAAGGAACACTGTGACCATAAAAATATTAAAACATTTACAAAAATCAATAAAACTTTGTTGTAACATTTTGTTGTATGTCTTTCTCATTGTGCTATATTTTGGTGTTGTTCGGATTGCATAATCCGTAGAAAATGAATTTCCAAATGTAGGTGGCAGTACATGCAACAATGCCTATAAAGGAATCTTGAGTCAATCGCTACAAAAAACTAGCAAATAAAATGCTATGAATTACCACATTTAAGAACAGTTATACAAATAATCATAGAGAATAATGTCTTTTCTATCAAACTTTTTAACTGAAGCTTCATTAAAGACATTTTGGTCACCAGTTTTTGTATTTTTGGAAAATATCTAGTTTATACTTATGCCAAAACTTGAAAATTTGGCCATGAGTAACATTTTTGCTTTAAACATAAAAAATAATAAGGCAAATAATTGTTTTTTATGTTATTTGAAGAAAATGCAATGAAGGACATGCTTACATTGCAATCACATCGCCCCTTCATGCTGTACTGGCATTTAGAATGTAGGTGATCGACTCATGATACTGATCGACTCATGATTACTTATAGTGTGTTGACCGTCGAATGCGCACATAAGAATCCTACCATTGCAAGCTTTTTGTATGATATGTTATGCTAGATGCCCACTCGACGGGCCCTCGCAGTCGACGGTCACCCCATCATACTATATTATATAGGACCTAAGTTAGTGTGTAGTATAGGTACATAATGTTTCGAACGCCTGTGGGCTAGGCCCTCAACATAAATATTTTGCATTGAAGTAACCATGCTTGTAAAGCGCCCGTGAATGCAATAGTTTACGCAGCATTGGGCGCGATATAAAATTCAATAGACAATACACTTAATAAACACTACACACCGGTCACAGACTGCAAGTGCATGTGCAACTCAGGCCTTAATAAACACACACTGCCTAGTGTTACGTGAAATAATAACAAGACTTCGTTAGGATAGATATAGGCCTAAAGAAGTTATGAAAAGATCTTTCGTACCTCTACTCGACGGGTTGGGTCCTGCCATAGCCGAAATAAACTTTCATACAAAATCAACTGCATAGGCTAGATCGATACAATATTTAATTCTGCTCGCCATACCATGTGCAACATAGCTAACGAATGGTTACGTACAGATCGGTCTCATTTTGTTTCTTTGGAAACTGTAGACCAGTGTTATTATTATAATACTGTTTACAATTTTATTGTAGACAAACGTACGTTGAGGCAAAAATTTATGGCGTGAATATTCATCACAGTGTAGGACCCACGTCATTCATTCAACCTTTTAAGTCACGTGACAATATCTATTTCAGAGTCTTTTCAACTTCACAAGTACATGCACAACTCAACATGGCGAACCAACAGCCACCAAAACCTGTCGTTCATCGCGGAATCGTAAAGCAGGTAACTCAGTGAAGTTAAAATCTGGTTGACGTGAAAGTAAAGATCAATTCTAGGTTAAATTTGCGTTGCATTTCGATGGCTAGATAGTACAAAAAATAGTTCCAAAAGTTATCATGGATCTCCATATGGAGTACGTGGCACATTTACCCTGTGCAAAGGTAGCGAGTGACCGATAACATGTGCACCCAACTGTAGCCTGTAGGTATAGTGCATTGTTCACGTACCCTTCGTACAGAATGGGACTACGAAAGACTAGGATAACATTCATGTTTTATAAAATAGACTTATCCACGATCCACGCTATCAAGTTTACATTACATTATTATAGTTTGGCTTGGGTCTTTTTTTTTTCTTAAGTTTTGTTTCTTTGTGTAGGCCTAGGCTAATGTTGTTTGTGTGAGTTGCCTACTTTAGACTGTGAATTTCCTTTGTGGGCCTAGCCTATGCCACAGGCGCCCCTTAACATTGTATAGTATACCATATACTATGTAGTATATATAGACGGAAAGGTATGTCACAAATCTCCTAGCTCGAACAAACAACTTACGTTTCTGGCACAATTACTGCACTTTTCTCGCCAAATTTGTCTGTGTCGAGACTTTTGATCATAAGGTACCTCAAGGCAGCCCTTTTTCCCGAATAATTTCACTTGGCATTGTCTGATGGATGAAATTTCGATGGTGTAACAGTCAGAGGATGGTAGCTGCTGATAAAGAGCATTCAGCACTTCCACACTATATAATAAAATACTCCTAAAATATTCTCTAAAGTTCTCTTAACTTTCTAAATTTCTTCCAAAATTTGTTTAATTATGGTTCAGTTTTTATTATTGCAAATCTTGCAGATATATATAAATGATGATATGGCACACTGCCTACGTAGGCCCAAGGAAAGTAAAACTTTATTTCTCCATAGCATAGGCCACAGTTTATGCTGTCGATCAGTTTGTCTGAATCCAGCTTTTGTTCATCAATAGTCAGTCTGGTACCAGGCTGCATTTTGTGCACTATATGCCGAAGATCTTTGGCGTAGACAAAGGAAAACGCAAATCCCACCCCTCCCCAAAAAGAAAATCTGCTTGGTTGACCAAATTAGTGGGGACAGGAGAACTTCAAGGACTTTTTTTTCACTGTATTATTTCCCTCCAGTCTCTGTACTGAATTGTAATCATTTGCAGAAGTACAGTACAGTACCTGTAGTAGTAATCAGTGGTGAGAATAAAGTTGTTATTACTGTACATTGATTAGCACTTAAAACTTCATATCATCTGACACTACTTTCCTTCCATGAAAATTCTATCTTCATAGTCATAGTCAAAGCTGCTGCTCAACTACATAGGTGTCCATTTTGTGTTGGAAAGGTAGTTGTAGGCAAAGTCACTGCTTAATGAGTTATCAGTTTTGAACTGGAGTCATTGGCAGCAGTGTTCGTGCTAAAGAATTGAATTTGGGAGGGGATTCCCTCTCTAGAAATTTCTTTGGGAGGGATTTTCAAAATCAAGGAGGGGGTTATCACTTGGTAAAGATACCATTGCAATTTAATGTGTGTATTATAACTGTGTGTATGTATAACTTTTCAGAAAAGCAGTCCCTAAATGAAATTAAAAATTAACCTAAAAATCCAAAGGGATGTCAGCATGTAAAGGTACAGAACATATGGTAATGTAAAGCTATTAGTTGATTGTAATGGTCAGGTTGTCCTTGATGATGAGATTAATGCTAAGATGTTGAATGAGTACTTTGTTTCAGTATTTACAGAAGAAAATGTACATGAGATTCCCGTTTGTGACAGTCTTATTAATGACGATATAGATGTCTTAGGTAATGTTGATTTGTCAGAGGAAGTTGTCTTGAAAAAATTACTTGGTCTTCATCATGATAAAGCTCCAGGGCCTGACAATGTTTATCCTGTTGTATTGAGAAATCTTGCTGATGTGATTGCTCAACCTTTGAGCTTGATTTTTAGTCAAAGTCTTGTTTATAATGTTGTGCCATCTGACTGGAAATTAGCAAATGTTACACCATTGTTCAAAAAGGGTTCAAAGAACCAAGCTAGTAGCTACAGGCCTGTAAGCCTGACTTCACAAGTTTGTAAAGTTATGGAGTCCATTTTGAAGGATAGTATTATAAATCACTTGGACAAATACAATCTTGTTAATGATTCTCAGCATGGTTTCAGGTCTGGAAGGTCCTGTCTTACTAATTTGTTACATTTTATGGAAATTGTTACAAGGAAGATTGATGAAGGACTCCCTGTTGATGTTGTTTATCTAGATTTTAGTAAGGCTTTTGACAAAGTTCCTCATAAACGTCTAATTAACAAGGTGAAAGCACATGGTATAGGATCATCTGTGGTAAATTGGATTGAGAACTGGCTCAGTAACAGGTCTCAAAGAGTCGTTTTGCATGGTCATAAATCTGACTGGCTTCCTGTTACTAGTGGTGTGCCGCAAGGATCTGTCCTTGGTCCTACTTTATTTATCATATATATTAATGATCTTGACTTGAACCTCAATAGCTTTGTATTAAAATTTGCAGATGACACAAAAGTTCTTTCTGATGTTTCATCCATGGAGCAAGTGTCTATGTTGCAAGCAGATTTAGATTGTTTGTTTAAATGGTCGGAGGACTGGCAAATGTCATTTAATGCTGGGAAGTGTAAGTGCCTTCATATTGGTTATGACAATAGAAAGGCTAGCTATTTTATTGGTGGTGAGGAAATTGAAAGTACTTCATCTGAAAGAGATTTAGGCGTAATTGTTGATGATTCCCTGAGTTCGAGTAAGCAATGTGCTAAGGCTGTGGCATCAGCAAATAAGGTTCTTGGTATCATTAATAGAACATATTCTTGTAAAAGTAAAGACAATATATTGAGATTGTACAAGTCCTTAGTTAGGCCTCATTTGGAATACTGCTGTCAAGTTTGGCGTCCCTATCACCAGAAAGATGTTAATAATATTGAGAAGGTGCAGAGGCGAGTTACAAGGATGATACCTGAAATTTCTCATTTAAGTTATGAGGACAGGCTTTTTGAAACTAATCTTTTGTCCTTGGAAATGCGTAGACTTCGTGCAGATCTCATTGAGGTTTTTAAGATTGTCAATGGACTAGAGAAAATTGATGCTTGTATTTTTTTTGAACAACACTCTGATTGTCGTACTCGTGGGCATCCTTTCAGGTTTTATAAACCCAACTGTAGGTTGGACATTAGGAAGTACTCATTTAGTCAACGTGTCATTTCTGAGTGGAATAACCTGCCTCTTGAAGCTGTCACTGCTGAAAGTGTTAATAGTTTTAAAAACAAAATTGATCCAATTTTGAAGAAAAGACAGGGGCTTTATATAAGCCATAAGTGGCTGCCTGCCCCAGTGTTCAAGATCCCATCAGCCTCATTTGCCGATGGGAATCGGTGAGTTAATCGGTGAGTTAATTATCTCACTGGGCTGAGACAGCTGGCGACTAGTTGGAGTAACAAAATTGCGAGAAAAGAGCGACAATTTTCACTTGCAGTCACACTGAATCAGTACTTACGACACGTTCGCGAATCTCACACGAATGTTGTACGAATGTTACACGAACTCACTGCAAAATTGTGGCCCAAATTCGCCAGGAGTTCGCATACTGTACCTGTTGCGTACAGTACCTATGCGCAAAAAAATTGAATATTTTTTTGCACTTGCGAGTGTTGCACGACATTGGCGCGAATGTTGTGCACACTCAAGTGACATGTTTGCGTGACATTTGAGAAATATGGACCATATAAACACGGTCCAGTCCAGCAATCATTTTGTCATCAGACGTCATGTGTGATGTGTGATGGATCTCAAAGAAGAAGTGCAGAAGCTGCTGAATGAGGACCCAAACCTGGATGAGGACCAGACTGACATGCTGAAGGCTGCAGCATGTCTCCTTACTGCTGCTGCTGCTGTGGTCAAGAAGGCCAAGGCCAAAGCCAGGGAAAGAAGGGTCAGAAGAGAAAGAAAAAGAAAGAGTGTGTGGGTGAGAGAATGGCTCTTGAAGAGACATAAGTATGTCATTTATGAGCAGCTCATGAAGCACCTCAGAGAGGGGGATGTCAAGCTCTTCAGGAACTTTGTCAGAATGGACCCAGAGATGTTCAACCAGATGGTGGAAGACCTGACCCCTGTAGGGCAATTTTTTGGTCGCAGTTTAGTCACAAAGTGCCTTAATTATGTCGCAATTTATTTGCAATTTTGTCACACCTGTCTCGGGTTATTCTCATTTTTTATCCAATCAGTTGCAATTGAGTTTCATAGGTTGCAAACCCCTCACAAAGTTACAGTATCTCACATTTCTGGCACTTCCTGACATGGAAAACTAAATTGAGAAGGGGTCAAGACAGGTTCGAGACACCACTCTGTGACTATTTTGAGAGAAAATTTGTTGCTTGAATAATTTTTTGAACATTTCAAAAATTGCGCAAAATGATCGCGAGGCCCTGCGACTCATGCAAGGATATTGAGAGTCCCTGTGAACGTTTCGAGACATTTGGAAACTCCCTTGCGAAACCCGTTCACAATAGGCCTATGTCACCAACAGTCGCAACCCTGTGAGATACTAGCTTAAGGATAAAAATTATCACAATAAATTGTTGATATGACATTACAGTACTCTAACCGTTGCATCTGGCATGAAATCAGAGGAGCCCTTCCCAGAGGACTTTGGTTTATGTGAAGTTTACTGTAGTTCCTGTATTGAAAGAAATATTGTTTTGAAGGTGAATGCTTCATATAAAATACTGTACTGTACTGGTCACTCTTCCACTCAATGGGCCAAGAGATGTTTGCCAAGTTTTTAAGGCCCCTTCTACATTATTTTGCCTTTGTGTCTCTCAAATCGTCCCCTTCCTGGCATACTGACGAATCACCAAAGCTCAAATTTCACGTATCTGAATGTTATCTCAGTTGGAGGTTTTTTGCTTAATTAATCGTTTACATGTTTTAAATTGTTGAAAATAAAATATATTACAATGTAATTTCAATTTTTAATGCTGAGATATACAGATTCAGGTGTAAATTGCATTCATCACAATACCAAAATGACCAAATATAGGCAACAGATTCATTACTAGTTTGCAATTTGTCAGTACACCAGAAAGGGGAGGAAATATTACCCAAGTGCTCCAAATGCCATAATAGCCTTGATGTCAGTCATATTGTTTTCGTTTAGCAAGGTTTAGTTTCCAACTTTTGTGGAATTGATTCCCCTCTTGCTTGGAATCAGTGTCTTGTCATATGCTGCCACTGGAAGACTATGCCTTTCTCTCTCCTTTCATTTCTTAAAATACAGTGTACAGTAGGATTTATAAACATACTGTGCACACATTCAAATTGATTTTTGGGGCTTTCTAATAAATATTTAAATGCAAAGATTAATGGAATACTCTATTTCAATCTCTTTCAGATTTTATCTGGAGATGCAGTCATCATCAGAGGTGTTCCTAAAGGAGGACCTCCTCCTGAGAAACAGATCTGTCTCTCAAATGTGGTTGCACCAAAACTAGCAAGAAGAGCTAATCCTAATATTGAAAATTCAGTGGAAACAAAAGATGAGGTTAGCATAAATGACGATTAAAAGAGTAGAAAATAATTTTTTTTTTGGTCTTATGGACACATGTATGGCCACAGCAAACTTTCTGAAGCCTCTGTTAGCACACTGTACTGTATGTTTGCCACATGCAGTTAACATTTAAACATCTGGTTTTGCCAAGGTCGGCTCTCAATGGGTTGACAAAGGTCCTTGTTCCAGTTACATTTAATTACAGTGTGGTGTTCTTTGTAAAGTATTTCCAAAGTCAGGCTTGATTGTTTTGATCATGAATAGGGTTTTCTTTTTGCTTCAAAACCTACAGTACATCTGAACTGCCGAGCTTACCTAATCTTATTTAATACACATACAGTATTATGTACTGTTTAGTACCACCTAACATGCACCCGCCTGTTCTTGCTGGTAATTTTAGCAGGTGTTTGTTTGCTGTTAATGGAAAAGAACTGAAGGGGGTACTGACATAAGTTTGCTCTGCCCTTGCCCATCTACAGAATTCCTGTGTACTTTGAATATTTTTAAGTACCTCTAGTTGTTAGTAATGTTTCAATATTAACTACCCTGTAATGAGTTATAATACCACTCCTTGGTTTTTGCATTCATAATGGAAGACAAATACACTAGACCTGCGTGAATTTAATCAGTTGGCCTGTAAATGATCAACAAGTAAAATAGTACAATTTTAATACAGTATGTGGTGTAAGTTTAGCAGCAGTAGATCTTTTTGAAGATGTATCCATATCTTCAGTTGATTCATTAAAATGCTCCAAGTGCTAGGTATATCTTTAGGGGGAAGAATTTGCCAGCTCAACGATAGTTTATTTTGAAGGACATTTTCTGTCAAGGGTGGAAAAAGTTGGGAAGCTGGGAGGCTCCTTCCTGGGAAATTTGAGCATTTGGAGGAAAATTTTGGCAATTGGGGGGAAATATTCCTTTTTGTGTAAGTAAATATGGAAAGAATTGTGGAAAGTTTTGAAACTTTTGTAATACCTTCCTACAGTACTAGAAATAACCATTTTTTCCAACCCTGTTTACTTTATATTGCATCCACCTAAGGTTTACTTTGAAAACATAAATAATTCATACCTCTTCCTATATCACTGTGATAAGTGTCTTTCATGCTGGCTCAGAAGTTCAATATATTACATTTTAAAGGTTTATGTAATAGTTTTTTCTTAATTTATGTCAAATAGTGTACAGGTACTGTCGCTTTTGCACAGTACATTTTGTAATTCCCATGTAGTGTATCGAAAAATGGTGGTGATTATGTACACTTTGACTGACGTGTGTATAGCAGGCAAAAGTGAGATTTGGTTTTATTTGTTTGGGAGTTGCCAAGGTAACACAGGCTCTGTTTTGACAGAACTCTTCTGCCACCTCTATTTTCTGACAGTCACACTTACAGTATATATACATGCAGGCAGGTAGCTTTGAGTGATGGATTCATAATTTTTTTCCAGTAGATATACTGTATTTAGATAAAATAGGCATCTGATTGTTAAAAGAACAAAAAGACGTCTCAATGTAAGAACCGTCATCAGTGCCAAGGTCTGTTACTTTCTTTAAATTGGATGAGGTGTTTTCTGGTAAACTAAAGCCCTGTCTATACCTGTATCATACATTTGTCCATAAATATCTTCATGAAAATGTAATTATTTTACAAGTTACTGTTTGGATTATGTAGCAGCATATACCATGTATGCACAATGTTCATGCGCCATATAATGTAGCCCCAAACTCCTCAGACTTGAAATGTTCTACGTTCTCATTTTTTTTTTCTTTTTTTTTTGCTGGATATCCCTGTAATGGAGTGGCATTGTACACATGTTAATGCGATGATTTCTCTTGCTACAAACATACATAATGAGCAAATGATGAGAATAGACTGATACATTCTCAAATGTTTTGAACATTTGTTGGAAAGATCAAACATGCAGCTAAAAATTTGAACACTGTCATACAAGTAGGACATTGTTCAACTCTGTCGGGATGCCTGTCTACACAATGAACATATGAACAATGTCTATATTCATGAACATCGTCATACAGATGTATGATAAAGTTTTGAACAACTGTATTATCATGTAGAAAGGGCTTTAGGGAGGAGAATTTCAACTGTCTGGGAAGAGGAAGTTGGGCCTAAAACAATTCAACTAAGTATTCACACGTGATTTCAAAAACCATGCTGATATTAAAATAGCATTTGGGGTTCATTGGGTTAGCTATTATTTATTTCTGGGGGTCTAAGAATGTTTACATGACATGTTTTATAACTTGTCTCTTAAATCAATTTTAGCCGTATGCATGGGAGGCACGAGAGTTTCTGCGCAAAAAGCTCATTGGAAGAGATGTGGCGTTTACAGTAGAGTATGTGGTTCCAGGCAGTGGCAGAGCATATGGATGCATATACTTAGGAAAAGGTGAGTATGTTTTTAGACTTGCACTGCGATGTGGTATCCTATACTTTGTAAGTGTGTATGTCTTTGTACTACCTGCAATGCTGTGATGTGCAGTTTTGTTAATGAACTTCCAGGGATTGACATTGGCATACATAAGCCTTAAGCGCAGGTCACACTAGAGCGATTTCGGATAGGATTACGGTACGATTTGTGTAATTTTTAGTTAAAATCTTCTCTATACCTGGTCGGAAAGAGCCAAAAATTTGCCAGTCTATGTAAATATATGATTTGCAACAGAGGACTACAAAAATGAAATGTAAACTTATTGACGTCACATTGGCTGGCAGCGTTTATCGGACATGCGTGCAACAAATCGGATTGATTTTCGAACAAATACTTCTCTTTTGAGTGGTAAAAGTTATATAATGGCAGCAGAACAGTTTATCGTGAGACAAACTAGGATGAGTTAACGATATAGCATGACCATTCTTAGAGCAAAGTCTGAATGAAAAACTATTGGTCTGATTTAGAAAAATTCGGATCAGATTTCGGATTAAAAATTGCTGTAGTGTGACCCGCCCTTTAAGGTGGGCACAGATGAACTGAGTCTGAAAGAAGGGCACTGGCATCAAGTTTTAGGCCTACTGTTGCTGTGATGCCTTTTTGAAGGGCACCACACGAACATTAAGAGTATGATGGCTTTTTGCCATTGGGCTGTTTGCCTGTGTAGCAGGCTGTATGACATATTCCTTGTTCAGTCATATCCCTTCCGCCTTCCCAAATTGGTATCAATAATGACAGAGCTCTCGGCAACAAGTAGTGAACATCAAACAAACTCTTGGGATATTCATAGAAATATGTGGCCCTTCTAAGACTTGTTGATTGTTAGTGAATATTGTTCGTGAATATTTAAAACATTGCAACATCTGGTCCTACTTAAATCATGCAGTAGCCTATGTCACCCACATTGTCGGTGCAGCATGTCATTGTAATACCCACTCCCTGGTAGTACCCACTACACAGGTGGTTATGTAATACAGTAATGATTGGACCTCTCAGGTTTCAGTGTAGGCTTTCAGTTTTACTCACTCGATAAAACAATAGCATGAGTAATGAGAGAGAGTAAATGAATGATTCGTAATATGGTATTGAAGTTTGCATCCAAAATTGGATGCAGTCCTCTTTGCGTGGGCGGACGGTGTTTGGGAAGGCTTAAAGAGGGACTGAGAAAACAGTGTCCGCTCTGTTGGTTATGTAATGCCCTGTGATCCAGATTTAGAGCATCATTGTAATAGGGCAAGGAAGAGTTTGACTAAAATAGCTCATATACGCACACATATTGTCATTATTCTGTGCTCGTATGTTTAAAAGCGTGCACGGCCGGCATGACTCTTTGTTAAAATACACTTTATGTAGAAGTTCTGGGATTGACCAAAAGCAGTCAATGCAAAGACATCACCTACACAGTCAGTAGTTACCAGTTAACTAATATTTTTGTAGGAAAAATTTCTTATCCAACAGTGCAGGGACCTGGGAAAGTAGTAGATTGAGTGAGCTGCCATTGTAATACAACATTTGTACTCATAACATAATCTGACTACAGTAGTGTAAGTTTTGGATTCAATATCAGAGATCCATAAGATAATCAGATTGTGCCATTTATCTCAGGGCCATCAGAAACAGGGCCGTCTCCTACCCCCCTCCCCTCCCCCTCATTCAGTAGTTTAAAGTTTGAAGTTTTGCTGTCTTGAAGTCTCAAAATTACTCTTTAATATGTCAAAACTCTGGAATTGAAAGGTGTGCACTCCCAGTCTCAGAGACCTTCCAACAGAGCTGACTCTGTAGGCATGTATGGTGTGTGTGTATGTTGGGGGGTGGGGGGGAGGGTTAATGGAAGTTAATTCCCATTCAAATTATTCTTTTAAATCTGTATTGGTAATACACCTTACCAGATTGTCACATATTTTTGTTGTAAATGAAATACAAACATCTTTTGTTAAAATATTATTCATTGAGGTTCTAGTTACAGAACTGTTGAATTTTTGACTCTTTGTGTGCTTTCTTACACAGATGCTTCAGCTGAAAATGTCACAGAGTCCATCGTTGCCGAAGGATTGGTAGAAGTCAGGCGAGGAGGTATAAAGCCAAGCGAGTAAGTAGCTTGTGGCCACCCATTGAATTTACTTCAGAGGATGCCTTTAACAGATCTCCTTACTAAGTGTAAAATCCATAAAACTGTAATCAAAACCCTGAAAATGCTTGAAATAGCTCCAGGAAGGTAAAAAAATAGAAATTATGAGAGATTTTTAGAGGATAAGGATATGAAGGACAAATAGGAGGCAAAGCACTGCCAGAAACTGTTGTTTGCACAGAATACAGTATAAAACCGAATGTTTGTATCAAATTTTTCATGCAATAAGACAAAATTTCAGAATTTTTTCAAAGGGCCAGTAGGCATCTCCTTCTGAATCAGCTTAATGGAATTGCCCAGCACTTTATTTGAATTCAGCTTGCAATCATCCAAGGATCACTTATAAAATTTTCTCTTAAATATAACTTTCTTGTTGTTTCAAAGCAAAGCTTTATATTGAATTTAACTTTGGCAGATTATCTCTCCTTAGACAGTAAAAATTCTTCCAAGTTTACTCCTATTACCTTGTGCAGTTAACAGAGCAAAATAAACTTTGACAAGTGCAAGTCCCAGACAAAGCTTCAGTGGCCAGTACAGATTTTAAATTGCTCCAGGCCATACCCACACATTATTGTGTGTGTAATCTGTCGGCCATGATTGAGCTTCAATATAGGTCTTATGCATATGTTGTCACAGAACAGAAAGTGCTCCCTCGTTTGGAGGAAAAGCCCATATCGTTGCAAGTTCCTCCAACAAATGCAGCCAGCTGTTTTGTCAGTCAGTCATATACGTGCATAAGTCTACTACATGTGCATGCGAAATATACGCCCTTCGTGCACATGTGCTTCATTTTTTCCTCCAAACAGACGTTTCCGTGATGTCAATGTATAAGGTCTATTGATCTATGCATGTCATGATTGTCTCTAATCAGAATAAAGCTGCTGTCTGAGTTTATGCAGTCACCAACTGTGAAAAAAGGTCTGTGGAGATTCTTAAATACTGTATGGTTGAAGTGGTGCAATATCCCCTTAAAAGACCCCTAAAGTATAAACCAAGACTTCTTTTGCATTAGTGTTGCAATTCAGTAACAAAAGCATTGTCACATTATTACAAAGAACAATACTTGACTTACTGTAGCGTGGTATGCTAATTGAAGTGTCAGTTTTTGTGTTTATCCTATGAATAATCCTTTTTGTTTTTTTTCAGTGACCAAATGAAGCTGATAGATTTGGAAGATGCAGCAAAGGCTGCTGGGAAGGGTAAATGGTCAAAGGATTCAGAAAGTGGAAGGATCATGAGGAATATTAAATGGAATATTGAAAATCCAAGGAACTTTGTTGATTCGTTTCACCATAAACCTGTGGAAGGTAAGCATAAACATCAGTTCTGTTTAATTTTGACATTTACATATTTTTTCCAACTTGTGTCATCTTAAATGTGCAAGTTAGATTTATGCCAGTGGAAGGAGATAAGTCTTCCACTACAAATGGAAAGGGAGAGGGCTTGGGGTGGATGAAGCTCTAGACATGTATTGTAATCTTCATCAAACCTTAACCCCTTAGGAAGTGGGGGTTTTGTCATGTTAAAAGCATTTTATATTTTTCTGTAACTTTTTCACAATTTACTGGTGCAAAAGCGTGCAAACAGTTTTCCCTGAGCTTATTACAGAATGCTATTGAAAGCCTGTTCATTCTGCACACTTACACCATTGCTCAGTGAGTATGTTCTTATGTGAAGTTTATTGGGAGTTTAGACCTGCTCCAGTTGATTTCCAAAATGGGAAATCTTTTCATTCATGTGAGAAGGACCTGCAATGTCGGCCACGAAACTGGTCCTCCCAAGGGCACTTCAGTTCAGTGTGCAACTGACTTTGTTGGCAGGGCAACTGGTTTGATAGCAAGTCTATGCCAAGTGGGAGAAAATGCAGAGTACTCGGGGGAAAACCATTGTACCTCAAGTGGGATTTCTCAGGCTTCGACAAATCCCCTGCTTATAATTCGGGGTAAGAGAAAAATCACTTGAACACATGCACTTTTCAATATGGTTGACCACCTGGCAAGTGCCCCAGCGATGTCTTCTCCACAAAAAAGTTCAAAGGCATATTGAAAGTGGAGAGAAGATATTCATGCAGACAAGTAGAGTTAGAGAATTACTATCCTAATGGACAATTAATGAAAAAAGAATTTGCTGAAGCTTGGATTATGAAGTCATGCACTTGTGAATGATATTGGTGGACAGCTAAATGTATTACTTCTCCACTACAGGTGGATCCATTTCATGAGTGGAGGGATTGCAGTACACCTTGGAGCTCAGCTTGTTTTTTCAGGAAACCTTCCACCACCCAGAAATTATAATTGCATTTTTCAGTAGAGACTTTAAGTGTCAACCAGTTTAGTATGCTCCTTAGTTTGCTTTTTGGGAAATAAAAAATATCAGTTTCCTTCTCTCTTGAAGACCTGTTTACCTATTCATCCTAGAATTTTACAACTTGGAATTTTCATAAGTTGAATATTCCCAAGAGTTTGTTCAATCAAATAGTATAATACTGAAAGGTAATCTTAATCCTGTTTTTTCCTTTTTGTCATCCTATTTCTCAGCCATTATTGAACATGTGAGAGATGGATGTACGGTGCGTGCTTTCTTACTGCCAGACTTCTATCATGTGACGGTTATGTTGTCAGGTATCAAGGTAAGGAAGCTTATGCAGAAGGAACATAAGCATAGGAAGTGGAGAGCTGGGGGGTTTGAGCCCCTCTAGTAAAAAATATGGTGGGCTGAACTATGCTTTCTCCCCTGCCCCCCCCCCCAATCCAAGGATAAAAATCCCATATTTGTTTCCTCAGTAAGAAATGTCAAAAATTTGCAGTAAATTACCTTAAAATTTGTCCAAAATGTTGCACCAAATTGCATCTAAGGACCCACAAAGATTCAAAAACTTTCCAAACTGGAGGAGGACACAGCCTCCCCGTAGCCTCCCCCAGGACAGCGATCCAAAACAATGATTAGCCCCCCAGTCTCGAACAACTTCCTACACCTATGACTTGGAAAGTATCTCTACAGCGCAATTTTACATGTAAAACATGGAAACAGGGACTGTCAGACAGCACTACAGGAAATCAGTTTTAAATCACGTTAACAACATTAAAAAGTTGCTAGGAAGTACAAAGCATTTTCATAGAATATGTACACCAATATAGCAAGTGGGATGTTTTACAGTCACTTAAGTGAAATATTGTTCCCATAGAAAAGAAAGTTTTGTACCTTCAAAACCATTGTTTGTGGGTAGGAAAAAAAAGAGTTCAAAATATGGTAGCTGAGTAGATTATCAAGAAATCCCTGGTTTGGAACTCAAGAATAATTTGTTCAATATGCAAACTTTCAAGTTTTCAAATGATGCTATATCCATAACTCATGTAGTGTTTAATTTTGGGGGGAAATAATGATATTTGCCAGAGTTAATTGCTGACTCTGAAGGGTTTAATAATGATGTTTTTTTTATCCATCTTTGCCATGTTAACACAAAGTCAAGGCAATATTTCCTTTTAAAAAAGGAAACTGAAGTTTTCCAAGAGATCAGAGTATTGCAAGTAGTTTCAAAGGTGAATTTTAGTAATTATTAATGAACTTTATTAGACTTTGAACTGGTTTTGCAATTATTGTCTCAGTGGAGAAGATGATTTGTGTACATGCTTGTGGCAAGTTGAGGTACAGGTAATAAGTGAAGCATGTATGTTTGTTTCAGTGTCCAATGTTCAGAAGAGAAGAAGACAAAGAAGTGCCTGAACAGTTTGCAGATGAAGCCAAATTTTTCACGGAATCAAGATTACTACAAAGAGATGTTCACATTATCCTTGAAGGAGTATCTAACGCTAACTTCTTAGGCACTGTGCAGCATCCGGTATGTACCATAACATTCAGACATGTTTCTTTTGTCTGGGTTCATAACACTGTGAGTAGCTTTTATTTGCTACTAACATAAACTTTAGAGTTTGTTTTGATTGAAAATATGGTTGAATCTTCTGGAAGACTCAGTGGAGAATATTTAATTTCCTGTTGTTGGTGGTAGGTTGTTAGTCATGGGAGGGGGACAGGGTGGATGAGACTGAGGACATACCCCTTTCTGAAGTTCGGTACACAGATGCATAGAGTTCGACCGATTATGCCATAATCGGTAATCACCGATTACCGATTATTCAATTACACAATCGGGCCGATGCCGATTACCGATCACCGATTATTTACATGTATGGGAAGGTCATGTTTTCTCGCCGTCAGTAAATGGCATATTTCTAACTTTGTTTACACACCATAACATAACCTTCACACTGGAGGTGAACGATTAAGAACAGTACCCCAGGTTCCACGAATGGAATATTGTTTTTTGAAGAATTTCCTCGCAAAATACTGAGATAAAAATCAACCATAAATACATGCCTTCGTATGATGTCACAGGCTTAACGCTAACCAAAGAGTCTGTCGGCTTACATACGGCTTTTCCTACAGTGGTTCAATACACCGATCATGTCGAAAGATTCCGTGTAAAGGTCTGTACTGGACTGTCGTAGTGCTATATAGTAGCCTATCCACCCCAGTTTTAAGCAAAACTATCTACCTTGGCACTTAAGGGCCACTGAACATTCCACTCAGTTTACTTGATTTACTCATCTCATGGTTCCATAACGATATGTATACATATTTTTTAAAGCGTCTTGCCCAACACTTACGTCTTATGTAAAAGAATCTCCAGATGAATTGTAAAACTAATTCCCGATAAATTCCTGTAATCGAAAAACTGTTGCCGTTCCAGCGTGAATTTAACACGGGCCCGTTTCCCTTCGTTCATCAGTTAGGAGCACGGAGTAGTACATGACCAACGTGCTACGTAAAAGCGCGGACAATGCACTTAGCTTGCATTATGTATTACACACTGTACTGGTGTGCTTCGTAGGTGAACTTCAACTTCGCAAGAACTGTACGGCAATTACGTGTGCGCATGTGCGGGTCATAGGTAATTAAAAACTTAACGAAAGGAATGTGGGAAGTGGCATAATTTATGCAGGATAATGAGCCTCGAGTTTCCAAAGTTGCTACATTACGTATGTGCACCAAATGTGTACAGATGATATGGTTAGCACTGAAACTTGAAAAAACGTAGTGCGAAGTCATTTCTTCCTGTAGTACAATTTGTATGCAGATTGTGGCATGCACACCTTGTAGGTAATACTGTGTGCCCTTTCACGCACCTGAACTGTGCTGCACTAGAGTTATGGCACCAATTACGATGATCGCTATCATTTGGAGAGCTTAAAATGTTGCAAGTTATGTGAGTATCAGTGCTGATATTTTGGGCGGGAACTTAAAGAAATGCGTGTTTTGGTGAATTATAAAGATATTTGCAGAAACTTTGAAGTGTATTTTAGCCCTTTTTCAAGTTTTCAAATAATCGGTGGTGGTAATCGGTTGAATGACAAAATTTTACCGATGCTGATTATTTACCGATTGTGCGATAATCGGCCCGATGCCGATTATCTAACAGATGATCGGTCGAACACTACAGATGCACCCTCCTACAGTTTTACCCCTTCAAAAATCAACCCCTCTTTCCTTTCCTTTCCTTTTAGTTGGAATGGGAGCATTTGCAACCTGTTAAATATGATTGAAGGAGGGTGATTTCAACTGACAATTATTCTTGTGTTCCTTTCATTGAAGATAACCCATCAGTCTTCATTATCACAACAATGAACAAAAAAGCATGATCACTTACCTCAAACAGTGACCATTACCTTCCATAGTATTTTTAGCATTTCTCCATTTGAATATTGACCCATGACAGAATATTTCAAGAAGTGTAAGATACAAGTTCTGACATTAATAAACCCTTCATGCCATTAAGTACTGTTTTATTTTGTTACAAGTTTTCTCTTCACACAAACTTGCCATCTACTTGTCAGTATCACTTTAAAAGAAGGGTCAAAGCTTAAATCAAGTTTTGGTATGTTAGAGGGGTACTTATATTCTTAGCATTCTGGTGAAATTTGCATTGAAATCCATTGTGTGGTTCTCAAGATATTAGCAGTTAAAGTTGTCACATTTTCAACACAAAGTGAACTTGAAGCAAGCACATATGACATCATAGCCTCACAGTAGTGAGCAGTCTTTTGTTTTTCTTTAAACTTTACAATCAGTTTCCTCCTCCAAAATTCCATGTTATTGGGACATGATTGCGTGAGAGTTATGGGAATTTTACAAACTTCTAAATCCTCATGGGGAGGTCCTGTCCCTGTTCACTTCAAGGTCAGCACAACAGACTGAAAAAACAAAGGAAACAAAGCATTTCCCATCAATGTGAGGAAGTGATATAACCCCTGCTTGCCTCAAGCTCACTTTGGGTCACAAATGTAGTAACTTCATTTGCTGATATCTGGAGTACTACATGTCTGATTTGAATGGAAATTTCACCAAATTGTGTAAATTTAATTCCTCTTTCACATATTAAAATTGATTATTTGCTTAAACCCCTCTTTTAAGTGGTGGCTTGCATAACTGGACACCTTCCCTAAACACTTTACACCCAGACAGTTCCCACCTCGGACAGTTTCCACCCAGACAATTTTTCCCACGGACAAATCCAACTCTGGACAATTCCAGTTTTCTGGAGGGTTGAGTTGTCTAAGAGGTAGTTGTAATGGTTGGGAATTGTGTCAGTGGGAATGATTCATTGTGTGAATTGTCCGGGGGTTTATTGTCTAGGGGCAGGATTCCAGGAGGAAGTTGTCAAGGGGTAAATCCTTTGAGCTTGATTTGTTGGGAGAGGGGAGTTTTTTTGGAACCATTGCTTTGAGAACTGGCAGACATGTATCAATATAGATCAAGACAAACTGAAAAAAATAAGTTAGTTAATGAAGGGTGCCTGTAACATCATTGGAAATTTTTTAGGAGTTGTTTAATTTTTCTAGAAAAATTACAGCTCCCTTGTCAGATGTAAGAATGACAGTATTTTAACAAGCAAGCAAGATGTGAATATAAGATTTGTTGCTTGTGCCTTACAGCTTTGCTCTCCCATTTCTTATACCTTTTGCAAATGTGAGCTTACCTTCTCCTTTAAAACATTTCATGGAATTAGCTTTGTTCATCTAGAATTGGTTTATCGCATGTATGTCTGTGCAATTATCCATTGCTTTTCTTCCCCACAGAATGGTAACATTGCAGAGTTTCTGCTCAGTGAAGGGTTGGCAAGATGTGT
The DNA here is from genome assembly GCA_029531755.1 of Holothuria leucospilota. Classification (NCBI taxonomy): domain Eukaryota; kingdom Metazoa; phylum Echinodermata; class Holothuroidea; order Aspidochirotida; family Holothuriidae; genus Holothuria; species Holothuria leucospilota. The sequence continues at coordinate 6,054,596 of CM055972.1, forward strand.
GGATTGGAGCATGGGAGTTGTGACTACTGGCACTGAGAGACTTCGTGCAGCAGAAAAGTAAATAAACTTGATTGAAATTTAGTATTTGTTTACTTTAAAGAACTTAATGTTTTACCCAGGCTATGTCTTTACAACTACAGTGATGGTTTTATGTACCTGCTTACACTTGATAGAAGAGTGATTCAAAACAATTACCGCCCTTGACTTGAAATGTGATATTTTCAGTAATTTAACATAGCAATTTATATGTCAATATCATAAAATATCTTTGCACTTCCCAAAGATGGACAGGTGACAACCTGGAGGCTTTATTGTGTTCATAGCCCTTGTAAACATAAGGTTATATCCCAATTTTTCAGCAGTCATGGAGGTGCTACATAAAGTATGTATAGTTGAAGCTGATTCATGAATACCATGTTCGACCATGACTCGACCATTCCCTTCCAGACAATTTCTCCCTGGGCACTTCCCTTGAGACAATTCCTACACAGGACAGTTTCCACTTCAGCAATTGCCACCCATAAAAATTACCCCTCAGACAACTGGGGTGGGGGAGGGGTTCCAGTTAGAAATTTTTGACGGTAGAACTTGTCTAAGGAGAAGTTGTTCAGGGGGAACATTGAAAGCATTGGAGTTTTGGGGGGAGTTGTCTAAGAGCCATGCCAGGTATGTTATGTCTGGACCAACTAACGTGTGGATATGGTTGGTTTGGATGGTAAAGTCTGCTTAGCTGGTTGGAAATGTGATAACAGGAAACCACACAACAAACAAGCAATATTTTGTAGTGTCGTGCCAAGTGGGGCCACCTGATACCACCTAGCATGGGCAAATGATTGACATGTTTTTTTTTTTTTCGTGTTTCCTTGACAGAGTTGCCAAAGAGAAGAAGTTGAAATTATGGAAGGAGTACATAGCAGCCCCAACCATTGATATTACAGAGAAAACTCTCTCTGGAAAGGTGAGATATTTTTAAAAAATCTAAGATGATTTTAGATAAAATTTAAGAAGAAAAATGCTGTCACAATGATTTGACTTAGTATGTCCCAGTATGTTAATTTATGCATGGCTTTGTTAAGTAAATTAACATTATTTATGTGAAAATTTGAAATCATTTGACAGTATTTTTGTGACAAAAGTTTTAAATTCATGAGGTATAATCCCTTGGTTTGCCTTAAATATCATATGAACAGTTGTGTTAGTAAACATCATGAAAGGTGATTGTAAGGAAAGTAAGCTGAGATATGCAAGGAGCTTTTGTTTCTAAGTAAGGCATATGTGACTGCTTATGTACTTAGAAAACAAATTGCTTTTCATAATGATCATTGCCTTGAAGGAAGTTTGCATCAGAAAAGGGTAGACGTTATTGTCTTTTTGTCCAAGTTGAGGTAAAATAAATTAATTGGACACAGAAATTATTCTGGAGCTAATTCCAAGTTCTGAGACTCATACCTTCTCACCAATGTCATCTTTCCACAGAAATAAGATAGTGAAAAACCAGCCTGCTATTTTGAAGGACGTACCTTATTTTCCATTGTAAGGGGTGTTATAGAAAGCTGTGTGTGTGGTCAATGCATGGCAAGCCTTAAACTTCTGTAAGGCTTGAATGTCAAGGTCAACAAATGAAGGTGAAATTGGTTCCTCTTATTTTGATATTGGTGCCCTGATTAGTGAGTGATTAACTTCTATTGTAAATAAACATCTGTTCTTTGGAATGCTTGTTTAAGTGATGGTTAACAAAGACCCTTTGTCTTGAAGGTGGTGGAAGTTGTCAATGCTGATGCCCTGGTGATCAAAACCAGCTCTGGAGAATTCCGAAGAATCAACTTGGCCAGTATCAGGCCGCCTAGGTTAGGTCCATTTGGTGAGGATCAGCCCAAAAACGTGAGTAATTTTTTTATCAGGATGAATTGCATGCATTCCCCCCCCCCCTCCCCTCCCCCCCCCCCCCCACATGCCAAAATCCCTTCCCATTGCCATTGGTCAGATCTAGCAACCATTTAAGGAAAGTGATGACTATATCATTTGAAGGCCACTTATTGTATTACAAGAGTTGAAGGCCACTAATGCATATGTGCTGGGTTGGAATGGGCCTTGAATTAACTTTGCTACAGACATTGTAGAGTTCGGACATTTTAACATTGGTATTCCGGGGATGATAGGAATTCAGTTCTTGAGGATAATGATAAGGAAAGGATTAAAGAAATTGCCTTTCTTTTTCCAGGGATACATATCAGTTTGGGTTGAGGTATGATCATAATATGGTGAAAGTTTACTCATTCACTGCAAAGGACCTGTACTTTTTATGTAAAATAGTCTTTAGATGGCTCTATCCTTGATGTTTAAAAAGTTTTCCCTATGAATTGTTTAACTTACACTTTCATCTGTGGATCAGTAAATATGAACAAAAAAGTCAATCATACGAAGCAAAACATGAAAGAACAACTTTTTCCATTGTGCTTTGAACAGGAAAGGAGGATAAGACCCCTGTATGACATTCCTTACATGTTTGAAGCAAGGGAATTCCTCAGGAAGAAGTTAATTGGAAAGAAAGTAAATGTTACTGTGGATTACATCAAACCTGCAAGTGATGGGTACCCTGAGAAGACCTGTGCTACTGTTAATGTGGGAGATATGTAAGTATAAGCTTAGAATTCTGGGAATTAGCAGCCATTTGGGTTGGGGACGGGGTGGTTGGTACTTATCAGGGATCCACAAGGAAGTTAAAATGATGCCAGCATGGTGAAAACTGCAAGAGGGTGGGGTGGGTAGGTTCAGTATGGGCATTATTTGTGCTGTTGGCATCTATCATGAGGAAAAATTTGAGTTAGTGGATAGGGTCTTAAACACCTGAGAATGAAAATGGGTGAAGGAATATGTAGATTTATTTTGCTTACTACAGTGGTTTTAAAATGAAAAATGGAAGATGAATATTCAGTAGGTGTTTTTGAATATTGAACAGATACTTATCAGTTACAATTTCAAAGGGGACAATACAAAAAATGAGCTCTTCATAGTCAGAATTTGTAAATATAATTGCAAGAAAGACCCACGCCTTCCAAAACAAAGTGTTCCTTTACTTAGCAGTGTGAGTGCTCAAGTGAATTTTGGCCCCAAAGTATATAATGAATATGAATATTCAACAGTCACTGTTGGTTATTTAACAGTTACTTATCAGATGGTGGGTGAAAGTGAAATTAATCTTTGATCTTATAGGTCTTTGTATGTGGTAGATCCTGAAACAGCCTATGTATATGACAAGGCTCTTGACTGGGTAGTTGAAGTTGAGATGGTTTTCCTAATCTGGAGTAAAACTAAGAGTGGATGTTCATAATGGAAATACCATTAGCACTATTTATGTGGGTCTGTCCAGCACCCCTTTGTGGACCATTTCTTCTTAGCCATTTTGTGCCCTACCATCTGTATATGGCACCCAAAGGGGCTACATCCCCAAAAGGACAACAAACTTAGCTGACCAACCTCTTGAGGAAACCAAAATCATACAGGGTATATCACTGCATGAAATCTGTAGAACTCCTTTGGGAGTAGTAACATTTGGTTTTGGCTCTTTGCCAGAGAGTTGAGGGGACGTTAGATAAAGTAGCTGTATATGGTACCACCTTGAAACATTCAGCAGTATCAATACTTATCTCCACTTTTGCCCTTATATCCCATGTACAAACAGTATTTCATCCAGGCAAGAAGTAATTCCAGCTAAATGCTGTAGTGAAGTCTGAGTCCTTACATGTAACCCTCTATTGCATCAGATTTAAGAAGTCTGCATTGGAGAGTCTTACTTTTCTTTCTTTATTTCTTTAGCAATGTTGGTGAGGCATTGGTCAGCAAGGGTCTGGCTACAGTGGTAAGGTACAGACAGGATGATGACCAGAGATCCTCACACTATGATGACCTGCTAGCTGCAGAACAAAGAGCAACAAAGAACAGCAAAGGGCTTCACAGCAAGAAACCACCTCCAATTCATCGAGTAGCTGATTTGTCAGGGGTAAGTCCGATAAGATCCATGAACCAGTGTTTACAGTAAAAACTACCTATTTTTCCTGGAGTCGCTGATTTGTCCGAGTAAGTTGGTTCATATCCATGCACTGTTTACAGCAAGAGACCCTCTCCAGTTTGTCAAATAGCTGACCTGTCTGGGGTTAGCTGGTTGGTGTCCATTGCAGGATTCATACATTCATTCAGTGTTTGTAGTAGGAACCACCTCCGATTCGTTGAGTAGAGTACTTGTCTGGGGAAGTCCGTCAGTGTTTAAGGTGTTCACATTAGAAAATAAAACTGGAGGGGAATCTCCCCAGTTTTAAACAATTGTGGTACAAGATTTGCTTTTTTTTCCTTTTTTCCCCCTCTTTTTTTTTGGGGGGGGGGGGGGTCTTTTTCTGTTCAGTTTTCATTTCCTTACCCATAGTGCAACTATGAAGGCTAGCTCATATAAATGGAAAATGACAGTGGTGTGGAAAATTACAGAATTTTGAATGATTTGAAAGTACATGGATTTGATGGATTTGCTTGGAAAATGTGTTATGTTGTCAGGAAAACTGAAAAGTTTACACTACCTTTAGCAGTGTGGTGTTGCACAGGTCTGAAGTGTGTACATGTTGGCAACCATGAGTAAGGAAAATGCAAAATTCCTCCCACATATTGGTTAGATCATGAGAAATTTGTCCTAAACAAGTACACAAAATGTTTCTCCCCATCATACTACATTATTCTCAAGTCTTAAAGGGAAATATTGTGTTTATAATGCATCAATGTGGCCTACAAGAAAATTAGCTTCAATCATTATCAAAACATTCGGTCTCGCCAGTAAACTCAAGCAATAGCATTGTTTCCCCCGAAATATTAATCATTACACTGTTAAAGATGTTGCATCATTTGAAATTTTGAAAGTTTGGGCCAACAAGTTATTTGTAGCTACAAATTACTGAATTTCTTTCTGTGAGATTCTTATTTCTTGAAAATAAAGCTACTGTGCTGCCTTATTTTGAATTACCAATCATTCTGTATCTGTAAATCATGATTTTAAAAATATGACAATTTATTGTACCTCAAATGCAGTATTTCCCTTTAAGAAAAGTCATGCACAAATCTTGAGCTTCATTATATTACAAGTGTTGGAAACTGAATCGTATGTGACATGTGCATAATTCATTTCACTTTTACGTATGTCGTAAAAATTGAGGATCTTTACCCTTTGTCATGAACTGACAATATATGTTGAGGAATACATTATTGTGAATCATTTGATATTTACAGGAACCATCCAAATCTAAGCAGTTCTTGCCTTTTCTCCAACGAGCTGGTCGGAGTGAAGCTATCGTTGAATTTGTTGCGAGTGGATCAAGACTGAGACTCTATATACCAAAGGAGACATGTCTAATAACATTCCTTCTAGCTGGTGAGTTGAATTGCCTTTATAATCCATTGGGCATGAGGAGCATTCCTTTCTCAACCCCCCTCCTCCCTCCTTCTCTAGAATTTCCCTTTCCCCACTCTTCCACAAGACTGAGACACTGTATACCAAGGAGACATGTCTACTAAGATTCCTTTCAGCTGGTCATTTGAATTGCTTTTGTAATACATTGGGTATCAGGGGGCATTTGTCCCCCACCCACAAGAGTGAGACCCCAACTACCAAAGGAAGCATGTCTAATAGCATTCTTTCAAGCTGGTGAACTGAAAAATTACCTTTGTTATTTATGGAGGCATGAGGGAGAATAGCTTCCTCCCCCTCCAGTTTTTAGCACCTCCCAGTCCCCCTCCTCAACTAGACCTGGTACTTGTCACAAAATGTATATTATATAAAGCTACGATTAGGCTAAATGCTTTTACTAGAAGCAGCATCCAACACAAGTTAATCAAATGACAGAACCATTTTGCATAAGTCAGTAAGTCATTTAACTTCTGCAAAAACATTGCCAAAAAATTGCCAAAGTAGAGAGCAAACCCTTCCCCCATATTATTGTTATATTTATGCTCCCCCCCCCCCTTCCCCCAGTGTTGGGCGATATTGACTTTTTTTACCATCACGATAACAGAACAAAATTTATCATGATAATTTGATATCCCTGATAATTTTCACAAAGACAGTTTCCCTTGGAGTTCGCTTCCGTGCTCATGCATGTTAGAATGTTCAGTGATGAACTTTCATCGATTTTTCATCAGTTCAGTGTAAAAAAGAATGTCTTCAATTCAAACAACATTTTGGAGACATCAATGAAAAGAAAAAATAAAGCATTACATGGCAAATTTTTCATTTTTTTTTCAGGAATTTATCGTCATTTTTGTTATCATATCGCGATAAAAAGAAATTATTGCGATAACGATGATTTGCAATATATCGTCCAACACTACCCACCCCCCTCCCCCGAAAAAGTTGTACCTTTGCTCCCCTGTTGCCTCACAGATTGTCTAGGCTGTCCTTACCTCTGTTCTGTCACCTTTGTGGGCAATCAGATTGCATGTTCATAAACTGCTACTCAAATTTACACTTGATAAGCAATTGTAAGCATGTATTACCAAGTTCTTTGCAATACAGGAGGATTATTTCTGGAGTTGGGGTGCAATACAGGAGGATTATTCCAGGGGGTGGGGGGAGGATGGTTTCTCGATGAACACGATCATTTTGAACTGTAAGAACTATTATGAAAACATAACGATATGATTTTTCACACTTCCCTTTCCCTGACAGGTATTACTTGTCCCAGGTCAGCAAGAACTGGTCCAGGGGGTCCATCCGAATCAGAGCCATATGCAGAAGAAGCCCTCCAGTTCACAAAAGAAACGTGCCTTCAGAGAGAGGTATGATATACAAATTTTGGTGATGGAAAGTTTAAAAATTATAGTCTGCCTCTCGTTGGAATTGTAAGCCAGGGGTGCTGAGCAGATAGATGGTGTGACCAGTCAGTGTGTGTTATTTTCTGTTTGTTGAGGGCATATGAAGTACTTATACATACTGTCAATGATTCTGCAGTCGTAGTACAAGGCAGTACAACACTAAATGACATAGGGTGTTGGGTGCCACCCACTGTATGAAGGTGGAACCTAATAATCTTGTCCAACCTAATTGATCTTACTTCAATTCTGCAAAAACAAAAACATTTTCTGTAGTTACCTCTTTCTTTGTGGCAAGTCTTTGCTTCATGGTATATGTTTTTCTTACTTGAAATTTCGTACGTTAGAAATTGAGATATATTTCTTAAGATTCTACAATCCTTGACAAAAGTACATGGGACACCCCGCTCCCCGTATCAATGTTGAAGTTTCAGAACACGTTCATCTGCTGCAACATTGAACAGGGGAGTGGGGATTCAGACAAGGGGATGACAATCTCAGGCTTGCTTGTTTTGCTTGTTTTGTCCCATCATTTTTGTCGAGGATTGTAGCCTGAACTGATTTCAAGCTGGGAACCTAATAATGCCACTTATACATTGCGCATAAGCATTGTCTTTCCACCTTGTTTTTTTCACCTGATTTTCAGCAATGTAACCAATATGGTATCAGCACTTATGCAAATGATTACCCTACACTGCCTTAAGGCCATATCAGCTTTCTTAATATCATAGTAAACCCTTGTCGACATGGGCCAATGATGTACAAAAAGCTGAAGGAACTAGTCTAAGGATTCGTACATCTCAGATTAGTAAAGCCAGTATGTACCGTGAGGCCATCATTTGGGTCACCGTGACATTTGAAATATGCCAAAGTAATTCCACGAAACAATTGTCCGGTGTCCATGAATGTTATGTATAGCCAGTAGGCAGTTGTTTTTTTTATGTAAACTCATGTTGCATAGCCTGTGCATGTTGGACGTATGCTAAAGTTTGCCACACTGCATTGGATTCAGCAGATTTTCATTGTTCATACATCTTTTGTTTTATATTACTTAATATGTCCCCTATGCAACTTCTCGTTGTATTTTAACATGAAGCATACACACTGTACAAAACCACTTGTAGTGACATCATGTTTAGAATGTTTGCCCCTTTTCTGACACATAAAGTATGGCTTAAAGATAAGCCCATGAGCCAGGTGTCTAGCACCCTCAGCCCTGTCCATGTCACTTGCATAGACCAGTCAGGCATTAAGTATGCGTGTGGCTCTTTCTACACCACAAAATTGTGACAGTGATTCAAAATCAGGTGACTACATCCCTTCTGAGTTGCTAGGTGCACAGTGATAGAGTGTGCTGCTAGCTTTACATGTTGTTTCTGTCTTGCAGGTTGAGGTGGAGGTGGAAGCTCTCGACAAGGGAGGTAATTTCATTGGCTGGCTGTTTGTTGATGGTATGAATCTCTCTGTAAGCCTGGTTGAGAATGGCTTATCCAAAATGCATCCAACGGCCGAAAGAAGTAACTATTACCACCAACTGCAGACAGCTGAAGAGAAAGCCAAATCATCTTCCATGAAGGTAAAATTGTTACATTAAAATCTTTGGTTATTCTTAACCAAGTACACTGACACTTATTACCATTACCAGAGATACACACTGACAGTGGTTGTGAACATTGTTTAAAGTTACTCCAAAGAACAACTTGCACCTAAATGCTTACCTCTAAAAAATGTTGGAGATATAAACGTTTAATCCCCATTACTTGAACAACTTTCTGGGAAGGGGTAAGGAGTTTTTCATGGGGGAAACTATGAAGTCACTTGGGGAGTATTTATTCAAACTATTCTTTGGATGGTGATGTGAAGTGTTGTCAGGTGACTAATGTTATCAGGTGATGTGAAGTGTTGTCAGGTGACTAATGTTATCAGGTGATGTGAAATGTTATCAGTAAATGAATTGTTGCAGATACATTTCTTCATTGTTCATGAAGTCTCAGGTCCATTGGTATAGTATGTTGGTCTCTTGCAGAGTTCTGTGCTTACAAGTCAGAGTAGCTGCGATGAATATTTTGCATCAGTGTGTATCACTCTTCAAAGGAGGAACAATATGTCATAGTAATACCTTCCAACAGGTATAATGCCTTAGATCTGGAAACCTTCAGTACACACAGTGTGAACAATACCATATAGTAATACCTTCCAACAGGTATAATGCCTTAGATCTGGAAACCTTCAGTACACACAGTGTGAACAATACCTTATAGCAATACCTTCCAACAGAAATATGGTACCTTTGAAAGAAACCTTGCATACACACAGGAGGAACAAAATTTACAACTTCCAGCAGGTTCAATGCCTTTGTAGCAAGCCTTCAGTATTCAGAAGAGGAACAATACCTTGCAGTAATACCTTCCAACAGGCACAATGCCTTTGAAGGAAACCTTTCATATTGACAAGTAGAATACCTTTGAAGGAAATCTGTTATACATGCAAAAGGAACATTACCCTATAGTTACACCTTCCAACAGATGTGATGCCTTTGGAGGAAACCTTAAGTACACACAGGAGGAACAATACCTTTTTGTATTACCTTCCAGTAGGTACATGCCTTTGAAGGAAGCCTTTAATACACACATTGTGATATAGTAATATCTTCCAACAGGTACAGTGCCTTCAGAGGAAACCTTAAAAAGTTTCAGTTTAGATTGTAATACTGAAAGAAATGTTTGTATTATAGTTTGTGATATTTTGTCATTTTTAGATCTGGGAAAGCTACGAGGAACCTCAAAATGTCCCAGCTGTTGAAGAAACTGAGAGAAAAACTAATTTCAAGGGAATCTTTGTCACAGAAGTGGGAACTGAGCTGGATTTTTATGCCCAATATGCAGACAAAGGTAAGAAGCCATATACTTAAAACAGTCTACTGCACATGGTGAGAAGTACCGATAGGCTGCACATGCTATTTTTAAGGACCATTTATTGTAGTTTAAAACAGACCTACTTTGTCTCTGTTTTCATAAAATGTCACCTTCTTTCATCTTAGGGGCTCAACTGGAGAAGCTCATGGAACAACTTCGGAGTGAATTGGAAACTAATCCTCCATTACCAGGTGCATTCACCGCCAGATCAGGTGACCTCTGTGCAGCAAAGTTTATTGATGGTCAGTGGTACAGAGCTAAGATAGAGAAGGTCTCTGGTGGCACTGTTAGCATCTTCTACATCGATTATGGCAATGTAAGGACTGTCGTAAATGTACTCAATTCTCTCTTTTTTCTCCCATTTTTTCATGAATCATTTTTCATTTTCCTTTTCTTTTTTATTCTTTTATTTATTTGTGTTCTGCAGGAGTGAGCAATGAGTTAAAGGCTGAAAGGTGATATAAGTTATTGAAGTTGGGGTGAAACCCAGTTTAGTTTCTGCCATGCACATCTCACAGGGCAAGGTCTTAATGCCAACCTTGTCCCAGAGGCTGATGTTTGCTGCCTTAGTCCAGCCTCCTGATGTGATGTCCTCACCTCTTAAAATTGACTCCAGCTGGCCATTAAATTTAAATGTATTTCACAAGTAATAATAGTGATAATATTTATTTCATATACTTATTTACATGGGATGACAATTCAAACTGGTTCATAAAGAGAGAACAGAAGCAGATGTGGTAAAGCATAAAATTAAATCAATTAAAATCTCTCAAAAAAGATACCAGGAGCAAGAAAAGCAGACAAAAGACCTTAAATTTAACTACTGAATTACCAGCTGAAGCTCAAAAACACAAAAAGCTGAAGAATTAACAGTTGAAAACGTCCCTAAAAAGAAAAGTTTTCGAATTAACTTTAAAAGTCTTTAGACATCTACACTTTTTAAGGACTCTGATGGTTTATTGTATAAAATTAATTGTTACTTTAAAATTCCTTTTCAAATAAAAAAAATGGTCCCATTATTGATACTGCTGGCATAAGATTTGTCAAGGAGAAGGTTACTACTATATCTCAAGGTATGTGACACTTGATAAATTTTCAATGAATCATTTAAATAGGAGGGTGCTAAGCCATTTAATTTTTTGTAAGTCATTAAATGTACTTCGATAGGTAACCAGTGCAGTTCCGCTAAAATAATTGTGACACTGTCAGACTTGGATCTACGACTGACAATTCTTGCAGCAGCATTTTGGATTAATTGAAATGTCTTAATGAAGATGGCCATCGCCTTAGTAGCAAACTGTTGCTATAATCAAGTTGAAGATAACAAAAGCGGGAACTATTTTTTTGCCATGAATTTTAGTCGAGATATCTGCGGATTTTTCTAATTTTATATAAGGTGAGGGATGCCAATTAACATAATTTTTTTGACATGTTTCCTTAAACTTGACTTAGATGATTTTCAAAATATACAGCAAGATTTCTTACACGTGACGTTGTACTAACTGTAGAATCACCAGTTCTTAGGCTATCTACGACAGGGCACTCTGACTGCCCACCCTGTGAAAAACAAGAACTCCAGTTTTTGAGTCATTCAAGAAAAGCAAATTGTACCTCATCCACACCCTGATTTCGTCAATAAATAATTCCAGAATTCTGACCACATAAGATGCACATTTACTAGTGACATATGACTGGGCATGGTCTGCATACAGTATTGATGACAGACTATACTTGGCAAGGGTGTGTTCTCACAGGGCTATGTATAGCATAAAGAGCAAGGGGCTTAACCAGGAACCCTAGAACGCTAGAACCATACCCAAATCCATCAATGAGTATACTCTGACTTCTATCGGCTAAGTAAGACTGGAACTTGTTTAGCAAAACTCCAGAGTTTCCGAACCAAGTTTGACATCTATTGAAGATGCCTTGGTCTGTTGTGTCACACGCGGCTCTTACATGCGGTAATACAAGTATGGCATACTCCTTACAATCAAGAGCAGAGACATTTTCACTGTGAACTTTCAATAAAGCAGTTTCCGTAAGAAATTTCTCACAGTGCACTGGTTTTGACATGTAGCATAGAGTTTTAAGGGAGAGATGATCATTTAGAGTCATTGCAGCTGGTTTCTTGATAGATTCCAAAGGGACAGAAAGATTCAAAACAGGTTTTTAGTCACCAAGTACAAAGATTTCATACAAACATTTTTTCCTCCAATGGTTTCTTTCTTGCAGACGTAGAGAATGTGATTTGCTATGTCTGTGATGTGGCACAGTATGCCATCAGGTTAAACATACTGGCTAACAAAAACCTGACATAATTAGTATTTATGGGTCTGTTGCATCATTGTTCATATCAATACACAGTTACAAGGGCAGCAACTGTATTGGACATATGCTTTGATATAGTTGGTCTCAGCTTTGAGGAAGGTTGCCAGCCCCAGCTCTTATGTGTGTATTTAATTGTTTGTACTCTGTTGAGGTTTTGTACTTTCAAAATTCTGTGATAAAGGGATATAATCACTTTGATTAAAACTACCTTTTTCCATCAGAGAGAGGAAACAACAGCTGTCAAACTTGCACTGTTACCTCCAGCATACCATACAACTCCACCACAAGCACACCACTATTATCTGGCCTGTGTGACTTTACCTGTAGATGTAAGTTTTTGTATTTTGTATTTTTTGTAAGTTATATTAATTTTATTTATCAAAAATTGGAATTAAATTTTGGCTTACAAAGTTTCAGGATGTTTAGCCCTTTTGTTTTGTCATGTGTACTCAGAAAGTTTGTCAGTCTTAAAATGTTAGGAAAGTCACAGAATTCTAATGCAAGAACAGGGCTGAAATTTAGCACTCGTCCTATCGTCCAAGACGAGTAAAAATTGCATTGGACAACCACTTTCACTCTTTGAGCTTGGCCGAAGGACAAGTAGATTTAAGTTCTAATTGAACAGTTCACTAAATCAGCAAGACGTTATGACATGAAAGTTTCCTTAAGAAGTGGTATCGAGACAATGGTATGGGCTGTGATTCATCATTGAAACATACAAAAAAGGATCATTGGAAAGCATGGAGAATATAAATAAATGTTTGTTTACTATGTCAGAGACATGAAATGCAATTGTTTGTCTTTTGTTTGTCACTTCCATTTGGACTACCGAAAATATTTCAGACAACCAAAATTTGGCTTTAGGTTGTCCAATTGACAACCTGAAAATTTTCTAAAAATCAGGCCTGAAGAATCTTTAAGTCATGAACAAGTGAGGGGAATAGTTTCTCCTTAGCTGTTTTTATACATTTTAGAGACAGACATGCAGTGGTGAAGTTTTAGGTACCTGTTCAGAATTTAGGGAACAGACAGAGTAGAGGAAAACCTGAATTGGTCGACTGCCCTGAAGTCAACTTTTCTCTTCATAGTTTTGGTAAGTCTCATTGTAAATATTCTCTGCATAAAACTTCCTGGTATCTTCCACAATTCACAGGAGGAATTCCGACATGATGCTATAGCTGCCTTTAGGAGGGATGTTCTTAATAACCAGTTTCTTTTAAATGTTGAGTACCGTGTCGGCCAGCAAGAGTTTGTTACCATCCAGACCCAAGAGAAACAAGGTGACGTTGCTGCTGGACTTCTTGCTGATGGTCTGATCTTGTCAGAGAAACGACGGGAGAGAAAATTAGCCAAATTGGTGTCAGATTATTGCAAGGCTCAGGAGACAGCTCGCAAGAATCGGGTGAGCATTTAAAGGTTTTGTATGGGTAAAGAAACTACCATATTAAATGAGGAGGAGATTTTGTGTATATGAAAATCAATAAAAATTTGGCAAATTGGTTGTGACTTAATGACTTCGTTAGAAATGCTTTCCTGGTTAATAGTCTTTGAGAGTATTCTGAAAGAAACTTTCTAAGAGTAGTATGTGAAGTGTTACATGTGGTGTGAAGTGAGAGGGTAAAGGGCAGAAATATGAGTTTGAAGATGAGATGAGCTCTTTAATTAAGCCGCATTGGACTTCTTGTAGACTTTTTACATTGCTAAGTAATAATATTCTATGTGTCCCCAGGGTGAAGGGAAAGGGGGGGCTCAGTTGAGGGATGGAGCAGATAACATTTCTTAGGAGATTGTATTTCTGATGCTAAATTAATACTGTGATCAAATGTCAATGACTTCTTTCTCACTGGTCATTTTCGTGCATTGTTCTTGAGAGTTTTAGCAACGCCAGTTTTATTATGAAACATTAGAATTATGTGTCAAAATGTTAGCATAGTGAACTTGACATTCGCCCCCTTTTCTTTCAGCTTAACATCTGGCGTTATGGTGACATCACTGAAGATGATGCCCGGGAATTTGGCTACTCTGGTTAAATGGGGCATAAGATAGGATTGGTTCTTTCAGTGTGGTGATAGCAGCAAAGAAATAAATAAAGTAGAATGCTAACATGGCAAGTGAGGAAACCATTAAATTGGCATTAGGCAAAATAAATAGCCATTCCCACAATGCACATTGGTAGTGCCTAAGCAAGGTGTGAAGATCATTGCATATTTCCCATTCTATTGCAGGAGGTGACATAACTCCCCTGTAACAGAAATTATTAAAGCTAGGCTACTTTGAACAAGAGCGTTTTTACTAAGAATAGGTTGAGAAATTTATTTAAATTGCAAACTATGGCAGCTAGCAATATCTCAAGTAGCGTGAGTCTGGATCTGGATGAATACTGTACAACACTCCTGGTGGAGTCAAACGTGCAGGATTGGGTGTGCGCATGCTGAGTTAGTCTTGTTGGAGTAGGAACTTAAAGGCAGAATTCCTAAACTGCTTTGCGTCTTCCAGTTACGTAGTGTTTGATGGAAGGAGGTTGCAGTCTTTGATGGTACTAGGGGAAAAGCTGTATATTTATAGCAGTCCTTACTAGTTTGAATTGGTACATAGCTATTGTGATTGATGTTAATGTTGTCTTGAGGGATAAATGATTGGTTGCAAGAGGTTTTCTACTGGTTAAGCAAGGAGACCCATTCTAGCATTGTAAAGAGTTGTTAGTCTGTTTACAGTTCTTCTGTCTTTAAAACTTTTCCACCCTAGTTCATTTAACATTTTGGTCACAATACTCTGGGAGGAATAATCATTCAATCAATATTCTCAGGTAATACAGGCTTTTCATAGGCAAAATAGGTCAGCCCCCTCCTCTCCCTCCCCCCAGGAACTATATGATACACCTATGGTTCTATGTGATGTTAGGTCTTGCCATTCTTCATCACCTTGTCCTAGGTAGGCATTTTAAAATGTGGTGCTCTGTATACTCCATTCAAAAGTGTTGAAGCATTCTACAGTATTTATTTCTATGGTCAAAGCAAATCCTCCCCCTTTTCTCACTTCATTTAATTTTTCTTTCAAGTGAATTTTAAGCAGAGTTTATCTTTTACTTTGCAGTAAAGAAGGGCCTTAAACATAAACCTTGAGGCGGAAAAGATATTTTCTGCATTTTTTGGCAATTTTCTTTCAAAATTTCAGTCTAATTTTTTCATGATTTTCTTTTAAAACAAAAAAGGTGTGGGTAGCTTAAATTTATCACTTTTATTCAACGTTTCCAAAAAAAGCATTAAAGCCAGTCAGGTTTTATCAGTGGTGCACATGAGAAAGAACTCATTGTCAAGTGGGTCTTGACCTCCTTGACAGTATGTGATCTGTCCTGTAAAACTATACTAAATTTAATAAAGTTCTGGAAGCCTTCCATTGGTGGACATACTTGTATACTTGTAAGGTTTTATTAATTCCTTGAATCTTCAGATCAAAATAAAGTCTTCCAATAACATGAGTTTTCACCTTTGTTTCACCTTCATTAAAGTAAATTTCTGTGTTGACTGTGTGTGATAAGGCAGAACATTTTTGCAGGTTCAAGCTTTCACCACGTAGTTCTCATCATTATATACATTTGTTCACTTGGTGCCAGGAACATTTGTGAACATGTCAGAACATATTTATATTTTCTGCTTGTCTCCAAGTAGTCCTCATCAGTTTGTACATATGTTCCCTAGGTGCCAGGAACATGTTTAATTTAGTGGAACAGCTCAACTAATTCTGTTATTTCAGTACACTATGAATTAAAGTAAGGGGTATTAACTTTGGAAAGGCAGTTTTCATTAAGGCATTTTCAAGTTCCAGTAGAGTCACATTTTGCTTGCAGAAGGCGCATTTCTAAGTTAGTGAGGTTTAGCTTGCAGTGCCTCCCTCCCTCCATCTTGTATTTACTGTGCTTCAGCACATGATTCCGCCTAGAAGCTCATTCTAGTCTTTAATCATTAAATTTTCCCTCTAATGTGGGCCATGTTCATTCCACATGACAAACTTAATTCCTGTTTTATATGCAGAGTGAGTGAGTTTCTGTGTTTCAGTCCATGAAACCAATACTCAGAATTTTAGTTCTGAAATGTATTTCTTTATTTTTGTCTTTAAAGAAAGTATTTTGGGGATTTTCTGTGTAAATTGGCATTTTCTTTTGGGGGAATTTTTGCAACAACAACATTGGTTTCTCTTAACCACACTGAAGGACCACCCTATCTCCTAATGGAACAGTCTGCACAAGTTTGAATTTAGGTCATTGGTTTAACTAATTGTGACGTGACATTTTAGTCTTGAAAAAAAGAAAAAGATTTTTGCTTCCAGTATCTGAAAAAAGACGGATTTGATGCAAATTGGTTTGTCAACCAAAATTAAAGGTAATATTTAAGTAATTAAAACTATTTGAGAGAACATATTTTTGTTTGTGTTAATTTTGTCAGAGAGAAAGTCTGTACTCATCATAAAATGAAGTTGGCTCTTGTCAACGAGTTTCACAGTTCATTACTCTGTCGTTCTAGCAGAATCATGCATAATGTATTTTAATTCATCGAGCAATGTTATTTTGAAACAATGCATAACTTTATTTCAACTTTGGGAACAAAGACCTCCTCAGGAGAACACTCTGTCAAGTTTTTAATCAAAATCATGTCAGACAGTAATAAACACAAGACTATTACGGCAAAGGACCATGTTAGAATCGTTTGTAGATATCTTTTTGGTTCCCTGGGGGAATTCAAAAGCGGCCTCCCGTGCTGACCCTGCAAAACGTCTTCAGGTTCGTGCATTGCAGTGTCGACTGTGAGTCTGTGCAGCGTACACCCCCCCCCCCCCCCACCACGTACAGTACTGGAAGCCCTTGTAAGGTTTGACACTCTTTCTCCATAGTCTGTGTATTGGCTCTCGGTGGTTCCCGCCATTTGGGTCTTTCGCCGATACTTTTGTCATAGTGGCGAACTGAACAAAAAGCATTGTTCGCTCTGCATGGTAGAGGACATTTATCGCCGTGCATTAGCTCCATATGTAGGATTGCGTTGGTGTACATCAGTGGTTGCCAAACTTTTCCAGCTCATTGCCCCATTTCACCATATGGGGTTGGGAAAACGATCCCCTTCCATGTTATTTCCAAGAACTGCTACAAGTGAATCGAAAAAATGTAAGCACATGTTGAAATAAAAGGTACACATACAGCCTTTGCAGGTGCGGGCCTGGCCCAGGGAAGTACAAACAGAAAAAAAGCGGTGTGGGGTCTTCCTTTTGTGATGGCAAATCCAAAACCCGCGATGAACGAAGGTGTGAAAACTTCATCGGAGTCAGGGGTGGAGAATTTTTTTTTTCAAAAGAGGGAAAGATTTTGGGGATTCCACAGTGCGAAGCGTTTCCCAATGGGCAGGGAGTCTCGAGGCCCTCCTTAGCTACCCTTGGTGGGGCAATGTCCCAGTAAGGGACTAGGGGCGAAACCTGATGTTCTACAGTATTTGTGAAATAATTTTAAATTACTCTTTGAACATCTGCTTTTGAGTAGTAACTAATTGACCCTTTTCCAAATAGCAATTACAAAGGATTGTGGGATAAAGTTTTTGGTACGCGTTGTTGATGTTAATGGCATTTTACTGTGGTTAAAGAGGATGTGAACAAAAATTCTATCCCACAATCCTTTGTAATTGCTATTTGGAAAAGGGTCTGTGGAAGGTATTTTTGATTCTGCGGTTGGCTTGTCCTGAGGGTGTGAAGAATGATGATAGTGGCTGCATGGGGCTTTGGAAGAGGTATGCTGCCCAAAATGACCTGCACCGGGAATGAATACAGAAAGCCCACATTCGCTCTCCAAAAATGAAATTTTGGAAGACATCTTAATACCCTACTTCCTTTATCATTGCAAACGTTTTCTATTAATTTTCAATAATCTACAATTGTCGATTATGTCAGTATGCGCTTCTATGAACAGCAAGGCAAGAATGACATTCGAGATTAAAGTGGCAGAACAGTTTTGATCTATGGACCCCATAGCCCCCTACCCCCGCTTCCAGGGGTGGCGGCAGGGCCATACCCTTCGTCGGGGAAGGCTGCCCCCCCCCCCCACCCGTCGGGGAATTTTTACAGTTTCGTCGGGGAGTCTTAGTCGATGCGATAAAGTATGCAGTCTCCGACTAGTGACTAGTAGCCCCGAAGGTTTACCTGTTTTTTACTCTCAAGAGACAATTTCTCTAAAAAGAACGCAAAATTTTCGGCGCCCTGTAGAGCCGCTCTAGTTTCAATAGTTCCATTCCACATGTCTTGATACCACAAATCCTGTTCTCCTTACCAAGTAACATACAGGCAGAGTACACAGTTTATGTAGCGGCCGTAAATTTCATCTCCATATCGCAAAGGTTATTTGCTGTCATTCAGTTGGTGAGCGACTCACTATTTTATCTGGCTGTTTCATCGGGGAGCTGTTATTTGGCTGTTGATAACAGCTCCCTGATTTCATTGGGTAGTCCAGGTGGTTTCGATACAATGTATGTTATCCTCGATACGGTCTACAACCCCTACAGTTTTTCTTTTATTTTTTTTTCTTTTTGTTCTTAATGATAACATGTTTTTGTGTAAGCCTACCAAAAATTTTTGCGCACTTCGCACGCTTGCAATTTCACGATTCAATTTCAAAAGAACACCAGCAGTGCGCAACTCGGCTAAGTGATATTATGCAAAATATGCCGTGCAAATGGCATGGGACAGTTAGGCTCCTTCAATCACCTTCTCACCACCCCCTCGACAAAGGGGCTGTCGGAACTTGGGGTTGCCACCCATGGTCGGTTTACTTATTTGGGCTTTCAAATGGTCATTTCTGCGATAAAGCCCAAAATTTTCAGTAACTTTTGCCCACTCTGCTTCAGTTCCTTTACTTATAGCTAAATATAGTACAAACCCTTTCCACCATTTCAACGGTAACTTAATAGGTAGAATACATGGACTTATGTGTGTCTGGAGCGCGATACGGCTAGTGGCTCGAAGAGGGATGTACAATGTAATTTATACCCGATAGAGCCAAAGTGCCCGGACAATTGACCTATATAAGCTTTATACAGGGGTGGCGCCAGGATTTGCCCGACGGAGGGGCAGACCCCCCGACGGGGGGTAGCGACCCGACGCCCCGACACCGTCGAAGGGTTGGTGAGGGGAATTTGAAGAAAACCTGTATACTATACCATGCCATTGCGGGGCATATATTACATAAATTGTATATACTAGAGGAACATAGTTCCGCGCTGATTTTTTCCGGAATCTAAACTGTGAAAATGGAAAACGTGCGAAGCGCGAGAAATTTTTTTTGGGGGGGAGGGGGGTAAACCTACACTATAAAAAGAATCTGCACTTATTTAAAACTTATACAGGTCAATTGTCCGGACAAGACAGACATAAGAGAACATTAACTAGGTTTACCCAAATGAGATGAAATTGTAGGCCTACTATATTTAGCTATAAGTAACGGAATTGAGGAAGAGTGGGCAAAGCGTACCGAAAATTGTGGGTTTTATGGCAGAAATGACCCTTGTGGAAGCCAAAATAAGTAAAGCAACAATGGATGGCGACAGAATTTTTCCGACAGGAGGCCGGGGCCATGCCAGCGACCCCAAGTTCCGAAAGCCCACTACGTCGAGAGGGTACATGGTGAGAAGGGGATATGAAGGAGCCTAACTATCCCATACCATTGCAGGGCATATTTTGCATAATATCACTTAATACTTCAAGAGCCGAGTTGCGCACTGATATTGTTCTTTTAAATCTGAAACTGCAAAGCGCGTGCCAAGCGCGCGAACATTTTTGGTAGGCTTACCCAAAAACATATGTAATCATTAAGAACAGAAAGAAAGAAACACTTTAGGGGTTCTAGACCGTATCGGGGATAACATACATTGTATCGAAACTACCTTGGACTACCCGAT
Organism: Holothuria leucospilota; assembly: GCA_029531755.1. Lineage (NCBI taxonomy): Eukaryota > Metazoa > Echinodermata > Holothuroidea > Aspidochirotida > Holothuriidae > Holothuria > Holothuria leucospilota. Next base: position 6,074,613 of record CM055972.1, read on the forward strand.
GAAATAACCAAACTTTGCTCCGTGAGTCTCTCACCAACTGATCTTACAGCATGACACACACAAGAGAACAGCAACTAGGTATTGAGATATATGGGATGAAATTTACGACCTCTACATGAACTGTGTTCTCTGCCTACATGTAACTTGGTAAGGTGGACAGGACTTGTGCTATCTAGCTATGTGGAATGGAACTATAGAAAAAATGGAGTGACCCTACAGAGCGCGTAGCGCGCCGAAAATGTCGGGTTCTTATTAGAGAAATTGTCCTCTTGAGAGCTAAAAACAGGTAAACCGTCGGGGAGACTAGTCGCCGTCGGGGACTGCATACTTAATCGTATCGACTGAGACTCCCCGACGAAACTGTAAAAATTCCCCGACGGGGGGCCGTGACCCCCCTGCCTAAGTCCCACCTGGCGCTAACACTGGCTTTAAATAAGAACAAATTCTTTTTAGTGTAAAAATTTTCTCGCGCTTTGCAATTTCACAGTTTAGATTCCGCAAAAAACATTAAATCAGCCCGGAACTACGTTCCTCAAGTATATGCAAATTTTATGCAAAATATGCCCCCGCAATGGCTTGGTATAACACACAGGGTTTCTTTAAATCCCCCGGCATCGGTTACTGCCCCCCCCCCTCGTCGGGCAAATCCTGGTGCCACTCCTGCCCTCTTCACCGCCACTGATGAAGGTATGGGGGTCCTCACAACGAAAAGTTTGAAATCCAACACTGTTCGATGCGATTTCATGGCAGCTATAGCAGATGAGATATTTCACAACTTTGTAGTGAACCTAAGGAGGGAATGTACCCGATATGTTAAGTAAATATTATTTCATACTTATTTGAAACTAATGCAGCTAGAGGAAAATACTTGGTTTCTATTTTAGAACCGTTTCAATTTTAGTATGATGTCGTTTTGACAAATGTCCCACTGCCGCCCCTTGGCTCTTATCCCCCCCCCTTCCCCTAAGATGAGAAAAGGCCTTCAGGTGGCGATACAGTCCCGCTGGGAACCACTGATCTGTGGGTACGGTTACGAGTACAAAACCCTTTGACACATACTTTTAAGTCATTGTTTGATAAATGAAGTGAACCTTTTGCAATCTACTTATCAAAGTTTTTGCGCTTACGTCTTCATTATACATATTAATTTGTGAAAAGTAACAAGACCAGAGAAGTATCTACGTTGCTGGGAAGCATTACAGGTGAAAAAACAACTTGAAAAACAATTTAATACTATTCCCAGAATCTGGGGTGACGTTATCAGTAATAGCATCCCTGTCTTCCCTGCTTTGCTAATGAATAAAATAACACAATTATTTTTGCAAAACATAATTAATAATTTTCGCAGATTTTTTAAGGAATTCGGATAATCTCTGGTTACAAATTCGTTACACCCTTCAAGGCGTTTCCTGCAAGCTAAGACACATGATTAATTTGACAGCTGCCATACATCGGCTTCCTAGTAACTTAAGTGTTCAAGGAAAAGGGTGGAGTTTAATAGAGCAGACTTCCTCATCCCAAAGGCTAAAAAGCAAAGGCAATATTTTAACATCTTTTATTTCAATTCTCCGACCCACAAAAGCTTTCTTCGCGGGAGGAGCAATTTCCCATGAGCTGCACTCCTTAGATGTAGTCACTACCAAAATGTTATCTGGTCTTTAGCTAAAGCACTCTGCCGAGCTATTGTTATATCATGCATGACTACTGCTCCTTTAGGCCATGTGTATAAAACCATGTTGTATTCCAAACCTAAATATTCGAGACCGAGACACCGCTTCAGAGACCGGGAACGTTTCAACTGAAATCGACTTTTAACACAATTAGTTTTTCCTTAGCTCCTTATTCTGCAACTCATGCCGTCCTTAAGTACAAGTCTCAAAATGCTGATACTGTATTGCAAAAAGAAGTGTTATTATTGCCTTCTGCACTCATAGTGACATCGTTCATGACAGAGTGATAGCGTACATAACTTCATCATGGCGGTCCTCACAGGGAAAATTTTGAAATGCAACTCTGTTAAATGCGATGTTCTGGCATCTAGCACATGACATAGTTCACTAAAATTTGTACCAAACCTACGAGGGAAAGTTAGACCTCCTCGACTACGTTTTATCTCTAATTTATTGCATACTAATCTGAAAGTTCAGCCAGAGGAAGAACACTTGATAAATATACTTTTAAGCATCGATTAAATTTAGTGTCTCATTTTTTTCAAACGCCCACTGTCGCCCCTTGACTCTTATCGCCCCCTCCCAGTTGCGAATACGCCCCATGCAGGAGTCGATACAGCCACCGTTGGGAACCACTGGTGTACAGTTTCAGCTCTGATAATCTTTGAGCAACAAGTTCACATCGCATTGAAATAGATGCACGGTAGATACGGAAGCCAACAAGTAGGATAGCTTGGAAGATAGACGTTCTTACGACTCAAATGTTGCCAGTTTGTGCGGTAAGAAATATCCATGGCGGTCCCCATTCCATCAACCTTTCGGAAAACATTTCACATTAAAGGCTCTCTAATCTCACCCCGAAAGTAAAAAATTGTGACAATGGAACTGCTAATATCTTGAGAACCACACATCGGATGTCCATTCAAATTTCACAAGAATGCTTAGAATAAGTACCCCTCTAACAAATCAAAACTTGATTTGAGCTTAGACCCTTCTTTTAACATTACAGTCAACAAAGATAATAATTGCCTGTTTCAAACTAAGCAAGTTGGTGATGATCATGCACCAAGGACAAGAGAGAATTAACACAAAGTGAATGACTGGGAGGGGACCGGTTTCTCCCACTTTGTAGAAATTATCATGATGGAGACAAAATCGTAGCAGCTGAGCAACATATCCCTTCTCCAGCCCCTCTGAGTGGGCTTCAGCAAACTAGTGATATGAAATCAAGAATGACAACAGGATTTTGCCAAACACCAAATGACGGGTGCGAAGTATACCGAACAAGACTTCCTGAAAATGGCTCATGGTATCAAACTTGACAGAAGTAGGCCTAGGCTTTAACAATCAACTGCATGAGTATGCCGTCACCGATCAACTAGTGTAACGATTGTGAACTAGAAAATGCAGTTATAGATCATAACCACGACTCTGAAATGAAGTTGCTTTTTCATTTTAATATGGGAGAAAACTTGTTTTGAATAATGAGTAATGACGATTGCGAATGCGATCGTTCGGACATTGAGTCGAGGTCATTTGCTACTCACCGTTTACGTCACATTAATAAGCTTGTCAGTTTGGCACACAGTCCTATAGGCCGCTGAATATGCTTCTGAAAATCTGTTCTGCTCAAAGTTTTGCGCACTCTCAGATTGTTGGATGGACGTGTACATTAAATTGACTTTATTACGCATGTTCTTCGTGATATAATACGCTTCTCGACCTTTTGGCATAGGCGTAGGAGCCCAAGTTGATTGAAGGGGGGGGGGGCTGTAACCACTTGCCCGAAAAATATAACCCAATTTTTCCGCGCGCTCCACGCACGTTCGACATGTTAATGTGTATATCATATAGGCATGCATCGGTTATCACACCGCATGCCAATTACATACAATAATTTGCCGTGTTACTACCTTCTTTACTGGTTTTAATTTTGGCCGAAGTAGGTGATCGCCGGCCTGGGGCCTTACATGCAATCTGGTGCCCAATATGCTACCTTTGAAGTAAAACTTGTGTTAAATATTTACGTATTTTAGGTAGAAAAAAGATCAGCATCAGTGAGGGTGGGGCATGGCCCAGTGGCCCCTCAAATACACCACTGAAAATCATAATATAAGTTCAACCAATAAAAACACACTGATGAATTAATAAGGAATGTTTTGGTGCTGGTGCAATTCAAATCAGAACTTTATATTAATTACCAAGGAAGTTTTTAAACTATTAATACCCTTTAGCTACATCATTGCATTATTTTTCTTTCAGTGGGTGCCCGAAAAATTCTCAGCATTTTGCCCGAATTTTCACAAAAATTTTTGGTGGGGGCTGCAGCCCCCTCCCCCCTGCCTCCTACGCCTATGCCTTTTGGCAAAGATCATGTGCAGTTTCTGTTCTTTTTCAGCCAGTCTAGAACGGGCCAGGCATGACAGATCCGTGATATAGAGGTTTGGCCAAAAGATTGGTCATGTTAAGTCTGGTGTTCCTTCGGGGTACGTAGCTCCTTTGGGGAGCAGAATTCCCTCGGGAGTAATGTTTAGTTTCGCCCTTCGGCTCTTCTCCAGAGGGTCGAGGGGACTTTGGAAAAAGTGACAACATATCCTACACCTGTGTTACATTTAGATCACTCAGCATGGCAAAGTCTGAAGCTGAATAAATGGCAGCTCTGCTAAAGATTTTTCATTGCGTCTAGCAAAACAAAAACAAAACAAAAAAAAAAAAAAAAACCCAGCAGTATGAGTGACGAAGGACAATACACAGCCACCCATCAACTGTTAACTATTGTTTCAGCTACCAACCAGTTAGATCTAACCTCACCCCCTCATTACTGATAACTGGGCTATTATCAAGTGATGATGTATTTTAGCCATAGTGTGTAAAATAAGGTGTTATCTGAGGCGGTAAGATAAACAACATTGATTAGTGTAATTATTGCATATATATATATATATATATATATATATATATATATATATATATATATATATATATATATATATATATATATATATATATATATATATATATATATATATATATATATATATATATATAATATATATATGAGCTCCAACAACTATATATAGGTCGGGCTATTCGTTGTCACTGTGATACTTTCCTTCCATACGTTGCTAAATAAAATCCAAAATGCATTGTTCAACGATCGCTTTATTGATGGACAACTATAGCCTTAATTTACTGACTTCCATTAAACTTCCTTTATACACAGAGGCGTAGGAGCCCAAGTTGATTTGGGGGGCTGTGAAGACTTGCCCGAAAAATATGACCCCAAAAGTCCGGGTGCTCCACGCGCGTTCAACACGTATAAATCATATAGGCATGCATCGGTTATCACACCGCTTGCCAATTACATACAATAATTTGCCATGTTTCTAAACTTTTTATATTGATTATAATTGTTTAGATTTTTCTCATGGCGGCGGGGGTGGGAAGGGGGGGGAAGATGCATTGTGTTGTGTGATCGCCGGCCTGAGGAGGGTCCATGGGGGAGGGTGTCCCCCTCCCATTTGAAAATTTTGAAAAATTAGGTGTCCTTACATGCAATCTGGTGCCACATATGCTACCTTTGAAGTAAAATTTGTGTTAAAAAAAAGACGTATTTAGGTACTAAAAAGAAAACAAAATCGGCATCAATAAGGGAGGCATGGCCCAATGGCCCCCCAAAATACACCACTGATAATCATATAAGTTTAACCATTGGAAAACACGCTGTGGAATTAATACCGAATATATAGGTGCTGGTGTAATTCAAATCAGAACTAAATTTTAATTACCGAGGAATTTTTTAACTATTGATTACCTTTAGCTACATCATGGCATTATTTTTCTTGCAGTAAGTGCCCGAAAAATTCTCAGCATATTGCCCGAATTTTTACAAAAATATTTGGTCGGAGGGCTGCAGTCCCCCCCCCCCCCCGCCTCCTACGCCTATGTTTATACATCTGTCGTGTTGTGACAAAAATGGAAACTCTTTTAGGCTTTACAAAGCTACCGGCACCGTCTTATTCCATCGCTGGATTTCTGTAACGCACGAGTCCTGACACAGCTAGGGCTGTATTTATGAGCTGGAAAATTGCTTATAAACATGATATCTCAAGACGCCTATCTCAAGAAGAGAAATTGTGTTAATATCACCCATGACATGTGGTTAACCCACATTGATTACATGATTTCTGTAGGGTTTATAGTGAGGGTCAAAGGTCAAAAGGTCATTTTAAGTCACTAAGAGGCAAAACTAAAGACCTGTTCACATATCTCAAGAAATAAAACTTGTGAATCTAACACTGGAACTTGGCATGTGGGCCCCTAATATTAAGTCATGGTTATTGTAATATTTTGTGGAGGCCAAAGGTCATTTAAGGTCACCAAAGGTAAACCTGTGAAAACCTCAACAAATGACACCTGAAACAGGAAAACGGGTATGAATCTCATCATACTTTGCATATGGGTGTCCATGCAGTATTGAGTGATATTATCTGTACTGTTTATGCTGGAGGTCATGGGTACCGGTAATATAAGGTTCAGCAAGCCCGCAGCGACTTAGCCAGGGGCGGAACCCGTTAGAAATATTTTCGCCCCACTAGAAATAAAAATTACCATGGCTTTAATGCAGTTATGTATATCTCGTCCCCTAAAAATATTTCGCCCCACCCACCCCCCTTCCCCCCCCCCCCGAAGCCACCGCGCCTGCTTCAGCAACTTGTCCGGCTACGGGCCAGTTAATTGTCGGCAGCAGAGGTCAATTTGTGGAAACCTAGAAAAAATTCAAACATTTTATTTTATACTTTTACTGCAAAAATAATAATAATAGCAGAACAAATGTTATAGCTTTCAACTAAATCTTCCAAATCTACAATGAAAAAAATCAATATGTTACGCAGTGTAATTTTAAACGTACTGTAGCTTTCAAGCCTAAAAGGAAAAAATCGCGAAACTGCTGTTACAGAGTAATTCATAGGACGCTTATGAGAGATAACACTTGAAATACCATGGTTATGCCATGATTAAGAGCCCTGCGGACTAAGTCATTTATAAATTGTCTTATAGGGTTCCTTGAACCTCAGAAGTGCAGTTATAGATTTTAATATACTGCGAACCGTAGCATAATACTATATACCGGTATGTTACCACGTGTATTAAATTAATTATCCATTGTCCTTCGTTTGCATTGGCTGTACGTGTGTATATGATTTTGTTGTACGGGATACAGTTCTCGCACTCAGCCATCTTAGCAGGGGAGTTTTTTTCTCTATATTGGATTGCAAGTCGTAAAGCGTAAGCACCGTGTGATATCACTGCATGGTTGCTTCATAGTTTAAATGTCAAAAAAATAAAATTATGTGTGGCGTCCAATCCTCGAAATAATTGGGAAATTCAAACAAGAAAAGAACATATCGTTTTTTATTCTTTGTCAATGGCATCATCCCCATAGCCAGACAAGGTACCGAAGGGGGCGAAATAGCTTCCAGGTGGCGAAACATTTTCTTAGGGAAGCAGGACATTAAAATGCATTAAGGCAATTGTAATGCCGAATGGCATATATGGGGAAAAAATATCTTAATATTTATGGGGCGCCGCCCCTACCCCCTCCCCCTTCCCCCTGCTACGGACTTGAGAGTCATACTCAGGGGAATACCCTGCCACACTGAGGAAAATTTACTAATAATGAGAATTTCTAAATATAAATAGTTCAGAGCTTTGCCACAGAAAGCAACATTTTGCATCTAAACAGCCCTACATTAGCAAAAGTTTCTGAAAAGGATGGAGGTATCCAGTATGACCTCTTCTCTGAGACTACTCCCCATTCGCTGCTACTTTGAGAAGAATTAAGATTTCACTAAAATTGTGAGAATTTCTCACTTATAAGGTTGAAGAGCCTTGCCAAGACAGCACAACCTTGCATCTAAGTGGCCTAATATGTGTACAAACTTTTCAAGTTTCCCCTCTAACCCACCTCCAGGACGGCACCCACTGCTTATCCGAAGGAGACAGCATTCGAATATGGCGGTCCCAAGTGTACACCTAAGACGTTAGGTTATGCATTTATCCGTTTCTTTTTTGAAAAACAAATTTTGTAACCTTAGCTTCTATGTAAAGGTGGGTGGGTCATGGCTTCCTTCTCCTTACCATTCCTTCGCCAGTTAAAGATCGTAGGGTCTATACAGGTGGCAAAGTCACTGGTTGGTGCTGCTGTTGCCCGATGGGTCTCTCAAAGGCGTAAATTCAAGTCCAACTTGCTTTCCATGGGTTTATGGTTAAGTGGTTAGAGCATCCGACTTGCAGCCGGAAGGTCTGGGGTTCGATTCCTGGCCGGGTCATACCAAAGACTTTAAAAATGGAACCTACTGCCGTTGTGCTTGGTGCTCAGCATAAGCAATGGAGTAGGGAAAACAAGCCAGTGAGCCACAACTGAAAAAAAAGGCCGTGGTCGGCCCGAATTAATCCAACTGGTTAGAAACCGAGCTGTAAAACCTCATCTAACTCCAACACTCCATGGGTTTCCTTGAATGCACAAGCTTTCACTTAGTATAACTTGTCATAGCATAATTTGCCATTGAAATTTAAAACCATATGCGTACGAGGCGGGGGCCTGTGGGCTGCAGCCCTCCCAGAGCAGGGAAAATGCTTATTTCAGGGCACTGAAACTTGTATTTTCAGTGCAGTGGGCAGTGCGGCGGGTAGCTTCAATTAATATTGAATGGTCTTATGCAAACTAGGTACTTAAAAATGACCTTGAAAGGTTAAAGACACCTTTGCAAAACACAAACAGAGGCATACCTATTTCTTCTGAATATAGGATGGGGTTAGCAGGGGGTTGGTAGCCTGGTAGGGGAAAACCGATTTTCGACACTCACTGATGTAGTGATGTATGAACCCAATACAAGTATAAACCAAAACTCCCGAAATAATATCTTTCTTTATAGTTGGGGGTGGGGGGGGGACTCATTCATACCCATCGTGAGTGCTATCGTGGTAAAAGGGGAAAATTAGGCAGTTTGCAACATTTCAGGGCAAACACCCTTCGCCCCCCCCCCTCCCGTGAAATGTCTTCCCGTACGCCTATGTTTAAAACGCCATGGTACATGAAGTTTACAATACCCCAGATATCAATGGTAAACTTAAGGGGGTAGAAAAGGATTAGAATGTCGCTGTTGGTATATATTGTAGATGACGGAAGTGCGGCACTAGCTACTGCCTTCCCCCTATGGGATCCCACTTCAGGTTTTAAATGAATGACAAATCAATCAATAATCACATTTCATTAGATATGTGAAACTTAACCGAACTGCGCATGGTCGATAATATGGTCACGCCCAGATCGCCTCCTCGATGTTTCCTAGCTTTTCAAAACACCTATAGGACATCTCACTTTAAAGCTGAGAGTGGAAACCTACCTGTTCAGCCAGCCATGCAGGTTACTGTCGAATCCGCTATGGTTATGTATCCCTTGAACCCCTTCCTGCTCCTAGCTTGTTTCTATAAGTAGCATCCAAATCATGGGCGTCAACAGTTGGAGGACGGGGAGACACATGTCAGCATCACTTCTGAAAGTGGGGGTTGCCCCTCACCCTCCCCACTTTTTCCAGAACCCTGGCGAAAATAGTAGGCACATATATAATTCCATAGCTTGAAACATAGCTGATTCGATCAAAATAGAATCAAAAATGGCTGAAACAGCCATTTTAATGGATTAAATGATGCGGAAATGCAGGTAAACTACAGGTCATCTGGATTCCGAATTTTTCCAGGGATCTTAAGTAAGCCCCGGATCCTTCGCCTCTAGGGGCTCACTATTTGCGCTTGAAATAGTTCGGGTCAAGGTCACCCCACCACTTCACTTTTGAGAACCTAGCTGTCACTCTCTTGATCCAGATGATAAAAGTACTTATGCCCACAAGTCAAAGCATATAGGCTACCAGTGTAGTTAAAAGATGATTCATTTGGAAACACTAAATTATGGTTTAATATATTTAATTTCGATTATTGACCTATCAAATTAATTATAGCGAAATTAGGTCACATTTCATGCATCAAGTAGCGATTTCGTAACGTACCAGCTACACTGTCAGCAACAGGACCCCCTGACACTTGCAGTAAGGCAGCATTTGTTTAGCAAGAGGGCCCGGGGCAAGCGCCCCTCTCAGAAGGCGCTTCGCCCTTCTTAGGCGCTCCCCCCCCCCCCATTTCCTCCTGAATTAAATGACGGAATAGAGTGTGCTCACGTCTATATGTCTATGTCTCCTCTAATCTTATCCCTCCCCGTTCAATCTCTTGCGGCCTTTTTCGGCAAATGGAAGTCCGACTACGCCACTGTAAGACGGGCGTCCCCGACTCTATTATTTTCATTTTTACGGCAACAAATTTTAGTTGGTCCCTGACAAACATTGTCGATGCTTTTCCCGCCAAAAGTTATCTCTTTGCTCGACCCCAATTCCTCCTGTTCCAGTTACGCTGACTTAATGCAAACATCACTGTAGTACAAAGAGAGTTGGGTCTACCATCATGACACTGTGAAGATGGGGAAGTTTTCAAGTAGGCGCAGGGTGATCTGCAAATGGTTTTTGGATATTACGAATGTCTTATTTGAATGCCAATCTGATCAATCATATGCAAGTTTGATCGATACATCCATTGCATGGATATAGCGTCTTACATAATCAACACTTAACTTTTTACCTATCGCTGGTCTATTTGGACACATGTAAACACTCCAACTAACCCCACCCCCCTACTGCACCCGCCGCAAGCTTGGTTAACGGGACCAGCTCCCTTTGTTATGGCCCCAGGCACTCCTAATGACGTCTATACTTTAACAGCTCCTGACCATATCTGACAAGCTTCGCATCACTTTTTCATTTTTGCATGCCCTAACATTACAGGCCGAAATATAGCTTTTGGGGGTTTTCTTTTTTCTTTTTTGTTGTTATATTTGGTAAAACTTTGATGAGATGTAGAGTAGATATCAGAAAATTAGAAAAATATGTGTTCCATTTTTTCCATGTGCAAGGGGGGTAGCCGGCCAATTCAAAATGGCCGCCACTGTTTGATTATTTTGGCTGATTTAGCTCAAGAAAGGCTCTGTTGCGCCAACTTTTAGGGTCTAAAACTTCTTTAGGAGCAAACGTGGTAAAATAAACAGTCTCCCACGATATACCGAAATCTTTCCCAAAAATATTGATCCGTTTTGTTGTAGTGACCTGTCGAATATGGCCCTTTTCGTCAAAAACCGGCAAGTTGAGCAACTTTAGCGCCTGGGGACAAATTTGAGTACCAGATTCTCAACGACCTTAACTTTTCTTAATAGGTAGTCCTATCACCAGGTAGTACGTTGGGAAACTTTGGACTCCCATATTCAAACCTACATGAAATGAGTGGTACTGAAAATTTGCAATTTCTTTGCTTTTCGTCGGGGAATTTTGGCGTGTGGGATCATTTTTTATGCTTAATATTTCCTTCAATTGAAGAACTAGATCTACTGATCTCTCTGCTATTGAAAGAAAAGTAGATTGTTAAGACACACATCAATTTTGAAAATTTTAAAACAGGCAAATTTTTCATTGGTGTAGACCCTGAACATCTAAAAAATCAAAATATTTTCATTTTGCTTTAAAAGATTATACAAGTTTTGGCACTACAAGGCAAGTTTGAACAATGAATGATCACTTTACAGTGAGAGAATTTTACCACTTTTACTCCTAAAAGAGTTTTAGAGACCAAATGTTGAGGCAACAGAGCCTTTCTTGAGCTTAATCAGCCAAAAGATCAAAATGGCGGCCATTTTAAATTGGCTGGCCGCCCCCCCCCCCCTTGCACATGAAAAAAAAAATGGAGCACATACTTTTCTGATTGCCTGATGTCTACCCTACATCTTATCACAGTTTTACCAAGTATAGCAAAAAAATGCAACAAACCAAAACGTCCCTGACTATATATCTCGATATCACGCAACAAGAATTAAGTCAAATAGGCCTGTATACATCCACCACTTTCGCACTGTGCAGATAAAGAAGGAAGCCTGCTATATCGTGTATAGGCCTATGCGTTCCAAATGACTTCTGATGCGTACCGTATACAAGAGGCGCGCCAACCGAAAATGACTGATCTATCCGTCGAGGTTCAATTTCGCCGATCGCAACTGAGCCATGAGGATTTGTATGAAGTTCGTGAGTTAAGGGAGACTTTATTAACCCGATCCTCATCTATGAGAATTGCCTGCTCAATTATAAACGAGGTTCTCGGAACTGTCAATTCAAACACAATGAATGGTTCATATACCGTAAAGCTATGGATAGCACAATATCCCAAAATATTGCAAGGCGCACATGTACGGTACCGGTATGTATACAAATATTGTGTGGTATGAATCTGCTTTCTGAAACACTGTTTGTTAATAAAGAAGGAAAGTAGTTGGTGACGGAAAGTTAAATTAGTGCTCTACTTATAACTGATAGTTTGATGCAATCTCCCGTTCGACAGATGTAATCGTCAGCGAATTAAATGATAGAATTTGTTTCTGATAAAAGAGCTAAAATGTGGACAAAACTTTTGTTAATAATTGTGTGCAGTTGGAACGTTGCAAGATACGCAGTCGGCCGTTGTCCGGAGTTCCATAAACCCGTGCTAAAGATCGGAGGCGTTTTCGGAAAAACGGTGATTTTTCCTTGTAACTTGGGGAAAAAGTGTTATGAAGGTATGTGGCAAAACAACAACCTCGGAAAAAGGATGCATGCCTTGGATTGTAATGAAGATCATTGTGTTGCCACAAATGACTCCGAGAGCAAGAATACTTTGTATCTTTATAATCTTACTTATGACCAGGTTAGCAGCTATGATTGTGTCTGCAAAGAACCTCAGCGGATATTGTACGTTTGCTACGATTTGACGGCTGTTTGTCAACTTGAAATGACAGTGGGCAATATGAAAACAGTAAGTAAAGATGACATATTTTATTCTATTTAGCCGGATTGTTGGGTACAAACAGGCGCGTAGCCAGGAATTTGCCAAGGAAGGGACGAAACCTGTAGGCAAACTACCTAAGCGTAATGCCATCGTAGGTTGTCGCGAAGCGCACAAGAAAATTTTGGCCGAAAATGTCTCCCATATCGCTGGAAATGCCACTTCACAGGCTTTGTAAGTTGCATCTAAACATTTTTTTATTTTGAGGAACTAGCAATATTAGAAAAAAATATGCTCAAGGAGGGGCTGCTGCCCCCTTCACCCCTCCTTGGTTACGCACCTGGGTACAAAATTTAACCATAACTGGCCCGTAAAAAGAGGTACGTAGGCTAGGTTTCTGCTTCAAATATCTTCTGTCAATAGAGGAGTTTACACGCTAAATATAAAACCGACGTCAGTCACGGGGACAATGTCCCTTCTCTGTTTTATTTATGTCCCCGAAGGAATGTATGCTGTGAAAGATCAAACCCACCTCGGACCGAAGGTCCCCGTTTAGGACGACCTTCTCCACCGCCTAACCTCTTTCAAGGAACGTTTTTGGTAGCCGTTACAGAAGTTTTCTGTCGTGGGCACCATTCTGAGGGTATGGGTCTACCATATGTGTGTGTGTGCGTGTGCGTTTGTAATGGGCGCCTATTGGGGACACACACTGGTCCTTGAGACGTGAACTGGGGACATGATGAAAATCGGGGATATCCCCGATTTTAGTATCACTTCAAATGTGCCTTTGGGAGTCAAAATAGTACGCCCTCTGCTTATCATACAGTTTCAAGCAAGTTCCACAGTTCACCTGCTCACCGCACGTTCGTGTGTAAAATCTGTGTAATTTTAGCTTTGAATAAATGCCATACACTCTCTTGTGAAATTATCCCCGGTTTCTGTGTGTGGAAAACACGCCCCTTTTTCACACACGACCATGCGCTGAGCAGGTGAACTGGGGATATTTCAATAGAGATTAATTATCCCCGGTTCCCTAACTTTCGCAGTGTGTGAAATATGCTCCCCATTTCCATAGCTGGCAGTCCAAGTAGATAGAAACATAAATTGAGTTATTTCAACACGGGATATCTACAGCTATGACGTAGCCATTGTAATTCCAATGACGTTTTGGCTCTAGCGCCCCCAGAAAGTGTATCCCCACTTCACGTCTCAAAATCCAGTATCCCCAGTAGGCGCCCTGAACGGGTATGTGTGTGTGTGTGTGTGTGTGTCATCGTTAAATTAACTCTTTACCGTGTGCAGAACAAATTAATGACATCTTCGAGACTGTCGTGCTGAAGACTATTGCAACCGTTACTTTGAAACCGAGCAGACAATCCAAGACAGTACACAATTAGAAATGTCACACAGAAGTATTGTACAAATCACTCTCTGTCGCACTCAGCTCCAGTTTAAGCTTGATACAGCACCGAGGTCGTTTAATTAGAGGACAAACAACAAACCAGCAAAGTTGCGCAGTCTGCCGATGAAGTCCTATAGAAGGAAGACGGGGAGTTAATATAAAGTAAAACCAGGGCAGCTCCCTGATAAAACTGACAAGCCAGTGCACTCGAAGAGAAATAAAAGTACGTCCCAACCTGCCAACCAGCACCAGAACAACGCGTATATTTTTCATTCGGACTTTTATTATGACAGGGGCTTATTGAGTTGGTTCACGAAATTCATGATTTTTTCTGTTTTCTTTCTTTCTTTTTTTTTTGTCACACCTGTTGAGTTTTACTCACATCTTGATGGTCATGGGCGTCCGGAGGGGGGCAAGGGGGGGGGGGCAAGGGGGGCACTTTCCCCCCTGGAAAATCAAAAATGTGAAAAAACGAAGAAAAAAATAAAGAAAAAAACGGAGCAGCAGCCCCTCGAGCATATTTTGGGTATTTTTAAAGTTAATATTTATGATATTGCTTATGTTTTCCCTTTTTATATGCGGTAAATAGGCCTTGGATGTGCCATTTCCAGCGATCTGGGAAGCATTTTGGGCTAAAATTTTCTTGCGCTCCGCGCCAACCCATGGTGGCGCGGAGCGCTGAGAGTCTGTCTATGGGCTTTGCCCCCGCCCCCCTTGACGTATTCCTGGCTACGCCTTTGTCAACATCGTGTGAAAAGTAGCATCTAAACTCTTTTCTGGGAGTAAAATATTTCCCATGAAAAAAGTTGGGCCGCCTAAAAATTTTGCCCCCCCTTGAATTTTTTTCTGCGGACGCCCATGTTGATGGTGAATGGTCAAACTAACACATTCTGCACATCTGACACACAACTGAAACGGCATTAATTAATGATTAAAATCATTTACTACAAATTCGTTACCAGACACTTTTTACCATTAGGGAGTAATCATATGCATCCCCTGTTCAAAGACAAACCATGAGTGAGGCTTATACCAATATGATTGACACGCTTGCAACTCTTCTTACCAACAGCTGTTGTGATCAAGGCTTCAGTTGTATATACATGTTGTACTTTCAAGAGAGGCTTAATTCCTGCTGTTGAGTATGAGTGGATTAATTTTTAAAGCTCAGTGCAAACCTTAACATGATCCCTCGTCCCATGCACACCCCTCCCCCAATCATTAAATCGAGAGGCGAACATTTTTTTTTTTTTTTGATTTAGGCTAACAAAAAATTGGTCAAATTGTGATTTCTAGTTTTTGTGGACTGTTCAGTGCGTATCCAGTGCCATTTTGGAGATAGTCAAATGTTCATCACAATTTATGGAGATGGTCACAATTTATTAAACGGGCACATTGAATTGAT
>CM055972.1:6695000-6895000 GCA_029531755.1 Holothuria leucospilota
CGATTTCAGATTTTTCTTTTGAAAATTTTAAAATGATCCCAAGGCGTTTAAACTATAGATTTCTGTAGGGGGTAGGATGAGGTGTGTTTTCGACCGAGTGAGGGATCTATTGTAACCGTTTTCTATCACAAATGGTTCTCAAACTATCAGAATTATCGCAAATCCTTCGCAAACTATCAGAATTTTCTCGCGCTCCCCGCTCTTCAAACCATTAACCTCAATATTATCCTTATTATCAATATTTCCAGTGGAACTCCCGCAGAAGCACAACAACAAAAGTGAAAGCTTGTTTACGAATTCTCAGGTAAAAGACTGGCTTGTGATTGGCAAATAGGTTTGTTGGGGAATTGAAAGTGTCTAGAGCAGAGCATGAATGCAGCTTTGGTCATGGTTATCTTATTTAATGTAAAATTCGGTGCGCTTCGCGCGCATTCGTCACGGTTTTCACTCCATCTCCCATGACCAATTAATAAGGCTATAATACATGCAACATTCTGATACACAAACTTTTCCGAAAAAGAGAAGTACATCTCCAACCCCCCCCATCTGTAGCCATGGCGCGTACCAATTCCACCCGCACCACGGTTACAGCAAAAATGGTCTAAAAGAATCAGCCCAAAGGCTTCAATCCCTGCACGGTCAATTAAACAGGATTTTCCAGTTTCACCATGGAGTTGAAATTAATCACCAAGACTAGTAGTGTGAATGGACTGTGAGGTAATTCACACCACAGAGTTACCACCTCCATGTTCAAGCAAGCTGCTATCTTAAATGTGTTATGTAACACACACACACATACAGAGAGAGGACTGCTGCACACAGCAATATATTGTCAGTACTGTGTGTACTACGGTACTGTATATAGAAGCCATGAAAGACTGGGCGTGTAAACAGCTATAAATAAAGCTATAGTTAAAAGTCTTTTTAAACCCAAAATTTTTATTCCCCCTTAACCCGAAAAAGATCAAATTTTTAAAAAAGGGGGGGGGGGTTTTCCCCCCAAATTTTAAATTTTCCCAAAAAAATGGCCGGGTTTTAAAAATAGGGGATAAAATTTTTTTTTGGGGGAAAAAAATGGGGTTTCCACCAAAATTTTAATGGGGGTTTTTTCATTTGGGGGAAAATTAAAATTTTGGCCCCCCAAAAAATTCCCAAAAATTTTAAAAAATAAAAAAAAACCCCCAAAAAGGTTAAAAATTTTTTGAAAAATTTTTAAAGGTTTTGGGGTTTTAATTTAAAGGGGGAAAACCCCTTTTTTTTAAAAAATAAAAAAACGTCCTTTGGGGGATGAAATTTTTTAAAAAAAATTTGGAAAAAAAAATTTTTTAAATTTTTTAAAAAAGGGCCTTTTTTTTTTAAGGGAAAAATTTTTCCCCGGTTAAAAAAGGAAAAAGGGGCCCAAAATTAAATTTTTGGGGAAAATTTTTAAAAATTTTAAATTTAAGTTTGAAAAATTTCCCGAATTTCCCCCCCAAACACCCCATTAAAACCCCCCTTTAAAAGTTTTTTATTTTAAAAAAGGAAAACCAAAATTTGGGGGCCCCCCCCGGGGGGAAAAAATAAAATTTTTTTAAAACCCCCCCTTTTTCATTTTTTTGAAAAACCCTTTTTTTAAGAAAGAAAAAAATTTAAAAAAAATTTTACGAAGTTTAAAAGAAAAATTTTTCTTTTTAAAAAAAGGGGTTTTTTTTGGGGTTAAAGGGGTTTTGGGTTTTTTTGGGGAAAACCAAAAAACCAAAAACTTTGGGGGCCCCAAATTTTAGGAAACCCCCCTGGGGTTTTGGGTTTTTAAAAATTTTTCCAGGCCCTTTTTTTTTAAGGGGGAAATTTCCCAAGGGCCCCCCTTTTTAAAGGGGAATTTTCCTTTTTTTTGGAAAAAGAGGGGAAAAAAATTGCTTTTTTTTTTTAACCCCAAAAAATTTAAAAATTTGGGGCTTTTTCTAATTGGAGGTTTTTCCCCCAAAAACCCATTGCCACCCCTTTTGGGGCCCCTGGGGGGCCCCCCCCCCAAAAATTCTTTTCCCCCCCCAAAAAAAAAAAACAAATTTTTTAAAATTTTTTTTGGGGCCAAAAGGGAAACCCTTGGGGCCCCGTGGGTTTTTGGGGTTTTTTCCCCCCTTGGGGGGGAACCAAAAAACACCCGGACGGGGTTTTGGGGGGAAAAAAAACCCCGTGGCCCCCAGGGAAAAAAAAACCCCTATTTTAAAAAAAATTTTTACACCCCCAGCCCAAAAGGGGGGAATTAAACCGGTTGTTTTAAATGGGGTCCCTTTGGTTTTCCCCCCACCCCCCCCCCCCCCCACCCCCCCCCCCCCCCACCCCCCCCCCCCCCCCCCCCCACCCCCCCCCCCCCCCCCCCCACCCACCCCCCCCCCACCCACACCCCCCCCCACCCCCAGCCCACACCCCCCCCACCGCCCCACCGGCCCCCACCCCCCCCCCCCCCCCCCCCCCCCCCCCCCCACCCCGCCCCCCCCCCCACCCCCCCCCCCCCCACCCCCCCCCCCCCCCACCCCCCCACCCCCACCACCCCCCCCACCCCCACTCCCTCACCCCCCCCCCCCCCCCTCCCCCCCCCCCCCCCCCCCCCCCCACCCCCCCCCCCACCCCCCCCCCCCCCCCCCCCCCCCCCACCCCCCCCAAGCCCCCCCTCCCACCCCACCCCCCCCCCCCCCACCCCCCCCCCCCCCCACCCCCCCACCCCCCCACCCCCCCCCCCCCCCACCCCCCCCCCCCCCCACCCCCCCCCCCCCCCACCCCCCCCCCCCCCCACCCCCCCCCCCCCATTCACGCTAAGGCTTTGGGGAATACTACATTGCCTGATTGGGAAAAACAGTTAGAGGAAGTGAGGCAAATTCACATTGCCATCAGGCCAGCAAAAACTTCAATGAGACCCGGACAGAATTGCCATTTGGCCACAAACCTTACAGAACAAACGACAGTATATCACCCCAACAAAAGGTATCCCGCCAGATAAGTCATCACCTCACAAAATATATTTTTGCCGAATATCATGACCATACAAGCACTTTACAAACCTTACCTAGAGTACCCAACAGCAATTGACAATGTACTCTATTAACTGCACATTTAAGTCTAGTTTTAATTCACCTGTTTCAAATTATTTAACGTCACTGATATCAGGGTTTGACAAACCTTTAATTACTTCAAATTAACATGGAATTAGCTCAATTCCTTCAATACACACTCTCGGAAAAATTTGCTATCGGAACGGCAATTCCCTCAGAAAACGATTAACCCCCAAGCACGAATCGGACTCGTGTTCGAACCCAAATTTCCTTGCCAATGTAGCAAAACTCGTGATCCTATTTTTCAATAACAATTTACGCTCATTGATGAAAAGTTATATAGGTTCAATCTTCAATATCGTAACCTTTTGAAGTAAGAAAAGAAGTGTCAGAATAAGGCTTATAATTATGTAAAATGGCTAAAGGTACATGCTAAAAGAACCTAATAGTGTACCATTAATTATTTAAAAAGGAATATGGACATGTCCATATACTTCAACTTACAAGTTAAATTTTTTGCAAAATACAATTTTAAAACTAATTTTGAAATGAGTGAACTTATTTAGGTTAAAACAATTTACCTTTAATATTGGTATTATCCTAAATGTGGACTTGAAACCCCCAAATCATTCTAAAAAGTTCCCCCTTTAAGCAATTGTCTAACTAAATGTTGGGAAAAATATTCCAATTTAAAGAGTTTTAAACTAGGAAAGTTTTTCCCATCGTTCAACTTTTGCCTGAAAACCTTTGATCCGTAAAAAGGAGCGTTAAAGGGCCCTATCAGTAAGACACCTTACTCTTTGATACCTTAAAGAAAATTTGAAAGTCTAGTCTTTCTTAAATTTAAATTACCTTTAGTTTCTAACTGTAACCGTAGTCAACTTAAGACGAGTTACTTTTTAAATAACTGTAACTATAACAGTAAATTAAAGTTAACTTTTAACCCTGATAATACGAAGATTTCCATTATTTAAGTAACATACCGGGTTTTCAAAGGTACTAAACTGTAAGAAATTTCATGTCGATTAGGAAGGAGCTGGGAAAATAAGGAATGAAGCGTGAACAAATTTATAATTTTAAATTAGAAAAGGTTTTTTCGATTCCCAAAGTTCTAGAAGCAGTCGCTATTAGCATAAACACTTCACTGGGCGACAGCTCATCATTAAAGCAAGCCAATCTAAAAAGAAGTTACAAAATCCTCCCGGGGAAAAACCAAACTACAAAATAAGCCTACACTTTTAAAACACTTTAAAAATGGTCCGATCTAATATCCAGGCTCCATCATGAAGCTTTCCGAAGACCAAATTCTTCTGTTATAAAATTGACTCTTCATACTCTATTCAATGGCAGATAAAACAGACACATGGGGCCTTCTACCGTTACAACATATTCTTACAGTCCATGACTGAATGGTTTAAATCTATCCAACTGGCAAATAAAATGACTAATTAGATATAAAATAAAAATTTTACAATGTGCAAACTCAAGAGTTACATTATAATAATTAAAAATTGGAAATCATGATGATTAAATACATCAATTACAATCAGTTCCTTTTTAAAAAATTGCAAATTCATTAATTCCCAATAACCCTTTCAATTAACGGAATGCTATTTCTAGCCCATGACTTATTTGCAAACTAAACCATAGTTACATTGACATACCCAGTATTTAATCCATTTTTCAAATATGCGTACAAAAGTAGTCGTCAACCCGGATTTGGGACCCGTTCAGGGTCTTATTCCTTAAAAAAGGAAGGCCATTAAGGGCCATCTTTGGGGCGAAACTACAGCACTGGTTAAAGAGTTTTTGTTTAGGGAAATTATTTACTTTCCACCCATAAATTAACGCCATGGGAAGGGCATTAATAACTCAATGGACATTTTAAACCCGTGCTAAATTGGAAAAACCTTAATTTTTCGTTCTCCAGAATGGTGAGCAACAACACCTTTGGGAAAATTCCCGGCCTGAATTTAATGAAGGGACTCCAAAATTTGTTTTAAATGCAAATTATTAAATTCATACTTTGTAAACCCTTAAGACTTTAAAAAATAACACAATAGCCAATTGAAAAGTCCATTGAAGAAACTGGCAAGAACTGGAAAATTCGCAAATTCCATTCGCGCAACTAAAATAGTTTACTAACTTAATACCCCCTTAATTTGCCAAAAAAACCTACAATCAAGAACCACCAAAGCAAATATTCCGGAAAATTGATTCGCGATTGATTCGTTGCTTGCCTATTAACAAAATTAAATTTGTTTAATTAATCCAAAAAATCATGACATTTTCACACTTCGGAAATTACTTCACCTTGATGTAATGTTGGAACACTTTAAATCATTTAAACCTGAATGCCAGTTAAATTTCCTTTTCAAAATTAAGCGATAGTACAAGGCTGCCATAGGTTTTCATAATGCAATGGGGCTTAAATTCATTCCAACATCGACTGAAAATTTGAGGGTTATTTAAAAAACCTGATGACCTTTCCATTAAATATTCAGCTGTGAGTACAAGTCCAAGGGTTTCATGGATGGAAAAGACTGAAAAATCAATTAATACTTCAAAATTTTTGACGATACTTTAAAAACTTGAATTGTGAGCCGACAGCATAATCCTAAGCCCTAATAAAATATCACCAATTTGATATCCGCAAAATCTTTGGCTTATAAAAAATACAAATTCTAATTAAGCTTACATTCCAGAGTCAACGTGAAAACCACTGAGTGAACAATAAGCACTTCATCCAAGTTAAATTCACTAAACGAAAGAACCTTTCATATAATTTTTACCCGATTATTAATTTGAAATTTTATATTGGGGCTTAATACAAGTTAAGGTAACTGGTTTTTTTTTCAAGATCAAATTCCAAAGGTCTTAAAATTTGAAAAAAGTTCTTATTCCAAAATAGTAATAGATTCCCCTAACCTCTGAAAGCCCCAGGAAAGTATGACAAACCCGCCCACAAGGAGCATCTTTAAGTATCGACAAGGAGAAGACGCAACAATTTACTTTACGGTTCATGAAAAGAAGATGGGCAGACTTTGATGAAAATAAACAGAATTATACCCAAAATATCGTGAATTTCAAATAAATCTAAAATAAAATTTCTTATAAAATTTACTCTATAAAGAATATTCACAAATACCACTTGGAACTAGTGGATCTTAACCTGAAGAAATACAGGACTCAATCAATCCTTTTAAGATATTACAAAGGATCTTCAACACAATCTGAATGTCTTTAATACAACTGACTATGGTATTTTCCTGCAAATGGTTTAACAACTAAATCCAAAATTGAATTAACGTTTTAAAAACAACATTTACTTTCAATAAAAAGTTTGATGGGAGCCCATCTTTAACAAAAACATTGTATTAGGGTTTCCTATTCAGGGCCCAAAAAAGCTTGAGAAATAATATGAAAAAAATAAAAAAACCCCTTTCAAATCTGAGTATTGAAACTTGTCAAACCCTCCAATTTTCAAGTCAGGATCACCTGAGTGCCCCCCTGCTTAAAATGAACTACTTCTCACAAGCAATCAAGCAATGTAAATCAAGCTTTACCTTTCAAAAAATTATGAGTTAAATTATCTAATACCTTTGACCTCGACAAAAACATTATTTATATATTCACCAATCCCCAGAAAAGTTCTCTAACAGTTCCCCTTTTTAGTTTGTGACTAACTTAATTTTAAACAAGGATCCCTTCTACAATTAGTACAATAATCATGCATTTTAAGTTTCAAGGTGATAGTAACATACTTTCAAGAGAAGTAATCGACATAAATACTACTGCAAATTAAGGAACACTTCCAAACTGCACTTTTACCAATAGGAAAAGTGATATCACCGATTGGTACAAGGCCTTGCCCAAATCAGACACACCCACATAACAAACATATGACATTATTTCTACGCTAAGAACAAAGTGAGAAAAGATTATAGATCAAATCAAGCAATTTATGTTATTAACCCTGTAAACAAAAAACATTGCTATACCTAAGCATAAAAATTTCTCCCTGGGTTGATAAAGATCCACAGTTAAACCTGAAAATGTAAGGTGATTTGAGTATTCCCCCTCTTGACCAAACGAACTTTTGCCACAAAAGTTGATTAGTGTATTACAATTATTTAAAACATAATATTGACTAATAAAAAATTTATCATAATAACATAATGTGACATCAAAATCGAACAAGACAATTGCACCTTTAAGTTGCTAGGCAACATTTTTCACTTATTTAGTACTAATAGTGAAACTCACTAAAATATTTAGACCCTGACAAAGGCAAAATAACCAAATGAATTACATACCCTCTTACATGTTTAAATCGCTAAACTTTGCTCCCCCGTGACCATAAACTTAGACCAAAAAACACGTATCGGCCAATTGCAATTCAATTTCCAAACTGCAGGCCTCATTCCTTAACTTTTCAACCTCAAGGACACAACACGCACTTACTTTCATAATTAAGGCCCTTCAACAAGACTAAAAATACAATTTTGTTATACATGCCAAACTTTCAACTAAAGTTTTCCCATAGCAAATATTCGCCCACAAGTTTATAACTTGACAAAATGAACTAAAGGGAAAAGTCATCAAAAATAGGGAAATTCCTTCTAATTAAAATTTAATTAAAATTAAGCACTTTAATAATTGTTAAAATAAAATTTTTAAATGAATTATGCGTAAACATATAGATGAATTTGAAATTACCGAAATCTTTTTGTTAGTACTCACTCAAATAAAGTTAAGCTTCAGTCAAAATTTAATAAAACTTATCCTAAACCCAATGATTTGAACCAATTTATCACAACTTCCGACCCAAATTTTCCTTGTTAAATAAAGGGACCCACCAAAAATGCAGGAGTTAATTATACCTAAACTTCAACACCCCCAATACAAAAATTTTACGCCTTTCATGATTCCTTTATAAGCTAAATGGCCCTTTAACACTTAATGTAGGCATTTTTTTTTTTGAATAGTTTCAGGGACGGAGGACAGTCAGCCTCTCAACCACAAACTCATTCCTCATCAGTACTCATGGGGCTTAGACCTAGTTTATGCTGTTCAATACAAATAGAGGAAAAGTTGTCATTGACCCAGTATATTACATAATAGAAGGTTGAAATGGCCCAAACGAAACTTTAAAGTCTATATTCAATTAACAACATTGCATTTGGTAATTAAAAACTTTTACAGTTTAACAACGAAACAAATCAGGATTTTTGGAATTAAAGCCACACTTAAAGGACAGTTTTGACCCCCTTCTAAACTTAAAATTATATTAAAAAATAAAAGTGGAAATGAAAACTGCAAAGTACACCTATTCCTTTCATCTACAATGGAAACCGTCAGATAAATCTTTAAAAAATGAATAGGTCAGTTAGGGGACTAAAACATGATCAGATTAAATTTCCTGTGGTTAAAGTGAAACACATCATAATGTTAATCAAACCTCACAGTATCCAGCTAGATCTAATTCCAATGTAAGCCATGTGTATACCAAAGAAATATTTCATTCTGAGTTGCACTTATTAAGACAACAAAACCCTTTTTTTAATATGTAATCCTTAAAGAAGAAATTCCACTTTAAGCTTTATTCCCTCACAGAGACTCACACCAAGTTACCCCCTAAAATTTATCAATGAGAAAGTGTTTAATTTGAATTAATTTTTAAAATGAACAATTTAAACAGTCCTGAATCATAATGTGCCTATAAGAAAACCTGAAACAAAGAAACATGATAACGAACATGGAATATAAGACATTAACGCAAGGTCAAAAATCTAATTTCTTAGAACTTTGAATGCAAGGGAGGGTTAGGAAATCAAGAATCAAGGTAAAGCATTTTGATTGCCCTTCCAAAGTCAAGTTGCCGAAGAACCATTGTATCCCCCCTGTAGAATTGGGCTTTCCATTTTTTAACTAACTGAATACCATTCTAAATTTCAATTTTTAAAAAGACCAAGTTTTACAGGTAAACAAATAGCCTATTTGGCCTTTTGGGGTAACTCTAATGATCTTAAGCAGAGAATTTAAAACGTCATAACCCTTCTGAGATAAAAATAAATTCCTATATTTTGAACTATGCAAATAACACATTCTTCAACTCAAAAGAACAAAATTCTCCTGTTGTAAGGCCAAACCGGTTTTACTCCAAACGTTAGTGTTGCTTTAAGCTTGCAAAAGGTTTTAAATAAAAATGGACTTTTCCAAAGAACACAGTCAATTTCCAAAACGTATTTATTCTACTCACAAAAATTTAGAAACCTATGGATCCCTTTTTTACATTGCCAGATTGCATTTAAAAGGATAAATTTTTTAAAAATAAGGAAGGATGA
Organism: Holothuria leucospilota; assembly: GCA_029531755.1. Classification (NCBI taxonomy): domain Eukaryota; kingdom Metazoa; phylum Echinodermata; class Holothuroidea; order Aspidochirotida; family Holothuriidae; genus Holothuria; species Holothuria leucospilota. The sequence continues at coordinate 6,704,377 of CM055972.1, forward strand.
TAAGATATTTTGGTAAACAGAAGCAAGTGGGATTTGTATCGGAATTAAAGCCATTAACAAAAAATCAAGCAAACAAAACATTTGGGGTTGCTAATGGATACAACATATGTTCGCATTTTAAGATACAATAATAAACAATTCCCTAAGAGTACTTAAGTTCTGCAAGGAGAAATTCCATTTATTTGGCCCTGTTATGGTTTAAATAGCATGATTAAACCAATGTTAAAAGCAAAAGAAGCTGAAATGGCATAAAAAAACCAATTCAAAAAAACCACCAAGCAAATTTGGTTCATCGACTAGAATTCTTAACAATAAAGGCAATTTACACCAACAAATTGTGTATTGCTACTAAGTATTTAACCACTTAATTAGATGATATTTAGAATTACTTTGAAAACAATGGTTGATATTCATTATCAGTGTTTGTTAAGTAAAAATTTTCATTAATACCGAGGTATTGCTTACAATTATTATGTAATAAACTTAACTAGCTTGGCACAATTTAGTTATCACTGCAAAACTTAAGTCCGATTCAATTGCCCCCTACCGGGCACACTACGACATTTGATAACATCCAACTGGGGGACCAGGACAGTGTAGTTAACCGACGTGATACCTCATGGGCTTCATCCATTAAATAAGTTATTCTGAAATATATGTTTATCCTTGCATAATTGATGAAACTGTCAGCTAGTAAGGAAAAGAACAATAAAGTCTTAGCAAAGTAAAATAATAGGCATGACTTTAGGTATAAATAAACTGTTTAGTTAGAAAAGCATGGGTTAAAAGGAAAATCTCTAATTACGCATTAATACTATTTAAAAATTGTAACTGTTTAACTTGAAGGCGCAAAATGTAACACCTTCGTTTAAGCTCATATTTTGTCGGGCTCATTTGTGGCCACAAAATTAAGTTAACAGATCCTTAAGTGTTTACAGACTAAAGCACTTAAACCAGATTATGAAAGGAGAGAAACAAAACCAATCTGAAAAAAACTTCTTACAAGTATTACATTGCGAAAATTGTTTCTTTAACTTTCTGATCGGTCGAAAAATAAATTACATAAACACTCGAAATTTGAATAAGTTAAAATTGTTAATCAGGTTAACTGTACCACAGCAAAAACCCACACATTTAATGGAATACCGTAAGATTATAGTAAAATTAAATTTTAAAGCAGGAAAATGACTACTAAACCTAATTGGAAATTGGCTTTTGCTGAATCAAAATACTTAAATTTCTCTAAATCTTATCAATCAATTTTCCATCTTGTAATCTTCTAAAACCTGACTTGCACCTAGGAAGTTGAAATGTTTTTAACCGGCCTCCCGATTCTGATAAAGATCACAAATATATTAATTATTATTTTTCAAATTTTTTCGAGGAAAAATTATAAAATTTGCAATGGGAAATTATCCAGTCATTAAAAATTTAAAAAAATGGAGCTTTTTCCTTGGTGAATGGATTTCAAATAAAATAGAACATTTGTATGCCAAGCACTTGTGAAATATTGTTAATCATTAAAGAAATTTAAATATGAGCCTAATAAAACGGCTTGCAGCACTTGCCCTTTTATTTCAAACCGATTGTTATGATTAGAAATTTACATAATATTAGCCTGTACTATTTAAAATGGGGACCCCTTCCCTTTTAATGGCTCATGCCAAAATTTACGTTTCCAAAAACGAGAACAGGATTCAGGATTTACAGCCATGTTTTAAAAAAAATTTTGGAAATTAAATAGAGCGAAGTACAATAAAAAAGTTTATGAAACCCTAGACAATGGCGGCTTTAAAAGGCACTTATACTTGAAATTCTAGCCAATTGCAAAGGACATTAACACTAATACAGGTTTGAACAACGCTGTAGCACTGTGATCGACAATATGTTGGCTCGAATGTGCATGGAAGGGTTCCATAGTCTAATACTACGGCAGTAAGACCGCAAGTTGAAACGAATTAAGCAACAAAAATATGATTCCGTGGATTTGAATAATGCGTTAGCCTGGAGATTCATAATCCCATAAGCAAAATTTGAATTAGTACGTTGCGAAATAAGGCTCAATTGAAAGGCCAAAATTGAAAAATTGTCCACCTTTCTTCATTTATGGTTATTTATTTTAAATAACAATTTTAATAAAAAGTAAAATATGAATTAAATAAATTTAACAGCTTTAAATAGATAATTTTCTTAACAAATTTTAACATATGAACTCACAAAGGGAAAATTGAATTAATTGCATAGCTAGTAAACACGAATTTAAGGAAGATCTAGGTCAAGTGATTCCCATGATTTTTGGAACTAACGCATTGACTTTAGCTAGTCAAGAAAGATAATTACAAAGGGAGTGATTTGGGACCTCCAAATTTAAAAACAAGATAAGAGTTTTCAATTTAGGCAAAAACACCATGTTTTCATCAAGCTTTCTTACCAGAAGGGATTACATAAATAAGGTTATAATTACATAATTGGAATCATTTATAAATTATTTGGTCCAACTTCCATTGGATACATTTAGGTTTAAAATTGACGGTGTATCTTATTTTAAATTTAATATTTTACCGTTGATTTTAGAAATTGAATTACCATACCTTGCTTCCCTCAATTTTGAATTAACATGGTGGGAAAATTAACTTCTGATTGTTGAGAACATCATTTGTTTACATAGTTTCAGCAATGAATTCCAAACGTAGTTAAAAGAGATATGAAAAAATTGAGGGAATCAGTATTTCATTGTAATATGGTTAAAGTAATTTGTCAAATTTAAACAACCCCTTTTCGATGAAAGGGAAAAATTATGTAATGTGGCACCAAAGCTTGTGTAAAATTGAAAAAACAAATGACTAAATGTGTATGACAGTAGGGCTGCTTTGTTAAGGGGATTGAATGGTTCATCAGCATGAACAATAGTTGTCAGGTATATCATTTCAATGGAACACAAAACTGCATTTACTAAAAAAGAGATAAGAAAATATTGCAATGTTGGTATCAGTAATTTTTGCATATTAAACGGCTGCCATTCTTCATTAGAATATTTAATCTGCAAACTAGCTATATTAAATTAAGAAGGTAAAGTTAAAATATCTACAGTATTTAAAGAGGTTTCTCCTAAAGTAATCATTAATGCCTAAGATCTAATTTCTTATCAGTTGTGAATAACCTTTGCATTCAATTGGTGTGAAGAAACCATTGCGAAAATAAAACAATTATGTCACCACAACACATCGTATTCCTGACAACTTCTAATGTTTTAGTACTATAAATAGGTAAATCCGAATTGTATAATCTTTTTCAAGAAAAGGGTTTTAAAAAAATTATGCAAAGGGAAGGGAATAACCCATTCTATGACTTTTAATTAAAAAAATTTTCAATTATTTTCTTCAAAAATATGAAGTTGACTTTTAAAAAAGAGTATAAATTTCCAAACCCCTTTCCCGTCGCATTTACACTATAAAATTCACAAAAAATTTAAATCATACTTCTTATTACAATTTCAAGTCCCAGAAGAAATTTAATTATTCAAATTTTACATTCGCCTAATGTTCCGACATCAAATGCAAAACTTGATGATTACCTAAAAACAACATTAATGTTACGTGGTTACCCAGAAGTAAAAGGGTAAAATCATGGACACACCTAAAAATGTAACATAAAGCAAAATCGATTTAAAAGGTAAATTACTTAGGGATGCATTGATTTCATTGGCCATGTTTCCCTCATTGTAACCTTTCTTGTATAAAATTTTATAATTTCCCCACCCCCACTCTTGATAAAAAAAGGTTTTATTTCTAAAATGCAGAAGACAAATTAAATTTTGATAAAACCATTATTGAAAATAATGATTTTAGAACAACTTAAAATCCTAACTGGTTATTTAAACGAATTTTTAATACGGTTGGATCTTGCATAAACAACGGCAGGCGTTGCAAACTCTAAAACTGAAAACTTGGGATTCCAGTTGCATTTATAATATTTAAACATTCTATTTGGTTATGTTTAAATGCACTGTGTACTCCTAAATTAAATTAAAATTTAAAAAAAAGTATAAATTAGATCCACAATATTTAAGGTAAGTTACCAAGCTTACGTATTAATAACTTAGAAAGCAAATATTACCTCATTTTTCGATAAACCTATTTTCTAACAGTTTTACCTGGATTGTTTTCATTAAAAGTAATTATCTTAAAGTGTATTCTGAGATGTCCCGTGCAAAGGTTACAACAAGCTTCATTTAGTTATTAATTTTAAATTTCCTAAATCAAATTTTGTTAAATTAGTATTAAAGCCGCAGATTTATAGTAAAGTTTAAACACACTCCGTAAATGGCCAATTAAAAAATAAAATTCAGTACAATAATTGTTACTACTGCATTCATAATGAATATTCTTATAATTATGAAAATTAGGTTTATTTTCGTGGGAATTTAAAAGTCCCCGGTATGGCGATATTAAAAATTGATTAAACTAAGGTCACTTGTAAGTTGGTGCATTGTAGGCGGGAATATAATAGAAGATACAATTATATTTAAACATTAAATTAAGAAGATAAAGTGAGTTCATTGCAATTTCTTTGTACTGGTGGTAGAAAATTTATTCCAAAGCAAAATACTTGTACAATTTGATGTAACCTTATGTTCATAATTTTTTAATTTACAAGTCTAAATTATTTGGTGTTAGGTTAAGTTTGTTTGCATTTCAAAAAGACCTTGTTATCCATTCTTTCTATAATGAAATTAACTGAGAGTTAGGAGTTTTAGTTTGGGTGTTAAACAATAAACTTAGATTTGACTACCAACCAAAATAAGATGGAATTTTTTTGCTACTTTACATCAGCGGTTCAAGCTTGCAAGATTTTAAGTCTATCATAGTTCACATTTTATCAACTTAATATTTTATAAAGGCTAGTTTGAATTTAAATTTATTCTATCAAATATGTATTTTTGTTAATTTTCAAACATATTAAAAACCTAAACTTAGTACATTCAAGGCTTTTAAATACTCTCACCGAGCTAAGATCTAGCTCTTTTTTTTGTCTTCCATGTATTGTTGTATTCAAGGCAGCCAGGTGCGTCACTGATTTAAGGGTACAAAGATAAAAAAGGCATGCATATAATTTTAGTGTCCCTGTTTTCAATGTTATCAGAAATATGGAAGTGCTATGTTTGTCTTTATTAACTAAAATGTCTTAACAGTAAAATGGTAATGGAAATGCATATGATTAACAACTGGCAAGTTTAAAGTGGGGCCCCTGTATTACATTATAACTTACTTCATCTTTGAATTAGGAAAAAAACGCCAGGCTTCATTTAAATTAAGCACTTAAGGAAAAACCAGTACTTAAACCACAATGCATTTTAGTTTAATGCTTAGTTCTAATTTTTTCAAACTGATTATTTTTCCACAAAAGACTTTTATTAAGTTAAAAAGATAACAAAAAAAAAAAACTTGTTTTCTTAATGACCATTTCGGGATAAAAGGTAGAACCTCAGAATATTCTCGAAATTCTAAATCAATTTCCAAACTACTCATAATTCCAACGGAGAATTGACCAGGCCATTACTTTAATATAAGGGAGACTTATTATCTCCAGGACATAAAGCACTTTAGGTCAATTGAAAAACAGATTCTCCAAATGTAATAAAAGGATAAAAAAAAATAAATTCCTAAATTTGTTGGGTAAATTTTTTGCATCCCAGATTTTTTACAACACAAATAGGGCTCTCATTTTCTGTTTTTTCAGTTTCCCACCTTTGACTCATGGTACCAATTAACATTTGAAACATATTTAACAACCAAACTGTATTCTACAAATCAAAGATGTATACCTTTTTGGAAAAATGGGTTTTATTCTCACTTAACCCGAAATTCACTTACGTACGTTAACCCAAATTTATAGGGAAAAATATTGCGTTGGGATTTGAATAATATAAATAATAGAATCCTTAAGCCAAACAAAACTGATTTTAATTAATATTTAAGAAAAATGCTCTATTGGGTGATAGACGACTTGTGCCGTACTAAGGTATTACCCAAGAAGTGCAATGATTAACAGTTGATCTTCAACCGTGTTCGAAGAGCTCCTATACTGCTCATAATGAAGTCAGCGAATCAATGATACTTTGTCAGGAGCTTACGCAAACTATTGTTAGACGAATATGGTTGTAAACAGAACTTTTCCAGTTACGACAATACTTCTTTGAGGTGGAATCTTATATACTCCCATCACAATTTAGAGAGTTAGCGGCTATTAGCCTAAAGGGGGAAAGCATTGTTTAAGCAGTAATTAAAGTCTTCACCCCTCAAGGGCATAATATGGTAATACAGTGCTCTATATTTGTTAAAGGTAAAAATTATAAGACCTCACCGCTAAGGTTGGACTAAGGGATATTTATAATAAATTTCAAGTTTTACATGTGTCGATATAAAACAATGCATAGAAATGGTGAGACTATTTAGTTTAGTGTACATGCAGACCATGTACCCATAATTCCTTTTTTTTACAGTAATAGGTGAAGCGTTAAGTCGGACACTTTCTCCTCTTTCAGTTAGCTTTGTTAGGATACTTTTAACGCCATATGACCATCTCAATATTCGCCTGTTTTTATATGAACCTTACTATATTCTATGCAGCGTAAGGAGTTACGGACATTGAAAAGAATATGATATAGCCTAAATTCATACCTTTGATTCATCAAATAAGGATACCATACATGTTAAATTTGATACATAAATGGATGCACGGTGTTTGCTGACAATTGGCACCGTATAATTTACTGGGCTTCTATGCACGAGTCCTGATTCGACTAGCTTACTGCGGTCTCGAGAGCGTTTTTCTAGATTAGGAAATTGCCCGGGTTCCGGAATCGAAATTTTTTCCGGAGTGTGATGTAACTGGACATGCACTCGGAGCTAATTCCACCGTGTTTTCAATATGAAGTTTACATTAAGGTGTTTAAAACTCCCATTGTAATTTGTGCACAATGTACAGATGTGAGTATTGTCACACATGATCAACTAATTACTGAGGGGCCAGGCTATGGAAGTGAGTACAAACGATGACCTTGTTAATGGTGGACATGTATAATAGAAATTAAAACATCTGTAAGTTTTCTTGTTGTAGGTGATTGACTTAGTCAATGGCCTGATTCTGGCCAGCGTCTTAATTGATAGTTTTTGATGGATTCATGACATTCCAACGCTAAAGAGGACTTACTTGGGGAAAGTGACTGCCACATATGCCTGGTCAGGGCTGCATACAGTGTTCTTATGTTAAGCTAGGTGATTGATTTTAGTCACATTGTCCTGATTCTGGCCACTGAGCTCTATATTGATAGTTTTGATGGCCAGAATCAGCACATTGACTAGTCAATCAACCTACAACAAGAACACTGTATGCAGCCCTGACCAGGCAAAATGTGGCATCACTTTCCCCCAATAAGTCCTCTTTAGCGCTGGAAATGGTCATGAATCCATCAAAACTATCTGTAAGTTTTGATATGCTACACCTGTGCAAAAAACTGGTCTCGGAATTGGTGTCATTGTATCAAACTCGCCGGAACTTGAGGGGTACGTACCATGCTCGAAGATTAGGAATCTAGAATGGCAGCTAGCTCCGACTCAGATTGGGTGGACTCGGGTCCACTAGCAGCCCTACGTCTCAAAAGCCAATTATTAAACTTCAAAGTAAACCTGTATTTGAATGCCTATGGGCCAGCCTGTTTCTCACGGTGCACTATCTCCAATGTGTCCTCTAAATGACACTATGAGTAAACTAAGGCCCAGCTGACTTCATTTAGTATATATCATAGGCTATAACAAGTCAGCTGGGCCTTTGTTTGCCAAGGACCGTTCCGTATTTTCAACTAATCGCACAAAGATTCGTCTCACGGATAATAAGCATTGATCTGTCTAATAAGTAAATTGACACACAAATCAAATTTTAAACTTTAGTTTAGTGGGCATCAAGTGACCCTTTAAGCCTGCAGTATGTGCATCTAATATCAACTGCTGATTCTAAACGTGAATAAAATTTGATGTCGGTGAGGGCGACGTCGATAATAGAGATGGATTATAAATATATCGAAATAATTTTACTACCAAAGTGTCATCAATTTGAAAATTTTCTGTTACTACTTCGAGTACTCGCAATTTGTGGTCATTTTGACTATTTGTAACGGAAAGTAATGGGACCAAATTTAACGCCTTTACAGTTAGTTTGACACAGAATTGTATAGGTACTTGCTCCGTTACAGAAATGCAAATGTTACTCGTTACAAGGTTCCGTTACACAAATGTAACTCGTTACAGTAACGGCGTTACTTGCAACTCGTTACTTCCCAACCCTGTGAATATTGCTTTATTAATACCATTGGAATGCGATATATTCAGTCTAGATGTGTTAATCTTAGCGATTGACTCCATGGTGACATAATCTGACAGACAGTTAAATAATAATCCATGTGTTATTGTGCTAATTGGAATTTATAAAAAGAAGTAGATATACATAGAAAATTATAAGAGTCCTATTCAACATTCACATATTTTCATGACCATACTATGCAGGTTATGTGAAGAATCGTACATCCCATTCACAAAACTAATAAATATGAAACTAGTTTCACATTTTTAAGACTAAAAATGAAAGATGCATTGATGTCATAGATCCTGATTCTAAATCTACTAAAACTTTTTTGGCAAGCAACTTAATCTGAAATCTGGACCCGTGATTATCTACTACAGTTTGAAAACTGTAAGACATAAGAGTTATCAGAATGCAATGATGAATAGTGAACACATTAAGATTTTGTGACAGTGAATTGATGAGGTCCAGTTATATGTCAGTAACGAATACTTTAATTTTCATAGTAATCAATTGTAAAATTTTACCTCTGTAGAACTCAGAAGTACATTATGCAGAAGTTTGAGTCCATGTTAGTTTCATAAGCATTCTTCTAGGTCATACAATTTGCAATGTCCAGTAAAATTTATGTTACTTCAATTTTTCAGAGAAGCACTTGGTATACTATGCATAGAATTAGACATTTAAATGGGTACTCTTTTTGTAGCTGACTTCAGGTGCCATGTTCTCAATACCCCTAAAGGCAATATTCCAATTCTAATTCAGACAGTCAAAATAGTTAGCTTTAACCAGATGTTAAATTTCCACTGCCCTGCAACAGTATGAAACTGGGACTTTGGGTACACTATCCATCTACAGTTGAGTCATAACAGGTGCAACATTGTAGGTTCTGCCAGAAGCAGTTTTCACTACAATGGATTTGATCACAAGTTTTCATATTGTATTTACTAGAAATATATTAAATAGGTAGATTGTAAATTCTTTAAGATACCAGTGATAGAAAATCTTGCACCATTCAATCGTTGAGTTTAACTCTACGAATGTGACTATTATTTTTTTTGACCACGCTTCCACAAGCTTGATGTCGAACTTCTACTATTCTCTTATCATCAAACTTGATGTAATAGGAGACACAGATCCATCTATTGTGGAATGGTCATACATTATGAATCAGGTGCATTTACATACATGTACAGGAAATATAGAAAACTCTCAAGCTATAGACATGGTTGTGAATAAGCTTGAAGTGGATAAAGGATTTCGTATGATGTGATTTACATAGTGTATCCTAGTCTGACTAGTATAGTTAATAAGTTACTCTTATGGACTTCAATTGCTGATTATGTTAACCTATGGATAGCTTTAGAGGTTATGTGCTGATATTTACTGTGTTAAATTGAGTACAAATGCATCTAATGTGTTCAACACTGTAAGAACAATTAAATAGCTCAGAACAATTTTCAAAGCAAGTAGTAATATTCAGATGTTTTACCTCTTATGATTCATTATCAAGTCTGTACCAAACTAATCATGTACCTTTACATAATTATTCACGACCCAAAATCCCAGTCTAACAAGCTTGTTTATTTCAGACATTGGATATAAGCATAGTAGTACTACCTATTAGGCCAGTTTTGTCTCTATAAGACCTGTCACATTTTGAAGTTGTACTCGTATCATTATCCTAGTCTACATCTTTATTAGAAATGGTGACATTATTTTAAACATCTCATGCTATTCGTTAATCCTCAGATGCCTATCATCCATCTGTTGTGTTTCACAGTCTGTGTTGCCACTACTCTAAATGTGAAGTATTCCATTATTTCAGTTGTGTTACACATTTACACTGTATTGTAAATTTCAGCTAAATCTTTCTCAATGGTTTTGTGTACAAACTTGCAATGAAAACTAACACAGGCGAGTTGTAGAATGTACATCAATGGCTTGCACGAGGCACATTTAGCAGGCAGTGTAGAAGTATTCATGGTTACTCGCTATTGAGACTTGTCGATCTTGAAAATAATGTTGATTCATTAGAACTTTGCAGTACATCTTCTTTTGTAGCATAGTTTTGACGACGTGAAAGCAGCATCTTATGAACCGGATATTGCTGATGGGTTCATGACTGATCAAATGGTCTTAGTTAGGTTATATCTTACTACAAATCAAATGACTCAACTAAGGTAACTTTGATCTGTTACAATCGTCATACTGTACATGCTCAATCTGATAGAACGTTAGTTTCAGCTTTTCTGAACATTATCCTAACATGCGTCGGCAATACAAATGTCATTTTATCTCAATGTCATACAATCTGGTGAACAATGCTATTGTCTACAGTTACCTACAGCTCTGCTGAAGATACTTATGCAATCTAAAGACTGATAGACGTGGGATATCAATTGAGGGAAATTTTCTATGTTTGAGTCTTTAAATCAAGAGACTTATGTGCATGTAAGATTTGAATATTGGGAAAACCTTCTGCACTTAATTTACTCAGCATGATTCCGTATAATAATGACCAAATTCAGGTTTATATTCTTAGGGCTATTATTGAACAATTGCACTACCTTTGTACAGTTGATTTGTTGTAATGGTGATTTAGTACGATTTCACTAGCAATCTCAATTAATGTGAACTAAATAAACGATTCAGTCATAATACAGAAGTCATTTCTTCTGGGACTCACTAATGTGATAATATGCAGAAGTGTTCCGATTTTGTAAGTGGAGGAACCTCAATCAAAGTACATTTAGGACTAGCAAGGATATCAACTTTGCATGACAGGTTAACCATGTGTATATTCATGGAATACCCAGTTAGAAGAGACAGAATGAGAGACTACTTATTATACTTAGTTTAATTGGCTCCATTAAGGAAAGATATACACGTATTGCAAGAAGTGACAATTGCGTATTCGTGTAAATTAAGCTCTTCTCCATGCACAAACGCTAGAATAGTGATATGTTTCAGACTCGGCAACATAATTATGTACTCAGTACTTAGTAAGTATCTTTGCAATTCATTACATGATGTATATATAACTAAAGACAAATTTCTGTGATCTTATGCTTATCAACAGACATTTGATTACATCCTAAGGATATCCCATGCTTAGTATGAGTCAGTCATCAGATATGATACATTAAAAATGGCATATATTACTTAACACTTACGAACATCCCATTTGCAATGGATAAATAATAGTATGTGTTTGAATTCTTTATCATTGGAATGGCTGGAAGACTGACTTTAGTGCAACCATGTAAAGTCTGAACAAAAAGATTTATGAAAAATTCAATGACAGGTAATTAGTGATGTAATACGTCTTAATCATAAACGCAGTGCATGAAAAGTATGCTACATGAGCAAAAAATTAGATGCTTTTAAGATATGTTGATAAAATTTATAATTAGATTTGCAAGAATTGAAACAAAACTAATCAATGATATCAGACGACCATTTTACCATCTAAATGGAAAAGTTCATTGTGAAAAGCTGTTATTATTTATGATTTGTAACCACAATAAAACTCAGCTAGCTAAGAATTATGAAATGATGTCTCCAGTCATTGTGAATTGGTTATGATGATGTATGTCAGCAAGAAGCTATAATGCATTGCAATAGTCAAATTGAAGAAGGTATCTGTTGCCTAAAATGCTTTGTTTTCCATAGCTACTGGAGCGTCCTGGTATTTAGAAGGGGCCAGTCACATGAGAACTTATGCTGAAATTCCATTAGACTATACATGAAGAATTGAACTGAAATTCAACAACTTGTAAATTGCATCGATTTATGCACTGTTGTAAGGTTACCAGTAAGCTGCTAGACCAGGACTTACCTCACTCTTGTACTAGCTTCAACAGTGAAATGTCATAAGTGTAAATTGAGCAGTAAGTTTCAACAGTTCGTGTTACTGATAAATTCTTAGGTGGCAGCATTAGAAAATTCCTATGAACATATTGTTAAGAATAAGACTTAGGACTGTGAATACCAGGTATAATGACTTAAGATGCCAACAATAGCTCACGCGACAGATCATTCAGTAATTAGCATCAATGATTGTCAATATTCTGAATCATAGTGTCTTACTATGTGAAAGTACTATTTGATAAGAACTATTCATGTATTATATTATTCAAAACTGATAAAATTGGCATATGCTACAGAAAGAAAATTGTTTGCATAGCTGTAATTTCGATTACAAACGATGTCGTGCCCTTTATATGATTTAAGGACATAATCGTAGCAATAGAACTGATACTATTGTATAGTTCATAGATATTAGTACTTGGATTCTTATTTCCTGCATAGAATTTCCAATTAGTTCCGACAATGCGCATATAAAAGCGACTGCTCATCGAAATGTTATTTACCTGGTTGATGAAACATTTGTTGTACACTATGAATTTGAACAAGTTAATATAAAAATTTCTCCAGCAGAAAGACTGTATCATACGGTAATGTAAACAATTTTGCTATAGAAAAGGTACTGGACCTAATCTTAGTCAATTAATTACATGCTTTCTGATCAAATTTGATTGTTTGGACATGCTAAGTATTAATGGTCATACAATTGTATTACAGCTTTATGTATAAATGCTGGATTGGCATATGTTTTTTATTGTTGGCACGTATGTGTAAATTTTTAAGCTGTATGTGACATTAGATATGAAACATTATCAGTTCCCGATGTTTATCATGCTTGAAAATTCATTTAACTTGTATTCAATGCCAAACTTCATAAGGCTACATGATTAATATTGCTAGTTGAAAATGCATTGTGTACTTATCTCATTAATCTGAATCAGTTTCAGAATCTGCCAGCAACATTTCAATACATGCAGTGTTAGTGCTACACTGTGTGCCCTTGTCTTTGTGACATTTTTTGATTTTACACCTATTGCGCTTTAAGATGTAGATATTCACATTTAGAATGTGGTTTCATTAAATTTTATGTCACTTTCATGATTCGCACAAAGCTGTGAAATCCAACATATCTTAGTCCTTATACGATTATAATAGTTACAGAGCTTGTGTTGCTACGATAATTGTGATAGTCTCCAACCCAATCTTAGAATGCTATTACTCTGACTTACCATATAACAACTAGTTTCATAGATGCAATGGACTACTGTACTAATTGATGTAATTCTTCTCACATAATGTATTACTGACCAACGTGAAGAAATGACAGCACAAAGCTCTGTAAGTCTGTTTGTTGATGTGCGTCCTATTGAATCAATGTTACTTGAACTCTATACATAATTGCGATTAATCCTTCAATTGGTCCCAACAGACATTGTGTCTAATACTATCGAAAAATGTAAATAGACGTGCATACAGTGTGGCATGATCAATGTCGTATTCATACACGCCATTTCTGAGTATTGCAAGTTGAGCATCTCACTGTCACAAGGGAGCAAGACTTTGCAGAGAATCGTTGACCATCTGAACTGTATCCAATGTGTCCCTATATTATAAATTTTCAGTGAGTGAATAAAATGTTATAACTCGCGTAACAGATGCTCTTGAATAGTACTTACCTAGAAATTTTTTAGCGATTAAGATTCGATAAGATACGATGAATATTTTGATCATGTAACATTTGAATACAAATTTCGGCTATGCATGAACGGTTTAGTCATCTCAAACTGCATAGGTTAATCACTGAATTCGATAATGAGGCTATATAAGGAAATTCAGCAATATGGCAATGATCAACTTCATAGAATGATGTCCACGGAATAAACTTTCCATGAGAGTTACTTTCCATATGCTATTCATGGACTCATTTCATGGACCATTATGAAAACAATAATGAAACATGACTTAAGACCAATAACGTGGAAAAGATTGCATACCCAGTTTCTCGGTAATTCATTTTATTTGTGGCTATATCCAAAGTGACCTTTTTGTACAGTGCCCATTTATACATGCTGAGCCCTTATTTTGTTTTCAACAGTTATCTAAAGGATCATTGTATACAGTAGCTCAATACATGTAAGGCTAAGTTTATTCAATTGGTAGATAGACATTCATCATAACGCTCTCTTTAATCAATTAACTATTTGGTTACGATACGTTTGAAAAGAAGTGTCATGAGCTAATCTTCAGTCGGAATGTGACAGTACGAAGTAAATTTTCTTAAAGTTCAGATTTTCTTACATGGCCACATGTGCTTTTACAATTTTCGATCAAAGAATGTCACATAGATAAAGTTAATTACGAGCACCATAAACTGTTGCTGTAGCAATTACACTCTATTCATTACAACACATGTAGATCACTATTTATGAGACTCTTCCAGTGACTTTATTCAATTCAATGGATCCCAAGTATAACACATGATAGATGCCTGGAATTACTTAACTATTTAGAACAATCATGACCTCCATCACAATCATTCTACATTTCTAATTGTAGATTGTCTCAATGGCTGTGAATCTGGACACTCTGTATGTCTGATTCAGCAAGGATACACTCATAATCTCACCTGCTGGTAGCCCAAACGTGTGTGTTCATAATATTTTCACTGTCAAATTTGATGATATTCCATAACATGACTATATAGGTGCATATTGACAATACCGAAATGTGATTCTCATTTCTATCTAAGCTACCCTAAAGTTTAGGAAATTTCGCAGGAGGTAGTCCAACTGTTCCTTTTAGAACCCATAGATAGTGCCTTAATTGTGCATGATGACAGCTGATTATACATTTAGGTATCTCATTTGATGAAACAGCTTAAAGTTTCGTTTGTAAATTATGATCTGGTATTTGAAAATATCTTCATCATCTTTTATAAAGGATATGTCGCCCTCTGCATTGTAGGTCATTTTGTACAATGTAAAAAATTGTTGCCAAACCATTTTGCTTGAGTCCTAGGCATGTCATATCTGTTTGGTGTAAACTCTTACTTAGGTTTTGACATAATAGGACTGACTTGATTTTCAGGAAGCATTCAACAATTAATTACTTGTTATTAAGATCGTCTAGTCATATGTTATATTGTTACTTTCTGATCTAATAACTGTGTATTATGTTAGACGAGCATTCTTGTAGTTCATATTTGGTGGAATCAGGGGCATTACAATATAATGATACCATAATAACTTGAAGACGGATTAGTATTTCCAATTATGTTATATTAGGAAATCCATTCCATTGTACACAAAAAGTCATGGGATTAATTCATGACATGCTATTTCTTGCTTTACTGACAGTTGTTAAGGCACTACCCTGACAGATTATGTATAGCCCTACAACTGTTATCTGGTCACTTCAACCATAGTTGGACAATCATACTTGATGTTTGATTCATGGTATGTAGGACAATGACTATCTATTTTCCTAATTTGTAAGTCATTCTGCTGGTGGATTAATCTTAATACAACTTACTAGTAAACTATTCTAAATTCTGCTCCTAATGATTCCTCATCAATGATCATTTTTCAATTTAATTGTACCTCAAAATCTTGAGTTATATCAATCCCTTGATGCTCTAATCGCTGATATTGAGTCAAAAGCTATCTAAATTTTAGAAGTTGAATATGTACAATGGTACGTAGGTAATATTTTTACGCATTCTGAGGCAAACTAAGAGATCTTTCATTCAAACTTTCAGGATCAAGAGTTTATCAAACTAAGGAATCCTGTTATTTGAATTAACATCTCAAGGTATAAAGTAAATTTAGTAATGCTATTTTAAATCCAGTACGAAATGTTACTTATTCATGAAATCTCTTAAAAATGAGAAATAGAGCAATTCCGCAATCATGAGTATGCAAAACTCAGTTCAAGCACAAGGTATTCTGATCATGTTAGTCATAAGTATGAGTACTTGTTTGTCAGCATAGTAATTTCAAAACATGGAAAGCACTTGATTACATGTAAATATGTAAAGTTTTACAAATGGCTCTTTATATTTTCAACATAGAGGAGATTTTCAAGAATCCTAGATGTATTATTCAATATCAATATTTGAGTTAAACTTCAAGTTTACATCTACATCTTTTAAAAGCATTGCTAGATGCCTATTTGTTAACATGACACTGTATTAAGAAACTAAGATTATGGTCATGTTTTCTACAAAACTGTATATAAATTGCATATAGTGCACCTGTACTTATATATCTATATGGACTATCATTTAAATATGACTTAGAGACTCTTGTACAAATTGATGCACTGCCAACACTATCGTTTGTGAAGCTAAATGTTAAATGACGCTAGATTTACGATTGGATCCATCAGACAGTAGTTGGAGCTACAACGAGTGCACATAGTTGTCCAACCAGATCAAACCTGTGTTGTTGAACAAAACATGGGGACCATATGTTCATCACTGTTAGCTGACGTTGATTGCAGTTGATCTGTAGCCATCATCAACCATTGTACATCTTGTAGTTTTCAAGTGCAATCTTGTCTGCAAAGTCATTTCGATTGGTTGAGTTTTGTGATCAAGTAGTTACCTCAGTAATTACATGTCAATCTGCATATTTGACTCGTTGTAAAAACTCAAGCAAGAATAGCCTTGAATCTATAGCGAAGTGTATAATGGGTACTGTATGAATTTCATACAAAGTCACTCATGTTAACTCTGCGGTTTACATTGCCTTGATATGACTTCAAAAACTGCAGTAAATTTAAAATTAGTCACTGTATGGTTGTCTATTAATCATAAGACAATTGTTAATTGTATCCGCGTGACAGATTGACAAGGCTTGAATATTTTCTAGTAGTACTGCAAACTGATGAATGTTAAACTGCAATGAATATATGGTCACTTTCAAACTTATTTCCTGTATTAACAAGATAAAATAATTCTGATTATGAGTGTAAAGTAGTGATTAATGATTATTCCAATATACTGTGTACATAGATTATGAAGTGTCAATTTTATTATGATGTTAATTGAAGATATGTAGGCATTTCATTCATTGCTGAATTGAAATTTTCATTTAAGTTGCTAGTTCTTGATAATTCATAATTTGTGTCGTCATTTTTTAATTTTAAGAAATATCACTTTAGTATTTGCAGTTGAAGAATAATCTGATAGTAATTGAACAAAGAATTTGAACTGAATAATTATAATTATCACTTCAAAAAATATATATAGATCATAAGGGCCAATTTTAATTATCTGCTCTTGTCATGGCTAAATACTATCAGAAAGAATAGATATGTCAAGGTGATGTCCATCGTTACATTCGAAATTCTATTCTTGTATAAGAAGTTAAATTCATAATGGACTGAGACTATTGTTACAAGTGAAATACGCTGTATTTTTACTTTTAAGCTGCAAAATTTGTAATAGAATCTGATAATTACTCAAAGTCACTGGATAACTTAAGTAATTTAACCGCACTACTTGAAATCATTATACATAGATATTCTAATCATATGTGGCAATGAAGGAACGAACTATTTATGCACTTTCATCGTAGAGGTCATTTCCAATGTGAAAAGTCATTATAGTGATCCTTCAAAGATAATTTTCATAACATCCTTACATGCAGTATTCATGAATCCACGATTATCGCTCGGACTTCATGACATTTATCTACTGTTACAGACTAATTAGAACGTATGTATCTAGATCTTTCAGAATGTAGCATGCATTGTAATGTCTTTTAAGAGCATGTGGATGCTAAACTCACCAATTTAGCATTAGTAAGTTGCTAAGCCAAGACAAATTGTTAACTTGTGTCAATAAAGTTACCAATAGGTCGAATAAACTATGTTCTAATAACTGATTCCAATAATTTGTTGTATCCAAGGTGATTGTTCGAGCAATCGTATCCCTAGAGTTCGAGATCTAAGTTTGTATATTTGCACGTGACTAAATTCAGGGCATTTCACTTGAATAATTATAGGACGAATCGATGTAGTAGTGCAAATAAAGTCATGTTCATAACTACATTCAGCCATTAAATTTCACAGTTTTTAAGTGACATGGTTGAACGTAAGGCATACTTTTACCATTCAGTTAATACTCGTAGTTACTTTTACGTCCGAAATAAATGACCTTATTCAATCGTATTAGTAAGTCATACTTGCAATAACAGACTGGCCTAAATGAAAGTATCCTAAATTATACGATGTTGATCCATTCAATCTGAATTCGATTCTAAATTCATTTAGGGAGCATTTGGAAAAGGACAAAGTAATTTATTCCCATATCAGGATAAATTCAGGGTACAATACTGTTGGTGAAACTATATGTAGCAAGATGTATGTAAGTAAATTGTAAACACTGCATCACTTCAATAGGCATCTTACTCAGACAAATGATGTATTTTATTGAAGTAACGATCTCAGGAAATTTACTTATTCAATCTGAAATCACAGGTTGCATAATTGTCCATATAAATGTGAGTGTAAACCCATAAAATTCTAGATTCAAAATCGTTAAATTAATGCTATATTTTGGAAAAACATTTCAATTTAATAAAGTTTTGATAAGCATTTAATTACTGATTTATATTTCAAAATAATTACGTTAAGTAAAGATTGAATCTATTAAATTAAAATCATATTTATTAAAAAAAAGTTTTCATAAATGATACTTCAATTTTAAGAATATGTTTATATTAGAATCTTAAACAAAGTAAAAATTAATTTACTTACCAATGAAAATGGTAGTAATTTTAATTAGTATTTCCAATGAAATATGTTCCTTTTCAGGTAATATTAATTTGAAATGCCTAATGACATAACTATTAATGTACCATTCAAGTTAGTTTATGGTTAACGAAATTTTGAAGGACATAAAAATACTCATCAATTGATTTTATTTAAATTCATAAATTTCTTAAAAGTTTATCGAATAATGTGGAAAATGGTATAATTTATTAAAAAAGTAAATTAATTAGGATTAGCAATTCAGCTTATTCACAAAGTAAATTAACTTGTATTGAAATTAAACAATATTAAAACCATAAATTCAACTAAAAAGTTGTATTATTAGATAGTATGATTATTAAACTTCTTACAATTTCTGGATGTATTCGTTCACAAAAGAGAGTTTGAAATCTTCAATTTAACAATTAAAACTTTGAAATCTTTAAAGCACTGAATATTCAAATCTGTAAAAAAGAAGTCTGCATTTTGTCATAACTGTTCCATAATTATAGATAAGTTTTCAATCAATGTATTACTTTTTCCCTAATTTTTAAAATATATTTAATTTGAAAAGATTAATTGATAGATTCGATCAAAATGTAATCATTACTCAGGCGTTGTTTGGTGCAAACTTACCGATCGACCCAATGCGATTAAATCTGATGACACTTGTTGTAACTGCAAGGTAATACTTCTTAGAAGGATTAACGATAGAAAAGTAGGACATGACCCATTATTTAAAATTTTTGAAACATTCAAGTAGAAAATTCGCAATTCATTAATAAAAACGATGTTGATATCAAATTATAAAATTAAAAGATCTCTAATTCTTATGAACTGCAAATTATCAGAAGATTACCTAAATTTGTAACCCGAGATAAATTCATCTAAGAACTTAACGTTAATTTCTTAAAACAATGCCATGAGCATTTGTTGATGGCTTGACAGGTCCGTTTCTCTTATCACAGTCCAATTTGACTTAAATAAAATTACATTGCATATTCCTAGGCAAAAATTTTATTTATAACGCATATTTCCCCAAAAATACTCTTTTCTTCAGTTTTCACAATAAAAAATTTGCTCATGCTTAAGATCCTAGCATTTAGAGACACATCTCATTAGACTTAGCATTTGCAAATTTTGCATGAACTCTAGCCCGCATTTTAGAAACCATAAATTTCCTGGATTTATTAATATTTGAACCTAAAAAGTTGCTTATGTTTAATCATTTTTGTTATCCCATTATTAGCATTTAATGATTCAAGTCTCTAGGTCAAAATTACACTTTCCACTGAATAACAAAGTAGGATTTCATCCCAAAGATTCATTCAGTTCCAATAAATCCTGAGGAATATTAACGCCTGCAATTGATCCTTTTCCCAAAAGCTTTCAAAACCTGATTTAGCTGAATGGGTTGATATTACCCGGGGCTAAACTTTTGAAATTTCAGTTCTAATTATTATCGTGAATAGGCCTAATTGCCGGGTCAAATGTTACCTAAAAATACATTTAAAAGATGTGCATTCCAACATTCACTTTTATTCAATACAATGTTAAGATTTTATATCTTACCGATACCACAAATCTAATCGACTTATGTCTTTTACTTATTCAGTTTTCACTGCAATTTTTATATATGTACACTCTAATATCTTGAAAAGTTTAATGTTACTGAGTGATACCTTCTCATTAAAAAGATTTACTTTATGCTTTCCTTCATTGAATGAATTTTACCTTTGATCAATTTCATTATTTTTACTTACAATCAATTCTTAACCATCTCAATACATTCTTTAATCTTTTTATATAATACCATATGGGAATATTTGCCGTGATTCTATTTACATTTGGTAATATCCTACAAATGAAGCATATTTAAATTAAACCTTCTAGCGCTTTAAGGTTCATCTTGCAAGGATTTACAATTGTAAAACGTTTCTCATTGTAAGGTAAAAAAAATTTCATTTAAATGGCTTTAACTATAATTTTTAAACTCCTAAAAATCACTAGAATCAACTTAATGGATTATTTAAAATTTTTAAAAAATGATGATGGGATGCAAACATTTTCGTCTCAAAGCTGCTTTCATTATAAAAGATTATTCATTAGTTGATTTATTTAAATAGTTGCTCCAAATTTCAAACGTTGCGCTGATCTGTATTAATCGTATATGCAGTTAATTGCGTGAGGGTATTCAAGTTCGTATAAATTACATTTCGGTACGATCACTTCAGGGATGGCATTAAGGAAAATATTCTGTACATTTTAAATCGTTTTAATTAATTTTCCTAAGATAATAGCATGACACATTCACTTCGACTTACCAATTTTCACTTCCTAATTGGAATAAACTATTATGTTATACCAAAAATTTTAACCCCTCCAATAAAACATACGTTTGTAATAATTTATATTGAAGTTAAATTTTATTTGAAATTTTAAATTTAAACTGATGGTTAAACATTAAGGTGTAAGTAAATTTGAGAAATTTCATAATATATTTCTTAAGCTCTTTATTAACTTAAAACCCTCTTGTGATAGGCATCTACTAACAAAATATATTGAAATTATTAAAAGAATTTAAGCAATTTTCAAATTAATTTTAAAAAGATTCATCAATTTAAAACCAATTAAAGTTTCTTTTTTCGTTGAATTTACATTTTTTTTTTCTAAAAATTTTTTTTTTAACTAAAAATTCCAGTTTTGATTTTAAACAGAATTAAAACTGAAGTAAACTGGTATTAATTTTGCAAGTACCCTTGTTTTCCACCCCATTGAAAATTTTTTTTAATATTCTACTTCCTTAAAAAAAATTTTCCGGTTAAGTTTCAGGAATAATAATTCTCAAAATTACCTCAAACTTGTTTTAGGGTTTTTTGGTAAGGAGCTTGATTTTGCCTAGGGAAAACATCATTTTAATACTAATTTAAAAAGGGAGTTCGTTCAGGAATGCTTCCGTGTTAAGAATTCTTAACTTTCACATAAAAATCTTCAAAATTAAATTAAATTCTAAATTTCCCCTTCCAATTATGGATTTTTTAAAATATTTTAATTGTTTGGGGTTTTGTAAAATGCCTTAAAGGTTTAAATTTTAAAAAATCAATTTTAGACAGGATTAAAAAAAATGGATTCCCAGTTAAAAATTAGAATTTAATAAAGGTTTTAATTAGATTTTAAAATTCTATCAGAAGGTTAAATTTTATAGGCTTTTAAAATTTCAAAATATTCCCAAAATAATTAAAAATTAATTGGTTGGTAGAAAAGTTGGAAAAAACTTTATTCGGGAAAAAATTTCTGGAATAAGGGATCTTTTTCTTTTCATGTTTTAATTTGTTTGATCCCCAAATTATCTTTAAATAAAAATTTCTTTTTTCCCAGTTAATTTCCTCCTTAAATATTGAATTCAAAAATTTTCTAAATTTTATAATACGAATTATCCATTTTATCGGGAAAAGGCAATAAGCGGGATGGAAGAGGAAGACAATTTCCCAAATTTCCACTATTTACATAACTTTTATGTTGGAAATTTACCTCATCAAATGGTACCCTTTCAATTTTTAAATCCTAAAGACTCAACTTTACCCTTTGGGTTCAAATCCCTTTTTAAAATTTTAAAATTAAATCCCCAATGATTGTGCATCTGTCTTTGGAAATGAGAAATTTTGGGAAAGTATTGCACGGGTTTGTTCCCGTTACACTTTGAAAGTAACTCTTTATAGTTACATTTTAATTCTAAAAAAATTGAACTCGTTAATTTACTAGTTCCCAATTTTGGAAAAAGAAAAACTAGTTACATTTTATTTTTAAAATAAAAAGGGAAACCTAGCAACATTTAAAAATTTAACGGAAATTTTAAGGTGAACATCCCGGTTTACCCCGGGTCCCTTTGAAATGGGGGGGGTTATAATAGATATTAAGAATGGGCACATGAGAGGCCCGAACCTCATTTGTCCGGTTTCCTAAGGTTTTTCCCCCAAAAGGGAAAAAAAATGTTTTACATTTGATTTTCCCCGGGGATTCAGGAAGACGCCCCTAAGGGCATAATGAAGCAGGAATGGGGGATATTTTGTCGGAGTTACCCCCAAAACTATTTTTTAGACGAATATGGTTGAACTAAAATTTTTCCAGTTACGCCCAATACTTTTTTGAGGGTGGGAATCTTTATACTCCCACCCAAAATTTTAGAGAGGTTAGGGGCTATAACCCTTAAAGGGGGAAAAGCATTTTTTAAAGGGAAGAAATTTAAAGTTTTCCCCCTCAAGGGCATAAATAGGGGAATACGATGCTCTCTATATATTTTTTAAAAGGGAAAATTTTTTTAAAACCCTTTACTGCAAAGGGTTGGGGCAAAGGATATTTCGGCAAAAAATTTAAAGGGTTTTCACATTTTTTTTGCCCAATAAAAAAAGGCATAGAAAGGGTGAGGACTATGTATTAAACAATGCAGACCATGTCCCCAAATTCCCTTTTTTTTACAGTAAATAGGGGGAAGGGGTTAAGGGGGGATTTTTTTCCCCTCTTTCATTTTTAGTTTTTTAGGAAAATTTTAAACCGCCATATGCCCTTTCTCAATTCGGGGTTTTTATTAAACCCTTTACTATATTCTATGAGCTAAGATTTAAGGACATTGAAAAAAAATTTATGATTACCCTAAATTCATACTTTTGATTCATCAAATAAGGTTTTACCATACATGAAAAATTTTGTTTCCCAAAATGGATGAAAGGTTTGTTTCTGAAAATTTGGCACCTTTAAAAATTTACTGGGCTTCTTGCACGAGCCTGTTTCGACAGTTATGCGGGTCCGAGAGCTTTTTTCTAGATTGGGAAAATTTCCCGGGGGGTTTCCCGGGGAATCAAAATTTTTTCCCGGAGTGTGAGGAAACTGGACACCCATGGGAGCTAATCCACCCTTTTTTTTTAAAATAGAAATTTACTTTAAAGGTTTTTTTAAACCCATTTTTAAATTTTGTGCACAATGTACAAAGATGTGAATTTATTGCACACTTTGATCAAACTAATTACTGGGGGGCCCGGGCTTAGGGAAAATTTGAGTAAAAACGATGCCCTTTTGTTAATGGGGGGAAGATAATAAAATTTAAAAAACATTTTTAAGTTTTCTTTTTGTAGGTGTTTGATTTAGCCCAAGGGCCTTTTTCGGCCAGCGCCCTTAAATTTGATATTTTTTGATGGTTCATGCCCCTTTTCCCAACGCAAAAAGGGGACTTACGGGGGGGAAAGTGACTGAAACATATGCCTGGTCGGGCTGCATACAGTGTCTTGTTGTAGGTGATTGACTTAGTCAATTCCCTGATTCGGGCCCCAGCGTTTTAATGATATTTTTGGGGGGGCCAGAATCGGGGAAATTTGGGAATAAGTCAATCACCTAAACAAAACCCCTGTATGCACCCCGGGACCAGGCATATTTGGCAGTATTTTTCCCCCAAGTAAGCCCTTTTTAAAACTTTGGGAAAGGTCATAAAATCCATAAAAACATTTTTTTGTAATTTTAAATAGGGCTACACACTGGCAAAAAAATGGTTTTCTGGGAAATTTGGGTCATTGGTATCAGAAATCGGGGAACTTGGGGGGTTACTTTCCCAGCTGGGAAAAAGATTGGGAAATTTCTAGAAGGGCAGCAGCCCCCCGACTCAGTTTTGGGGACTCGGGTCCACGAGCACCTAACGCCCAAAAAACCCAATTTTTTAAAAAATTTTCCAAAGTAAGCCTGGTTTTGAATCCCTATGGGCCAGTTTTTCTACGGGGCACTTTTCCCCAATGTGTCCCCCTAAATGACATATGAGAAACAAAGGGCCCAGTGATTATTTAGTATATTTTAATAGGCTATAACAAGCAGAGGGGGCCTTTTTTTTCCCAGGGGGCCCTTTCCCCCTATTTTTCAATAATGAAACAAAGATTGGTCTAAAGGGATAAAAAGCTTTGATCGTCTAATAAGAAAATTGCCCACAAAAATTTAAAATTTTTAAATTTAGTTATTTGGGCAATCAAGGCCCCTTTAAGCCTGCAGTATGTGCATCTAATATAAAACTGTGTTTAAAAAGGAAATAAAATTTGTGGGTTTGAGGGGGGACGTCGAAATAGAAAAATGGATTATAAAATATCAAAAATTTAATTTACTACCAAAGGGGTCATCAATTTAAAAATTTTCTGTTACACTTCGGTATCGCAATTTTTTGGTCTTTTTGGGAATTTTTGTAAGGGGAAAGTAACGGGACCCAAATGTAAGAAGTTACAGTTACTTTTAAACGAATTGGAACTAGTTACCTTGTTTCCTTTAAACTGAAAGCAAATGTAACTCGTTACGGGGTTCCGTTACAAAAAATGAAAAACTCTTTCCCAGTAACGGCTTTAAATTGTAACTCTTTATTTCCCAAACCCCGGAAAAATGCATTTAATACCTGGCATGCAAGTTTTTTCCCTTTTAAAAATTGTATTTTAATTTTACCTACTGAGACTGGGCTGACATGTTTTTATTTTCAGTGAAGTTATAAAAAAATTTTTTACACTGGTTTTAAATTGTCAGATGGTTCAAAAACCCTTTTTCTCTGGGGGTTTAATCAGTTTATATTTATGGGGCCCCTTTTGTTTGTCGCCTATGTTTTTGGGGAACAAAGTCCATTTGATCCATTTCTTGGAAATTTAAAAAGAATTTCGCTGTTAAGGATGCATTTTAAATACTAAGCATAAAGGTTTTTGTAATTTAGTAGCGTTGCCCCCCCTTTGGGTTTTTTTCCAATTAAGTGTAATGGAAAATGAAAAAAGCTTATAGTATTTCTGCGGGAATTTGATTAAAAAATGCCAAGGGTGAACGTAAACATGAAAGTATTTTTTTTGCTTTTCAGGCCTTTGTAAAACCTGGACACTTGTCTAAGAGGGGTGTTGCAGACCTAAGGGCCCCATGAAAGGCCACCCGGAAACTTTTTTCCCTGTCTCAGGCCAACGAAAAAAGCGCTGGATGCGTCATTGCGGTCCCCCAGTCCAAATTCCCGAAGGAAATACTTTTTGGGATAGTTGGCATTTCTTGATCAAGCCCGTGCTTTGGGTGGGACATGGGTGGTAGAACTCCCGGAAAATTACACCCCCTAAAGGCCATTGACCCTCTACATGCAATATGGGGGCCCCCCCTCAGCATTTAAGTTGACCAACCCGGGAACACAATAGAAATTTGTGGGAGGGTTTTTACCGTTTGAAATTGGGTTTTATGGTATTTTTGCAGCTAAAATTACAAAAAATTTTTCCCCCCAAAACCCTTTTTTTGTGAGAGCTGGGGGGTGAGGTTAATTCGTTTTGTACAGTTTCTTATTTTCAAACCCCCCTTTCCATCAAAAAAAGTCAATTTGATCAGTCTGTCAAAAAAGTGGGGGGGATTTTCCCCCTTCCCTTCCCCTAAAAACTATCCCATGTAGTATGAAAAAACTGTACTCTTTACCCCCTTGGCCCCCACTTGACATATTGTAAATCACATTTTAACCCGGGGAACAATGTAAATTTTAGGTACCGATTTGCCCCATCCACAAACATTTTAAGAACTGCTAAGGGCTGCTGTTTTAAAGATAACCAAACCTTATGAAATTTTTTGTTAATTTTTAAAATCCTTTATAGTCATCCAAAATGCCCCCCATAGATTTCCCCAATATATTTTTAGGCCCCAAATTTATGCTTTTTCGAAACTACAACCCAAATTAAAATTTTACCCCCCCCCCAAGGGGCCACCCTTTTGTTTCCCTTTTTGGTTTTTTGGGGATTTATTGGTATGTGAAAAAAGGAACAAAATCTGCCAATTTTGGTGAGACCTTTTTAAAATTCCCGTGTTTGCATTGTTCATGAGGTTTCAGCACTTTTTAAACCTTAAAAAAAGAAAGCAATTGTTGGGGTTTTTAATAGAAAAAACAGGGGGATATGAGTTTTTTAAAAGGGGAGGGTTTTGGTTTTTTTTTTTTTACTTACAATGAATGGATTCAAAATTTTAAAAAGCCCTGGTGTATGGAAGACTAAAATAGTTGCTGATTAAGTGGAAAGAAAAACAAAAACAAATTTTTATGAGCTTTTTGGTTATGATGCCACAACATACATTACGATCTTCTTAGCCCATAAGGAATATCTACCCAGTCTGTTTAAAATAGCCTCATTGAAAAGCTCAAATGCCCCAAATTGGTTTTTAGTAAAACCCCCAGTTGGCTTCAAAAGGGAGTGGACTCAAATGTTTTAAAATATCATATAAGGCAATAAATAGCTTGTACATTTTGGGCAGTATGTCTACCCCAAAAAAACCCTGGGGGGTGCAATAATTTTGTGCACTCAAGGTTTAAAACCCACTTTTGGCCGCACTTTTGGGAGTTAGTTTTCTATTTTAAATGTCAAATTTTTACACCCTCAATGAATTCAGGATAATTTTAATGGGGTGCATTGGCCATCATGTGCTTTTTTTAAGGGCGCTTTTGGCTGGAAAGGTGATTTTTTTTTTTTGATAATCTTTAGGAAACACCAACAGTGGTTGTTTGCTAATCCAAACCAAAAAATGAATTTATAGTAATTGAAGCAAATTCACCAGCATGAATCGTTTATCTAACATATCAAAAGTTTTAAGCAGTTTTTAGAGAGGCAGTGTAAAACCCCTTTTTTGGGTGCTTGGGACTGTTTCCCAATTTTTTAGATCAGACTATCCCAAACTCTCTCTCTGGATGAATGCCCTAGAAAAGCTGACAGGTAAAAGCAGCTGCTGTCTGTAATGATTTCCCTATTGGGCCATTGATAGGTTCCCGTTTGGTATTTTTAAAAACAAAAAAACCATTTTAAAATAACTTTACTAATTTCAAATATTTTAAAAAATTTCCCCTTATTTTTGGAAAAATTTTTTCAAGTTTTAAAGGGTAAATAGTTTAAGCATTCCCCTTTTTTGGGAAAAACTGGACCTATATAAAAAAAGCATAAGGTTCACTGAAAGTCACTTTGTACTTCAGGGGTCTTTTAGATAAATGTGAAAATAAATAGTATAATAGTAAAATAAAAAACCCCCGCACATGTGGGGAAAGATTTAGAATCAGGAAAAGTTTTTGCCCGGGGAAAATTTTGGCAATTGGGAGGAAATTTTTCATTTTTGCTAATGAAAACATGAGAGTTTTTGTCGGAATTGGATTTGTTTTCTGGAAGTAAATATTTTTTCCCGGGCCCCGCGGGAATATTAAACCCCAAAGGGGGGTTATGTAGCCTACATACAAAGAACCAAAAGGAGTTAATTTGCTTTTGGTGAGGCCCCTTTCTTTTTAGAAAATGACAATTTTGAATCTTTATGAATGGTTTTGAGGAAGGGATGTATTTCTTATCCTTTATAGCAAATGTTAGTAAAAGATGACCCCCAAAATTTGAAAAATGATTTATACAACCCAACCCAAGGTATCGAATGAAGTGGAAAGAAGAGAAAATGAGGAGCCAAATTGGGTAAGCTAAACGAATAAAAAAAAAATTTTGGGATTTTCATAGAGGGTTAAAAATGATGCAAGTTTCAATGCCCGTTTTTCTTATTCAATATTCAGGCAATAAAAAGGGGCTCATCAAGGGCATGAAAAAGGTATTTAAGCTTCAAAGCTTCCCTATTTTTACAAGGGTTTAAAAGGGAAAAATCATGCTAGTTACAGTAAAAGAAACCCCTGTGAGGGTACAACTTCTTTTTAAAAAAAATTACGTTTTCTCCCCCGCAACCCGCAGGAGTGTGTAAAATGGGTTTAGATGGATTTTTTGCCCAGAAATTTACTTGTGTGTAATTTGGGGATCTTTTACCCAAAATTAAATTTCTTTATGTTTTTGTTGTTAGAATAAGGGGAAAAAGTAAACATCTTCGGATGTATGTCAAAAAATATTTATTCCAGTAAGGAATATGCAGTAAAAAAGAAATTCCCTAGCATAATCTGAGCAAGCCCCAAACATGACATCAAATTTTGCCCCAAAAATTGCTTTGAGTTTTTTCCCCTTACAAATAATCTTTGCATAAAAAAAAAAAAAAAAAAAAAATAGCAGTCAAGGGTATAATTTTTTTTTTTACCTTTTTTTGTTTATCTAGTCAGGGCCAAAAACGAAAAAAAAAGAGTTTTTTCAAATGAGGTGGAGGAATACTTGGGTCTAAACGAAAACAAAACTGGAAAAAAGTAGTAAAAAAAAAGAAGATTGCACTGAAAGATATTGTAAGCAAATTTTTAATTTCAGAAAACTTGTTACAAAATACTGAAATCCCTTGGGGTTATTTTTTTTTTTCAAAACTGTAAATAAATGTTTATTTGAAACACTGATAACATTTGCATAGCCCTACACTTCAATGAAAACGTGTAAAAAAAGTCACTTAAAGTGGGTATGACACGGCCAAAGTAAGTTTGTCAGTAAATACTTTTGGGGACAGCTTGAAATGAAGCGAAAAGTTTTTAACGAGAAGCTTACTGCATGGGTACCATTCATCTCTTCAGTCTTTACAAAAGAAAAGAATTTAATTCACACAAGTGGGTTAGTTACTTGACCTAATCCCCTGCCGGCCCATTTCTTTCAAATTGGATACAGCTTTATATCATACCTTGGTTGCAGCAGTGTATCTAAGGTGGGTAGGATTCAAACTGCCACTGAATCCTCGGCTCTTCCATAGCCTATAGACTGTCTGAGCCACCCTGGTTACCTCTCTTCCCTTGTTATCAAGGAAAAAGGGTGACTCCGACTTCATGACATCCATGATATCTGCATTGGCAGTTTGAACCCTACCATGGTCAGCATACACTTTGGCCACACGGTAGACTTCAGCTGAGAATACCAGCCTTGCTGGCCCATGGCTGCTGGCTGTCTTGTGTTCGTCGACCTGTAGTAAATGAATAATGAGTAAAGTAGTATACACAACAATATAGTGTATTCATTTAAAATTGTTAAGATAGCTCTGTGATTGTTTGATGAGTTACATATCAATATAACAACATTGGTCAAACCATGATGTGGACGTTTGTAATATTACATGTCAATTACAGTCCCAGTCGCACTACTATGAGAAGGGAGAGCTAATTCTTGCATTGAAGGTTTGCAAGAGTAAGCCTGTTACATGGTAAACACTGGTTAACTTAGCTTGATTAACAATATCAACCCGAATGACTTTTTTGCCAGAAAACAATATGATCAAACTGGTAAAAGTTACATTGACAAGATAAACACATGTACTTGTGTTCACATTAAGATATCTACATAAACTAGAGCAGCATTGCTGCAGTTGCTCAACCCTTCCGATGTTATGACCTGTTCAGTTTTTTAATTAATTCTGAACACAGTCAGGGTCCATACTTAATACATACCCAAACTCATGTTGGATGGCCAGAACGTAAACACTGTTCATCTAGCAGTTGGACCGTGTCAGGGAAAAATCTTTTGAGCTATTTCATCCCCACAGTAATGTAATACTGCCCATAAGGGAAGGATCATAAACTAGAGTCATAGTGCACAAATGCGACCATTTTGTGTACTGCAGTGGCATAACCAGTGAGGAAAATGAGCTATCAAATGTTTTCCCTTCCCCAACTCCCATGAAACTGGTGAGCAAAACAAAGTATTGGATGAAATTACACCATCCATCTGAAGTTAGAGCAGTAGGCAGTCACCCCAAAATTTGCTTTGAAAAATCAGCAAATTCTTCCAAATCTCCTCTTTTTGCATTACAAGCACCTCTGAAGACGTTTTGAACATAACTATTACAAACAATAGGTACAACAAGTAGAAATTCTCCTTGAATTTCGCAATTCACTAACAAAAACATTGTCACATGATCAAAATAGGCCATTCATGAACTAGTGTGATGGAGCATACTAACTCTGATTGGGGTGACTACCTATTGCCTTTAAAATGCTGCCAAGTAGTGCTGATTTGTGTACATTTAAAATTGCTATTAATCCAAATTCTAACTTTGATTCCTTAATGTTGATTCCCTGATGTTGATTCCCTGGTTGACACAGGGCCTTGAGTGAGCAAAGATCAATCTCTTCACTTTAAAGGCTCACTCCAAAATTCATGACTTTTTTTTCAAAACCTGTTGAGTTTTACTCACACCTTGATGGTAAAATGGTCAAACTCACAGATTTTGCACATCTAATAAACACAACTGAATTGTCCAAGATGGGTAATTCCATTAAATCATTTATTACAAATTAGTGACCAGGTACTTTTTCCCATTAGGTATTAATCATATGCAAACCCTGTCTACAAAAACTAAAATTTCTCACAAATCTGGTAACTGTAGGAAGTGATACAAGAGTAATGAGGCTATTAGAAACATTGTCATGCAATGATTTCCTTCAAACTCATCACAAAATAGTTGATGCCTATGAATAACCAGGGAGTTTCTATGATTTGACAAATAGCAACTCCCTGGACTAAAAGTCAAAACAAAGTATTGAAAACTTGTCTTCACAGGCTACTTGAGGCTATCCATTAAGGTGTGACCATGCCCCTCCAGATAAAGCTCACTTAAGCTCGCTAACATGTAATATTAACACATTACTGAAGAAGTGACCCTCAAAAAGGAATGGTGGGTTCTAAAAACCATAAAAAAATAAGAAATGGCCTAAAATTAACACTTCCCTTTGTCAAATCATATATTAAGAAACACACTGTATTGACATCCCAATAAGCACCTTCACTGCAAATTCAGAAAAATCCACCAGCAAGTGCAGATGATGAACCATTTTTCAGAGAGAGAGAGAGAGACATTTTCTATCCCTGCAGTATTACACGAGCTCTATGCACACTTCATATGGGTTGAGCTAATAATGACACAAGAAGGTTGCAGGGCCACCCCCCACTGAGTCAAACACTTAATGCATGGATACATCTTCTCTAAAAGGCTTTAAGTGTACACTTATGAAAGAATAAGAATCTACTTACATTGCCAATCCAATAAGTACTTCCATCCTCCCTGACCAGTTTCTGGGCCTTCTCGAAATGCCCCAGTGAAATTTAGTAATGACACCACTCCCTTGGGGCACCAGCAAGTAGCAATTCTATTATTATGTAATTCCTGACAAGGAGAAGATCTGTCCAAGGAATTTTTTTCACCATTTGAAGTCTATCTATAGAAATGAAATGATTGGATGGAAGGCAGTGAGTTTTGGGAGAACCATAAAAACCAGAATTAAAATATCTCGTACTTCTTATAAACAGGTGTCATGAGAATGAATCAAGCACTACAATAGTCATCAATTTTTAGATGTATTTTAAGTTAATTAAAAGGTCATTCTTAAAAGAAATGTTTATATGGGGCTAATATATTTTTCTGGCATCTAGTGGTTAAATTGTCCAGGCAAAATGTGGCCAAAGAAAATAGACTAAAACTTGACTTCCATTGCATGTTAGATATATACAACTCAAAGTATCAATACAACGTCAACTCAACTGATATGGGGAGATGCCTCCTTTTCTTTCGCAAATTACAAAACTTTCCTTACATCGCTAGGATCAATCGTTTGTCTGTCAAAAGAACAAAATTAAGAAGCTGTGATAGAATGGCAGAAAATATTTTGAAGAAAAACACTAAAAACACTCACATTTACCAGAAAGCTGAAGTTTAGCAATTCCTTGCCCCCCCAACCCCCCTCCCCCGCAAGTATTCTTAAGCATTTTCACTTTCTAGGTTTTTTCAGCAAAAGAGATCCCTCCCACTGCATTCAAATACTTGGAACCTCTCAAGTCATATCAATGCAATATGCATTAGTACAGTGCCATCCGTGCTTCCCTCTTGAGATGAATTATGTTTTATGCAGTTACTGAGATGCTCATCTCAGATAACCTTTGACCTTACCATAAAAATAGAGTTCTCTACTGATTATAATGCATCAGATGCCACCCGAAAACATCTTTGGTCCTATGCATGTTCCTTTCAGACCAGTTTTCAGTTTTTGACCTCTATCACCTCTACCTCTTCAATATAATGGGATTCTCCGCTCTCATGACAATACCACTATCAAGCATGAAAAGGTATTTTTCTGCATTTTTGCTAATCACTCTTGGTTTACCTGGATGGTAACGTTTGCTTCTACCAAAGAGACCATGTATATCTTCTGCTATAATGCACCACATGCATAGTATGAACAGGAATACATTCTTCCTAATTGAGACTGTGTTTACCAATATGAAAGTATCCATCATTCCTATCTTCGATATCGGGTATTTACAGCCAAGCATTGCACAATATGCCCAAACCCCAACGCCAACATACACATACATGCCATTGTGACTGCAATTATTCCTTCTGCCTTTGCCAATGATAAAAAGTGCATTGAGTAAGATTCTATCAATACCCATAAGGCATACTGTGCAGTAATCCAGACTGTTTAAACACTACCATTTCTTATACTGGATGCAGCAGAGATAAAAAAATGTTCTCAGCATGCGTTGTAATAATAAGATAGCTGAGTTAGCAACTCGTACGAAACATGTAAGGCTGATGTTGAGATGATTCGGGCCACGACATTGAGACCGCCTAATTTTTGGGCCAGACATTGAAATTGTGGGGATTACTTTTCCAATGTATGGGCCAAAGACAAAAAGTTTGTCTCACAACAACTGTTTTGTGGGCATAAGCACTGGCACAACACTGGACATGACAACAATGTCACGCCTAACAAGACACAACTTTGCAACTTCAATTTTTTCTTAAGGCTGACATGGCACAACATTTTCAACTTGCATTTTCAGTACCCTGACAATAGGCACAACTACAGGACTTAAATATTTTCACACACTGACAGAGCACACGATTAGACTGAAATATTTTTCATATCCTTACATGGGTACAACTTCATACTTAAAACTTTTCAAACCCTGACGTGCGCACACATTCAGACTCAAAGATCTTTTCACACCCTGTCATGGGCACACGTTCAGACTTAAATATTTTCACACCTGACAAGGGCACAACAATTCAGACTTAAATATTTCAACCCTAACATAGGCCAACATTCAGACTTCCTTTTTCATCTCCATTACCTGGGCCAGCTTCATACTTAGAATTTTGTTATCCTTACATGTTCAAAACTTTTCAACTTAAATTTTTTTTTTGCCATAACATGGGCTACATACTTTAAGGCAAACCTTTTTAATATGCTGACATTGACACACAAATTTAAATTTTAAAATGGGAAGTACAGTCACTTCCAACTGAATAGTAGGCTATACCCAGTAATCCTAAGTCATGTATGGGTCATTTAAATCATATAACAAGCATTTTGTAACTGAATTTCAGTCTATGCAATCAACATCCTTTTCTTTCTGTGAAAATGCCAAGTTTATGTTTTTGAAACATTATATGAATGATATGTTAATATTTTACAATAGAGATAACCTAATCTTTACCAGTAACGCCTCCTGTCAAATATAATTTTGCAGCTACTACTGGTCTGTACAGACAATTGTATTTCTAATCCAAGTCTATCATCATATCATGTGTCAATTAATTATGACACAGCTGAAATTATAAGCTAGCACCAACTTACAGACTCAAGCTCTTTCGCATTTCATTTGAAATGCACAGAAAAGCTTCACAACAGGATTCATTCTTTACTAAACCAACCTACATTACAAACAGTCAACTCACAAGGTACAATAAATTCTCACCTCTGATCTTGTGCTTCAGCTGGCTCTCCCTCTTTTTAGCTAGAGGCCTAAGCCCATTGATATGGCAGGAGGCCACCTCAGTCTTTGCTAGCTTGGATTGAGGAATCCGAAAGCATGGCCTCTTCCTCTTCACCCATCTATAAGATCCCAACTTCCTCACCTGACTGGAGATACCTTCATGATGGTCCTTAGAGCCTTATCTTTTTTTGCATGGTGGTCACAAATACTAAA
This sequence comes from Holothuria leucospilota, assembly GCA_029531755.1. Lineage (NCBI taxonomy): Eukaryota > Metazoa > Echinodermata > Holothuroidea > Aspidochirotida > Holothuriidae > Holothuria > Holothuria leucospilota. The sequence continues at coordinate 6,739,236 of CM055972.1, forward strand.
AAAGAAGAATATGAGTTATGAATATGTATGTTCAAACAACTATATAATTAAATAATTAGTTGAGTGTTGAAACAATTTGGTCCCAAACCAACGTATCTTTAAAAGTTTATCCTCACATATTAACAACAATTTATTCTCACTTTGGTCATTACATACTTACATCACAAGTTAGATGAAAAAACCAGTAATTACAAATCACAAAGATTATGTACGAATCAAAATATTTTCTCACACTTAAATGGGTAGACCTCAGTCTACCTTCTCATGCTTAAAAGCTTACAAAACTATTATTTTTCCCTGCAAATATGTTTGAAGTTTGAGCATATGGAAATGCATGAAGTAGATACTTTAGGAACCTGTGAATCTTACAACTTGGGGAAACTGATTTGCCGTGTAATAATTCTGTTTCAAAAATTTCCCATGATTTAAAGAACCATGTATGACTAACAATGCATAACTTAAAGTGATTGGGTTGACCTATTTTTTGCATCTTAAAGTGAAACACAACTATTCTTGCTGTTCATCAATTAGTAGCTTCTTCACACAGTATTACCAGTTTGTCAACTCTTCCATATCTGATTTCTACTGTGAAGCAGAAAGCATGAACACAACTTGAGTATAATAAGTTTCAGTAATTATTCTGTGTTCATGCTACTTTATTGATGAACCACAACTTACCTCTTATCATTGTTAACAACTTTACAATGCAATACTTCAACATGACAAATGCCTCAGTTCCTTCTTTCTCAATATTTACCCACTTCTACAACAGAGCTATTTGACAAATCCCATATCCCTTTTGACCGCCATACAAGAAATCTTTTGTGCCTGATTAGGAAAGTGGTATTGATGCCAAATATGTCAATCAAACCATTATAAACTGCATCACTGCCATCAAGCTGGCAGCTGTCCAACTAAAAAGAAAAGCAAATGAAAAGAACAAAACAGAAAAGAAGGAAAACAGAAATCATGGACAAAGTAAAAGAGACAAAGTGAAAAGCACTATAACACATTTAACCTTAATCATGTCTTTAACTTGTGAAGTGTTTCAACGAAAAGACAGTTACAGATAAAATGCAGAGTGTCCTCACCTCTAATGTCATTTGAGATTGATATGACTCACAGAGTGCCAAGCGTGCAGAGCAATAGCACTGCAGTCCCACCGCCTCTGTGATGACATTGTCTGGGTCTCAAATCACATTGAGACCAGGCACCTTCTTTAGCCCCATTCGTAAATACCATTCAAAACAGCCATAAAAAGACTCACAACAGGCGTTTTTTAGACAGAATTTCAAGATCAAGTTATTTTGTTTGTCCTTTTATGATTTACTGACTATCTGAACTACCTCGGTGACAGACAAACTTTTCTTTTCTAAATACAGGTCATAACAATGCTCTCACAGCATCAAAATTGCTAGTCAGATTTCTTGTTTTTTCTGTGTTGGCATCTCTTGTTATGCAGTCTCAGATACACACCTTATTCAATACAGACCATGGATCAACAATTTCTTTCTTCCCTGTCTTTTACACAGGACTCAAACTCAGATTTCTCCAACTCCCATGTGTTAGCTTTAAGTTTTGCAACCCGTGGTTGTACACAAGACAGACAAAGAGGACCTTTCTGAACAAAATGACAACTACAGAGTAATTTTGAACCAGAGGTGTTAATTAAAAAAAAATTCCCATACTTCCAAAAAGTAATGGCCCAAAGTTGAAGATAGCAATTTTTTGCTTAGACTTGATTTTAGATTTTGTCTTCTTTATGATTATGGTATTAAATTTTTCTATTTGACATCTCAGATTGAGTCATTGATATGACTCAATTTGAGGTACATATTCGATGACAATTGGGGGATTTGAGGAACATGGAATGAGTCAAACCTATATACCTATTTAGGAAAATCATCACACAAGCAAATGATTACCATTTGACCATAATTATGCTAAAGAGGGTACACCGAGTAAAATGGTTGGTCAAGCATATGTAAATATATCATTTTAATAGTGAGACAATTCCCACTCAAGTAGCAGCGACTGTAAAGCTTTCGAAATGAGTGGACTTCCAGCATGTAATTTTGTGATCATGTTACTTATGGTGTTAAAAGTACTCCCCTGATTGAAACCCAACGGTAAATACACCACGAGAAGCTAGGAAGCAAGACAGCTATACAGAAAGAACAAAAATAAGACAATAACATAACAGCAGCTACAAACAAAATAATGTAAGCAACTATGAGATCCTATCAAAAACATTAAAGCAATTACATCAACTCATATCTTTGGCTGGATTTGTCTATTTCTTACATGAATTGTACTTGAAGCAACACCCTTTATATAATTACGATATGCAGTCATCAGAATAGAGGTTACTCTTATAACAACACTTCAAGGCTTTTGATGATTACAGTATAATCAGTTGCATCATAGCTGCTGAACGGTAAAAATTTTGTGACTTTAAGTATCACTACTGGCGTGATATGGGCTGCAACATTTCACTGTGGGCATTAAACATATAGTACTCTTATTATTTGTCACATATTTTGACAGCTGGAAATCATCAAGAGGAGAAAATAAGTTTCCCCAGAGATTCAATATTTTGCTTCACACACACTACAGCATGGTAGCACACCTGCACTTTGACTCCATGTGGCTTAATCAATCATTTCTCACGGTGGTACCAGACACCATGTGTCCAGGCTGCAAATGCCAGCCGGGAAATACAATCACTGGTACGTTCCCTTTATTTCTTCTTTTTCATATAGTTTCTGACCTGATAAATTTTGGTTTGTATTCTTGATTATTGATGAACTTGTTCCACACAGTCAGCTAAGAGATACAACGAGCTTTGTCAAAAAATCTTGTAACATCACATAAACTGTAGTAGGCATAGCACTTGTAGGACGATGGGTTCTGATAGCATACTGTATGAGCCTTGTAAGAAAGTCCGTTGGCTTAAAAGGCTTGGAAAATGCTAGCTCTGCACTAAGTATCATGCTACTGTCATCGGGTACTATACTGTAGTACATCTGTTATGCTGCGATTAGATTTTTGGTGCACTACTGCAGTGGCATGCAAAATTCAACTTTCCCATCTTTTAATGTCGTTCATATTTTTTGTCATTGGTCTTCCATTTAATTGCTGTGTCCCAGGTAAGTCAAAGTTACAAGTGGACCATTCCCATTAAGTATCGTTACCAAGATCTGACTGTATAGCCATTAACAGTTCGTGCAGTATCAAGGAAGAGAACAGAAACTCATTCTGCATGATCTTTTTTTTCCAGTCTAAAAATGTTCATCAGTATGGCTAAATTGAATATTTTGTTCTTCTCAAACATCTTAGAAGTTTCTTCCTGTCGGCAAAATACGTAACTTTACATAAGGCACATTGATAAATTCGCTATACAGCTAACGCGTTTTTTCCCCTTTTTTTTTTGGGCCCCCCCCCTTTTTTCCCAGCTAACTGGAATTCAACGCAAAAGCCCCCTTTGCAGTTACTGTAGTTAATGACAGTAAGATTACAGCTCACACTTTTGCCGCCAAGTTTGTAAAGACAGCACACCTGACTTCCCTGACAATACACTTTTGGTATAGATTAGGAAAGCCTATTTATGCTTGAACAGCCACAAAAAGACTTAAGGATTTGTGCTAGTTCGGTCTCCTTCCTTCGTATACTGTCTTTGGTAAAAATTATACGACAGAAGGTGGTCACAACTTGCCACAACAATAGTGAAGTTTGCGACGATGTATACCGGCATATTCTATGCAGTTCTGTATACAGACAGTTACGTACACACACACATCTCATCATACATACTGTGGTCGTCAACTCCCTGCCCGTTATCGAGGAATAAAATTTCTATGAATTTATGTGATTTTTGCCGGGGTAAAAGGATCAAGTCACCATATCAGAACTGTTAGCCAACTGCAGTCGGGAAGCTTTGTTCGCGAGGTTCTGTAATGGGGGGCAGCTGCTCACAAGCATTGGACAATAGCACTATTTGTCTGTCCCTATTCATTTGATGAACTGCAGTTGCTTTTAATAACTGCAGGTGGAATGACAGCGAAATTATCTATGGTGCCTAGTAACTACAAGCCTTTTGCAAGCACTCCTGCCCCTGATAACAATATTTTGCCATATCCCTGATTTTGACTGCTGATAATATATGACTCATTAATACTTACTGTCTCAGCCTTGTAATGTTCTTGAAAGAGGTTTGGGGACAACAACCATCTGCCAGTTTAGCCATGTGCTCCAGCTGGATCCATGGTTTTGTGTACTGTTTTTTCTTTGCAGACGGGGCTCCCCCAGCAAGCAGGTCAGGTTTTTTGCTGCCTCTCAAACACAGAACTTTCTGAGGAATCAAATAAAAGCCACAAGTTACAATAAGATAAAAAAGTGTGAGCATGACCATAATGCCTATGAGATAGGACCAGGGGCATGGACACTCTCATGACTTGAAGTTTCTCTTAGCCCAAATTCTTGTAGAAGCTGACCCCGTTTAATCAGTGCTTGAATCAAAACAGGTAAACAAAACTCCAGCTCTATCAGCACATAGTGCACTCAGACAAATAAGACTTGTGGTGCTTTAAATAGTTGCAGTTGGCTACTAGGGCTTGCCGGATCATATGTCCAGCTTGAGCACGGTTTCAGTGAAGATCGACTCGATGGATTAAACCACAGAATGTGAAAAGTTACTGTCCATCACTAATAATACTTTCCCGGGCTGTGTGGGACTAGTCGGGATTGTAGGCTTATGGCATTTTCCATGGCATGTACCTCCCCCACTACAAAATGTTGAATAAGGTTTCTCATATTCTGGCGAATTTTAAAATCTCTGAGACCTTCTGAAAGACTCAGAGATAACTTGACAAAAAGTTGTGCAACCGTGCTCCTCCTCCAATCATGATGGGTCTCATATACTTATATTGCATGACAAATGACTCATATATCCAGTAGGAAATGATGATTCATTTCATTACTTGATACTGTTGTTTAATAGTATACATCTTTTCTTATAAACAAGTTTATTTACATCATTTAATCCACGATGCCTAAATGTATTGAGTTTTTTGAATGACCTTCATTGCAGTAGACTTATGTAACCTACAGAGGCTCTAAAATGTTATGTTCTGGGTCAATGTGATGCTTCACACACTATTTATGAAACTGCTGCAATTATTCTTACATTGAAGCTCTACTAACTAGGTTTTTCAAGAATTTGACAAATGGGGAGCTGAAATGACTCTTCCCACCATTCAAAAAAATGTACATCAACAGCACCAGCCACTTTTCAATTTAATAGGGTAAGTAAAACCATTTTAAGTTTTTTGAGCTTCCAAGCAGAGATTATCAGGTGACCCTCAGATGGGTCTTTGACCTCCACAAAAATGACGGTTCTTCTCTCATATTATGAATCTGACGAATTCTAAGTATGAAGAGCGGCTTCCATACTTCCCATCTGAAATATCATGTTAATAGGTTTTCAAAATAATTGACCTGTGATAACCTTTGACTTTTGCCAAAACTGATTTATTCTTTCCCTTTCTAATGCTCTACTTAAGTATGAAGAGTAGCTTTGCTTCCTACCTCAGATATCATTGTTAACATGGGTTTTAAGTTTTACTTCTGATGGCCTAGACTTACATTAGGTGTGTTTGACATTGCTTTATCTTGCCCAGGAAGAAAGATTTATGGCAATACGTTAGTTTACAACCAAAGAGTTATGAAACAAAACCCTGTGCATGTGAACCGCATAGTTTGGCCGCATTTGCTCACATAGTAGGCTTAGTAAAGTACCTGCGTTTTTCGGCTAAAAATACCACTGATAGTTGTTTTGCAGAATGCTTTGCCATATTTCAGTGTTCATGGTGGCACCCATGAAGGTTCGTCAGATGTTAAAAAAAAGCAATGACTGGATATTTTTGTGATGCCACAGTCAGGTGGATAGCTTGTGTTAGGGTGGCACTTGCATGTGTTCCTATGCACATCTTTTGCCATGACAAGTATGTGTGTCCCTAAGTAGACACTGCATGCTAACCACTGGCCTGTTGTAGGCCTACGCAGGTATAGCTGAATAAGGATATATAGTTGCATATTGTTACGTCAGTGAAGCATTAATTTCTCATTATTCTAAATCAGGGGCTGCCCCTTCTTTTGCCAATGTATGATGATGTTGATCATTTCCTGCTAAACGTGTATGGCCCTATGATATCAGTTTAGAGTGCTCACGGCGGTTTTAACATATAGCCCTACATAATAATACTTTGGTCATGGCCAAGTTTCTTATAGTCTAAATTATTTTGCTCTGAAAGCAGTGATTACTGATTTTGACTAGACTAAATGCATGGGCGCTGAAGCCAGATGCATCATCTCTCCCCCTTGATTAGTTTCACTTTGCAAGTTACTTCACTTAAGATGTCAGACAGTCGAGGTATGGATAAAACTGAAATAGCAAAGCTATTACAACAGGTCTGCCAGAACGAGAGGCCATCTGGAGTAAGAATCAGAAAATAACGAAAGGTCTCAATGTTCAAGTAGGCCTTATACTGTATGAAGAAGTAAAAAAGGAAAGGTATAAGTGAGAACAACTTAATTTAGAACTCTGTAAAGATGTCGGTATGAGCAAATTCTTAAATATTTCTTATCTATAAGTACAGTAGCTAGGTCTGAATGATCACAAATGAGCAACTGTATTTTTAAGCTTTTTCTACATACCTGTGACATGATAACCTTTTTACCTTTACATGTAATCAGCCAAATACTCTAAAATCCAATACTGTTAACCTAGAATCTGATTCCAAGAGTATCTTTTATTCCATATAGGTCTGTCCTAGAGAAACGCTTGCAAACAAATTTTACAGAATCAGTTTCCATAATCCAGCATTTATTTCACATCTTCAATGTTTTTGCACGGTGTTCAATCTCCATGCTCTATTGCACTAATGATTGCCAGCCTTGGAGAAATCTCTTTGAGTCCTTTTTGTTAAACCTATGATGCTTGTTACTGAAAACTTACTAAAAACCAAATGTAGACAACATTGAAAAAAAGTGTTTATTGCACATGACATTTAGTTTTCTCCTTTGTTTTAAAATATTACTCCCATTATTTTTGATAATTTTTTCGTGTTTGTGCACAACCTGCAAGGTTAGCCATTATGCACTAGCTGCACGATGATTTGTTAAGGAGTAGTTTATGCCATCTGGTGAACATCAAGTGGTTTCACAATGCTGCACGGTAAACATAGGCATGTTATATCCAGTCCTGAATATAGAATATGTGGTTTGACCTCTGATGACCTTTTGACCTCCATCAAAAATGAGGCATCCATCTCTTGACCTAATCGCATCTACATTCTAATATGATTAGTTATCCAATGCTTCCTACTGAGAGTCATGTTACTCAATTTTTTCAGGGTTTGACCTCTGATGACCCTAGAAGATCTTTGACCTACATGTACTCCAAGTTTTGAAAGTGTACGTTCCTCTGTACTAGAGATATCAGTTTAACAAGTTTTTTCAGAATTTTTGACGCTTTGATGACCCTACATGTCTGACCTTCACATAAATGATATGGTACTTCCTCTTGACATACTGAATCTATTGCTCAGAATGCAGAGTAAATCCTTCCAAGCTTGAGATAGATCGTGTTGAACGTTTTCAGAGTTTGACATCGGATGATCCTCAATGACCTTTCACTCCACCCAAAAACTGGGCTTCTGCTTGGCATAATGTATCGTACCCAAATGCTGAATGTAATGCGTACCATTGCTTCCTACCTTGAGATATCAAAAACAGTTTTTCAAAAGTTTGACCTCTGATGACTCTAGATACCTTGAACTTCAACAAAAACAATAGCTTCTCCCTCTGGCTAATGCACCTAATGCTACGTATGCAAAGTATCCTGCTCCACTCTCGAGATATATCGGGTTTAACAAAGTTTTCATACTTTGACCACTGGTTGAACCCAGGTGATTTTTTTGACCTCCCCAAAAACAATAGGAATCCTTTCTCTCATATAGGGGCAGGTATGAGAACGTTATAGGTTTCAGTCTTGAGATATTGCGTTATACGTACGAGCTACACAAGCAAACATACATACACACACAGATAATTTTCAAGGGTGCATTGAACTACTTCCATCAATTTCCTTTTTAGAGAAGTTTTCTGCCTTCAACCTCGGGCTGTGGTCTGCCCCCCTGGTTTTTGTCAATCTGTGTACACACGCACTTCCCCTCTGTATTAACAGAAAAAAAAACATAGGAAGCAGTATCATCACCTGTAAAGCTTACATATATCAGATTAATGTATTGCAACACGAAGCTAACGACATTTTTCCATTTACCGTGATATCTCTCAGTTTCTGTGTCTATATGCTTCTACTTGGTGTTTCGTTCATTAAGGCCTTCCATTCCTTCCCAACCAGGGCTTAATCTTATGGGATACCCATAGTTTGCAAATACTCTGCTCCTTATTTGTGGCTCAGTTTCCTAGACCATAATTTTGTTCTGCTCGATCAATCTCTGCATTAAGAAATTTTAATAAAGCTGAATTGTCTCAAGTTAAGCACCTAGAACAGCTACCACTTTTTTTCCAGATTGGTGCTAATACAGTCAATATATTATGATACATTCCATAATCACCCATTGATTGCCCTAGAATCCCATTTGCCTCTACAAGGAATTCAATGTCTGCAAGTCAAACTTCAACAAATAAAATTTTTCAGGTTTTTTACTCATTTGGTTTGCATCCTACTTTTGCCAAAGAAATGATTAGGATTCGACATCACTTTCAATGATTTCTTACCCTGCACTGGTTTCCACATACTCTATTGATTAATTAGAGAATTTCAGATACTTCCATTTTGAAGGGTTCATTTCACTATGAGATGCTGCAGAATTAATCTGCCAACGTCTGATATAGAAGGCGGAGGGGTGATGAGATGAAGTTTTCAAATGCATATCCCCATATTTGTGACACAAGGCTTCTCTAAATATGCCGGTTTAAGTGCTATAGCAGAGAGACCTTACGAAGGCAATTGTTTTAAAATAATGGTTAAACATCGTGGTAACACAATTATAATGAAGTTTGATTTAAAATCCGCATTGCTTATCATGGATAGTCCTTCAGCTACTTTTGGAATAAGGCTCAACAACTTTAGAATTAATTTGAATAAATTTGATCCCGATGCTAGTAGACTATCCTTCTACTATCAATTTTTACAAATGTTTCGGTGACTTATTCCATGTTTGAAGGGTTCATCTTATTATGAGGGGCTGCCAGGCATTAATTCTCCACTCTTCGATATAGAATGCTGAGTGAAATATGAATGAAGTTTTAAATTCTTCCTGGAATTGAGACGCATGGCTACTTCTAATTTGCCTAAGTTTTCGTGCTAGGAAGACATTGTTTCCCCGTGTAGAAATTTGCATCCGGGTACCGCCACGCATTCCATCTGGTACCCGGGTACCCAATTGTAAGCTGCAAATCTGATTTACAGCGCACTGTATACACGTAAGATTCGGACTCGCTGATCGTCCCTCTTCTCTTCTCTGGATCAGATCTGACAAACTATCTGACATCACATGCTTCCGACTTTTACTTCATTTGTGCCATTAGTCCTTAATATCGTGAGTGTGAATTAAGAAGAGAATATCTATTTGACTATTATAGCACCATGAGGTATGTGATTTGCAGTCCAGGACACGTTTTAACAAGTCATACCAGTTCCTAAGGAGTACCAGCAGACGGCACTCCTGCAAATTTATCTACTGTGCAGGCTGCAAAGTGGTCCCATCATCAGAAATATCGGAGGTTTTATATGAAGGATACTGATGATATATATGGTTTTTATAGGATTTTTCCAGGAATACAGAGTAAATAATAGGAAGGTCATACCTAGCGGTTTCAATTTATCTCAAAATTCCTCAAGTTGTGGAAGAGGAAAAAACAACCCATGGTACCTTAGGAAAAAATAATAAATAATACTGTTTAAATGGTGTAGAATGTGATTAACAGTGTCACAGTGTGCTATGTGGCAGAAGTGTGTTCTACCATCAACATGGAATTAAGGAACCATGACCTACTCTTTTGGTGGAAGGGAGAGAGTTAATCCCATGAAGGTGGTGTAATTTGTGCATATTTTGACCCAGGATTATCCATAAATCTTATTATTTGTGCTACCAAATAAGGCACCTAAATCTTTTGCAGACTTATCAGAAGGTGAGGAACACAGAATGAGGACCATGAATGGTGGCTTTGAATGGTTGGGTAGTTACAGTATAAATGTGAACATGACTGTTTCTTATGTCTAAAGTACACAGACCAGATTCCACCTCAGCTCCATAATAATGGATTGAAGTGAGAATTTTTTTTGAATTTTTTGCTGCTTAAATAAACAGGAAATGGTCTCTCAATACAACATGTTGCTATAAACTATACACTTTATTGCTAAGTAAAATCTTGATATAAAAGGGGTGCCCACATGGGTGTTTGATAGTTCAGACCAAGATCACAGGCCTAATGACAACTGTATGGTTGCTATGAATTACCTTCCACTCACTTTTCCCAGTGGCATACCCCAGAACTTTCTCATGGGGGGGACATGCAGTTTATTTTGGTGATTAACCAACATGGGGAGGGGTTTAAAAAGGGGAGGGTCCCCCTCCCCATTGAAAATTTTTTGAATGATTGGGTGTACTTACATGCAATTTGGTGCTAAATATGTTATCTTTTTGAAGTAAAATTTATTTTCAAAATCAGATTTTTTAGGTTACTAAATTAAAAAAAAAAAAAAAAAAGCATTAAGGAAAAGGAAAGTGGGCATGACCCCAAAGGTTCCTCACCTAAAAATGCCACTGTTCACTTTGAATCTATCCAACTTGGCAGAAACAGTGTATTTTGACATATGTCAAGATGCCTACAGTGTGCAAAAACTGTCTGTGCATTAACATACTTAAATTGAAAAATCTCAATTGAGGAAATTACATGACATAAAATTAGGGAAGGCAACTTGGCAAATGCCCTCACTTGTCACCAATGATGAAGCACTTGACCCATACATGGATCAGGTTTTCCACTTTGGTCTGTTGGACAAATTAATGTGGCATCCAGAGACCTGCCATAGAGCTTCTTGTGGAGTAAAGGAAAACCTTTTTTGGAGATCTACACATTGTAACTTGTAAACTTACAGTGAAAATTCTAATTTTTTTCAAACACTAAGTTCTTACTCTCTAAGGGAAAATTTTAATTGTACAACACTTTGGACAATCAACCGATCTAATGGTTAAACAAAGTCTGGGAAAGATGGCAGATGACAGGAAAATACTGGTATTTCAACCATTGTAAATACAATATTTTTTAATGAAAAGAAAACATTATATCGCAGACCAGCTATCTGCGCCATACAAAACATAGGTAAGGGTTTTAAAATGTGGGGAGACTGCATGACTACTGTACAGGGATGCCAGGCAAAAGGCTCTAATCCACCACCTTACAACACCCACTAAAATTCCCTCAAAGAGATGAAATCATAGAGTACTTAAAATCACACAGGTGTGAGAGTGGAAACATTTATGGTGATGAGATAAGTGTTCATTAGTGCCCTTGCTGTTCATATGAGAATATTTCTGAAAACCTATATTGGCCATTGTTACTTGCATCTAATTAGATACCTGGGCATCTATACCCTGCTTCCTGTCTGAATAAGCCACTCTGAGTCTACGACACTCTGCTCTACAAAACTATCTTGGAAAAAAATCCATCTGAAATTTTCCCCCCAAAAAAAACCATATAAGAAAAAAACATTTTCTTTGACAATGTTAGAAAAATATAGGGGGGAAAAGTAGGAAACAAGCCTAAAATCATACAAATATAGGAAATATGGTTTTTTTGGAAAATTTATAGGAAATTAAAGGAAAATAGGATCACTTTGAAGCCTTTACTTTGGCTTTGGGGTCCAATGTGCCGTGACATTCAGGTGCATCATAAAGACTTTAATGTAAGTTTGTCACTTGCACTTCTGCACTATAAAATACCTCAACCAATGCATTCAAATTTCTCATAAACTGTTTTCCTTTACTCTTCTCAAAAAAAGCCATCCCCACTGTACACAAAATGTTCCTTTGTGAAATGACAGTAAAAATATTTCAGACACATCTCATGGGCCCAAGGATTTTCAGCCATAGAGTAAACTTTTGGTACAAGCTAGGTACAATACGGCACACACTGTCATGTTGTTATCACTTACGAGTGTTCTTTCATTACTTGGCCCGGTGCTGGTGTTCACTACTGTGGGAACAGTGCCGGACTTTGTCCCACCCCCCCCCCCCCCCACCCCCCCCCCCCCCCACCCCCCCCCCCCCCCACCCCCCCCCCCCCCCACCCCCCCCCCCCCCCACCCCCCCCCCCCCCCACCCCCCCCCCCCCCCACCCCCCCCCCCCCCCACCCCCCCCCCCCCCCACCCCCCCCCCCCCCCACCCCCCCCCCCCCCCACCCCCCCCCCCCCCCACCCCCCCCCCCCCCCACCCCCCCCCCCCCCCACCCCCCCCCCCCCCCACCCCCCCCCCCCCCCACCCCCCCCCCCCCCCACCCCCCCCCCCCCCCACCCCCCCCCCCCCCCACCCCCCCCCCCCCCCACCCCCCCCCCCCCCCACCCCCCCCCCCCCCCACCCCCCCCCCCCCCCACCCCCCCCCCCCCCCACCCCCCCCCCCCCCCACCCCCCCCCCCCCCCACCCCCCCCCCCCCCCACCCCCCCCCCCCCCCACCCCCCCCCCCCCCCACCCCCCCCCCCCCCCACCCCCCCCCCCCCCCAAGTTTTTAAAGGAAATTTGGACAACTTGAATTGGCATAGTCCATATTACGTTACCGTTAAAAGGGCTTAGTTCTAGAATGTATTACTTGCGTAAAACTCAATTATTTTAATGTTATCCAAAAATTTTACATATGGTTTTATAACTCTGGTCATCGGCTGTGTTTGAAGTTAGTTTTTGGTCTGTTGGGGTGGAAATGCTAACAAATTGTGATTTTTGATTCAGATTGAAATAAAATTATCAGACAGGCAGGAGGACATCGGGGGATGAACAACACTGCATAATGTAAAACTGTGTATAAAAGTGAGGTTCGGGTAAATCGAGGGCACATTATAGAGGACTGTAGCCACCGCTACAGTTGTGTGACGTATTAAATGTTTATTCCTGAAGATCTGGTCACTTTAGAGTTTCCTCCTTGCTTTAAACCTAAATCACAGGAGGTGTTATTTAGCTGGAGATCCATCGAAAACTGTAATTTATGCTAATAAACCAATGAGATGCCCCCAGAGTGGGGGACTGAATCATCTTACCTTGGGGATTAATTGAACTAAAGGGCATTGAATTATCCTTGTCTAATATCTAGGCAAACTCATTCATTGACCTACAGCTACCACAGCAAAGAGAGTATTATTTTGGTAATAATGCTTTTAATGTCTAACTAGTTTGCCCGACAGTCAAGGTACGAAACACTGTTCTGACATTCAAAACCACTGTTTATTGCAAGAGAAACCTATAATGATGCCTGACTATAAACAGTGCTCATGATTTAAATGCAAATAAGCAAAAGAAGTTATAAGACTAAAGCTTTGTCTGTCGGATTTGACTAATTTTTCCATTACCTCGCATCGCCTGAGTTGAAAGGCACACCCATATTGAGCAGTTAGAGGAAACTAACAAGGTATGTTGTAACTAGCCGTCCAACCGTGTCTAAACCCTCAAATTAATTTACATCTTAAGCAACTGGCAATGTTAAGGCAGGGGGCAAATTTCCCGATCTGCTCTTCGAGATGTAGCAGACGACGTACCCCACTTGTACTTAGTTCTTAACAGCTCTTAAGCCTATCGAATTATCAAGAACAACACACAAAAGAGATTATTGTCGGCAACTAGTAGAGTTCAAAGAAAAAGTTTTCGATGGATCTCCAGCTAATAACACCTCCCTGAACTAATCGACATCCTTCCTCATTCGTTCCGCGTGCAATAAAATTTTGTAATACCACTTTTAATAGGAAATAACCCCCTTTTACCATTTTTGATACATTCATTGGTATTTTATGTGATTTTATGTGATGTGAGACATTGTGTTTACAAGCAGGTTTTAAAACCTCCGTACTTTCACCCGCGGGGGACCTCAGATAACCTTTCATTTTAGTAGGGCTCATTTTCAGACTTTAACACGTCAACATAACAGTTATAAAAGTATCCGTGCTTCCTACCTAGAAATATCTTGTTTACAAGGTTTTCGGTTTATGACCTCTTGTGACCTCACACGATATTTGACCTCCACCAAAAACAATAGTGATTTTATTTTAATATGATAAGTCTATATGCCAACTATGAGAGATATCCATAATTGCTATCTTGAGATACGGTGTTTGCAAGACAAGCTTCACAACCTCACTTACATGCAAGTCTGCCCACCGACCGACCTTCCGACCTGCCTACCTACCTAAACATTTCCAGGTGGTTGAGTCTGGTTTTGGTGTCATTGAGCCAGATGGAATTTTAACAAATACAATACCTACACTTACAAGATGTGCCGTCACCTCTAACCACCACCTAATTAAGCGTCTTATGTGACCCAGGTCCATAGGTGACCTACTTCATACAATCAAAACTTTGGTTTGAAAATATTCTTCAAATGGTTGGTGGAATGAGGTTTATTGTCGTCTAGCCTATGTAGCGGTTCCTTTTGGCTTCCTAGACACGAATCTACCCCTCTCCGATGACCTTAAAAAGGAAAACTTCTTCCCTTCGCTCTGGTCCAAAAATCGTCTGTCGCGACACGAATTCTGCTTTTTCTCTGTTAAGCTGCATAATGAGGAGAAAAAAAACCTCTCGTGGAAACATAACTTAAAAGCATAACTGCAAGCCGAGGAGCCCTTTTGGGAAGTAGGGTCTTAGTTGGCGTCCAAGGGGACCCCCCCCCCCACACCGTTATATAGTCCGAGTGGCCACACGCTCGGATTAAGCGTCCGAGGGAGATCCGCCTGAATTGTTCGTGCGGAGTTGCCCCAAAGTTTGGAACACTACGGTTACCATCCGAATACTATAGTGACCTCAAAATGACACCTTGGCACACGCAGAAAACTGCTGCACAGGAATAAATAGTTGAGGTCTATTTGCACAGTGATTGGCCCACATCTGTGTCAGTTTGTACAAGTGTCTCCACATAAAGGAAGACCGATAGTTAAGTCTGTTTATTCTTAATTTTTAAAGAATTCTGATCTGAAGCAAGTATATGTTTGATTTTAAGCCGTGAGTTAACTATTAGGGGGGAAAGATGGTTACTTGTATACTTTTGGACTGTTTCCCATTTCACCTATTCCTTCAGTAAACTGCTACGACCGTCACTCTTGGAGGTAAAATACCTCTGCACCCCTTAGTAGAGACAATACAGTGAAAAACCGGTTTGTTGCGTATTAAAAGAATTACTCGAGGATCAACTTAAACTGACTAAGTCGTGCAAATTTGAATTTGCTTTGGGTCATGGGGGAAGCCAATTTTTGGAGATGCTCTATTTCAATAATCTCCAACCCCATTCACAGTGCAACATTATCCAATTGGGTCCTTTAGGAAGCACAACTTTAATTATTCATAAAATGAGACTCAAAACCCCTAAATTTGCAGTCCATTTCATGGCCTACGGTATCCGTTTACAAGAGTTATCGGCTAAACATCTACAAGCTACCGTTCCGTGTGAAACCTTGAAGTAAAAATTTTCACAACTGTTTTTTAAATTTGTGTACTTGGGCCCCCTGAAATTTTTAAGCTAACCTTAGCATCCCAGTAATAGGTAGGGGTTTTCACTTTTTTTAGTTGCGGTGCGCCTGCCACGGAAGGCAACGCGCAACTTATGTCGCCGACACAAAATTGCGACTTGAGACTTTGGTTCGTAGACTCCGTCCTAGTCGGGCTGGTTGTGTCGAAATACGACGTAGTCCAAGGTGTAGGGGTGGTTGGATTCTTTTATGTAAGGTACCTTTCGGACGGACATTGTGACCTTTTTAAGGGGGTGTAATTAGGTTCTATTTTTCTTCCTAGTAAATGGCGTGTGCGGGTGTCCTATTTTTTAGTGACAATTGTCTACACACACGAGTCAGCCGATTTGAGCATGGGAATCCAGAGTACTTTTTTTGAACAGACGCCATCGAACTTAGTTGACAAGGTTGTAGCTAAAAGGGTTATCGTGTTGGTGCATGAAGCGGACAGGAAATGAAGACGATCGGAGTGGAAGTAGTGCGCATTGACGATTCGATAATGCAGAAGTTTGTCTGAAAATTTCCACAGAGTACATTGTTCATTTTTTTTGTTATTGATAATTGTGGCTTGGGAGGGAAAAAGTATTTACTAGGAAACTAGTGTCGATGAATTTGGATATGGTTTTTTGTGGAAAATTGCCGAATTGGAATTTTCCGGAATAGGGCCCTATGGATATTTGCAAAGTGCGTTTCCGGTTGAGAGGTAGAGGCCACAATTGGTGTAAAAAGTATAGAGGAAATGGTAACTGTTTTTAGGTGTTTGGGCAGTATATTGGATTTACCCACAGAGAGTGGTACTTTGACTTGAGTAGGCAAAATCGTGCCATATTTTAGTTCATAACAAAGCGGCGTACCAACTTTGACATAGTACTTGAAATAGAAGATAGGCCTAATCATTGTTATTCAAAACGATAGCAATGTTACAAAGAAAACAGAGGGATAGTGGTAGAAAGTGTAGACAGAGGCATGTGAATCTGGAAGAAAAGTAACAGATTTACCAGCTTGGTGAATATAGAAGTGTTGAAGAAAAGGTAAGATGGCCAGAATTTAATATAGGGGGTACTTAGATTACGTAATCTAATTTCAGTCGAAGGGTCAATGCAGGTGAATGATGATAGTGAGAAGCTGTTAGAGGGTAGACAAAAATGTAATGAAACATTAGGCAAAATCTTCCTATGCCAGAACTTGTCAAGAGCTGTTATCAATGCCAATTAGGTGCTCATTCAAGCATTGGTCAATAGCCATGAAGGCTGACACTTGATGGTAGTTTTATCTCCGATTAAACGACTGAAAGGTGTGATCTAACCTTCAATGACCATGAAGTAATTTGATCCTTTTTTTATCAGTACCTATTTTTTCAGGGCAGGGAGTGTTGACAGTTGTAATCGTAAACCCGGCTCAGTGGCTTGGGATACTATTGTAACCAGGAATGCTTCAGCAAATGCTTTAACAAAAGCTTGCCTGTTCATTGGAGCAAACTAATTGAAGTAATGAACCAGTTGGTCGAGGTAACTTTAATTGGAACAAGCAGTTTTATCATAAAAAACTGGGTAGCTATGACTGATTTGAGGAAAGGCGAAAATTTTGGCGTCATGAAAAGATCTACGGTATGTGATGGCAACACAGTCGTGGATATTACAAGCGGTATAGTAGTACAGGGAGTTAGAGTTCGAGATGAGGTTTTTGCGGGCTTCATTTCTAACCACTGTGGGTGTAAGTGCGGGTCGGGCCAAAGCCTTTTTTCCCAGTTGCGTGGCCTTAATTGACTTGTTTCCCTACTACGCATTGTTTATATGGCTGAGAACACCAAGCACAATGGGCGAGTTTGGATCCATTTTTGGTTTCGCCGAAAGGCACTAAATCTTTGTGAGTCACTCATCCTCGGACCTGCAAAATCTTGAGAGGGAACTGGGAATTGTCAAGTCGAAATTGACTATCACTAAACTTGTTACGTATGAGCAGTCACTGTTTGCTTGTGCAGTTGTCTTTACAACACAGAAAGCGAATGGCCGTTTTTTTGTGTAACGTAAAATCTTTGGGGTCACTCAGAGTGTTTAATAACGTACAAAGTCGTAAATGTGACTGCAATTTGTAAGGATCGTTTCAGTGTGCTTGTCTTTGGCTCAAATGAAGCCATAAGCATGTAAGTCGAAGATGGAGGGAATTCATTTTGCTTTACGATTATATCAAAAGGTAAGTCGTTTACTATTATTCTAGTAGGGAATTGTAAACAGTTTAGATACTTTCACACGTAGAATAGAATACATTATGAAAAGTATGCACCAGACTTGAGTGCTCAAAAAATACACTCTAATTTCAGTTTGGCTGACATTTTATAGCATGTTGATCTTTATACTTTTTTTACCGAATTTTACAACCGTATCTTCGTTTATATTTTTGCCTTTACGTTTACAGTCGAAGAACTGTCTTCCTGCTAATTGAGTCGTTGCTATTATGTTGCTAGGGGTGCTTTTAACTGCAGACATAATTTCTGCTTAGAAGTTTATGACAATTAGGACAGTACTGCAATTTGGTTTATTATCGGATAAATAATAATCGCTAGAATTCAAAATAAGTATTTGAAAGACTGAATGTTTGTATGGGTTCAGCCTGTATTGAATTTTCCATGTACTTTTAAAACCCGTTTCTACCACAGTGGAACGAACTTAAATTCTCCAGGGAGAGTTGCTATTTGACAATAGCAAACTTCTTGATTCGTTTAAAGGTTCGCGTCCATTATGCAGGTAGGGGTATCGCAACATGCAACATACAAACAGCGACAATGATGAAATTGATTCTGAATCGTGCTAGACGCTTCACAAAAGCAAGTAATGTGGTAGAAAAGACAATTTTTTTTAAGTGTGTGAACTCAGTTTTGGTCGTTGATCAAAAGTTCACAATTTTATAACGCAAATCTGTACGTGTAGAATCACCACCGTGAGAAGCTCCTATCAAAATTTTTCGCTTCACGAATAGAAATGACCTACAGAGGTCGCGCACACTATGTTTTTGAAAATTTGCATTAAACCAGGGTACAATGTGCTCCTTATAAGGATAAGTATAAACACTCACATCCGGTCGGTTACTGCAGTAAAACTGAAATAGATTTCCCTCGGAGCTGCTCTGGTGGGTAACTTAATTTTAACTTTCACTACCCCGCACACAACTAAACTTGCTCGAGACCAGCTCGCCCCTTTTAATATCACTATCTACTCTCATATAGACTGCCTTGTTGGGATTACTGTTGTTAAAAGATCTGTGTTTCTCCACATCTTTCCCCCCTTTTGGACAAAAGGTCATCTCCCCAAACAAGGATCCGTTTTCGGGACCTCGTGGTTTTGATCTACTCTTTGGTATGGACATCTCGTGGTCCAGGGACGAACCGAGAACCCTCGAACCCTCCGGCCTGCAAGACGATTGCTAAAATTAGGGTGAAAAATATTTGCCGACGGAAGTTAACAAATAGGGAAAATTTAACTAGAGGAAGTTTGCAACGTTGGTTTAGAGGAAAAATAATGGCATGGGACCCGCATATGTGTGTCATTATTGTGAACAATTATATGGCTAGAGCCTAGAGCGTAAAGGGTTACTGTCGGATATAAAATTAAAAGGTAGTCAGTTCTGATGGAAGTAAGGCTACTTGTGAACAAAAAGAAGAAAAGTGGTTAGGAACTCTTACTAGGAAGTGGGCGCATTTGGTATATTTGAGGTATATAGCAAGGTTAAGTGCCGTTTGCTTAGTCGGAGAAAAATAACCATAAAAAATGTACTGAGGCTACCAGAAGAATTGAAACGTACATTCGCATTGAAGAAGGTTGGTCCGGCGTACTCACGAATAACACACATTTATCAGTGGCGTAGCTACAGAGGGCAGGGGACAATTTTTTTCCCCTCTGCTCTGAGGAAATGAAGAATTCGGAAATTTGCCGTCTGTGACACCAGATCATCAAGTTTGTAACCTACATTGCAGAATGCAGAGAACGTTTCCTCAATTTAGTAATGATCACACTTAAAAAAATCGAAAATATAGGTGCTTGCCCCTCCCCCCCCCTCCCGAAAAAACTCTTAGCTAAAGCTTTTCTAGAAGTGGGCAATTGCATGAGAGTATTAAAGGAACAAGGTTGTAAATGGTTCCTTCTGGAGTGTTATGACAGCAATTAAAAACTTTACCATAAAGAACTGAAAAAGTCAAGTAATTTCCTAGTTTAAATTTAAGAAGAAACTTAGTTATAAGTTCGGCTGTATTTACTGAAAATGTTTAGGCCTAGAGTGGTTTTGTTATTGCTGCTCGTTGGTTGATCGAAATCATAGTGCAGTTGCCCATAAAGACGAAGGCGTGTTTCATTAGATCGGAAAATGGAGTGAAAAGGATTACAAAAGATAGATGATTTGAAGGAATTTAGTTAAACCTCATATGGTACTGTGGAGGTTGTTGACGGTTAGACCTGAAAACTTATGATTGAAGTTAATGTTGGTGAAGCGATGGAGATAATTGCTAGTACAGAAGGAAAGTGTGTAATACGAGAAAGATGTAGATGACGACCGATTGGGACAGAAAGAGATAAATTGTTAAATGACTTTTAGTGATAGTAAAATTTTGTTGTTAAAAATTTAACGGTGTTTAGTTCCAGGGGCGTAGGCTGTCTAGAGAGGTCGTGCGGGGGTCGCGACGCACCTCCCCGGCAGCATGTGGAGTTCC
Organism: Holothuria leucospilota; assembly: GCA_029531755.1. NCBI lineage: Eukaryota > Metazoa > Echinodermata > Holothuroidea > Aspidochirotida > Holothuriidae > Holothuria > Holothuria leucospilota. The sequence goes on from CM055972.1 coordinate 6,759,724, forward strand.
GCTCAAAATGAGACAAAAAGTTCCTCGAAAACACATTGGTAAATAGGAAGCTCTCAAGACTACCGTGTTACTCCCTGACGGGCCGTCCCACACACGAACTTAGTCCTGTGCGTACAAGAGGATGCATATAAGTCGGCAAACATAAAATTAACCTGGACCAAAGCTTTTCATAGAATCAACGACACGGAATGCATTATATTTATATTGGGGATGACTAGGTAAGTAATGTAGTAATGTATTTATACCCGGTAAGGAAGAATTCGACCCATTGGGCGTGTGTAATTAAGGATCGAAGCAGCTAAAACATGCATATTAGTCCATCTTTTAGCTGCAAATTCGCTGTCGCCAAATTTGCGAATGTAACATGTCCATAAGAACCATAGTAAATTTTAAGTTAGGGTGCGATCTTTACGTCAGTACGGGTAGTAGGTGCAACGCTTGCATATTTGAAGGATATACCACACTCTAAGGGCAAATTTTATAGGAATTTTTCAAGAGTTTGTGTCGGTGTTTTAATGTTATTGGCTTAGGTCACCTGTGACCAGGCTATCACTTTGCCGCCAACAGACAAATGAAAACAAGCTGACATGATCGAGCATTTTTCCTCCTCATCCCCTCCACCAGTGTTGGCTCCATTTTTGGTTTAGTTTGAAGTGATTACATGGGTGGCTAAAGCAAACTGTGCCAACATTGAAACGGATGGAGAACTAGGTTTGTTTTATTTACTTGTGGCGGCGATTTGTAGACAGGTTTCTGTTTACTTTGGCCTCCAGCCATATGTGATGGCCAAACTTCATAAGTAGTGAATCCTTAAAAAGGTGCTGGAGTCATTAATCAAGATTGGTGTCTCATGATAGAAAAATAACAAAAAGAGTTACAAGCTTGAAAAAACTTCTAGCAAAGGCCATTAAGTTTCGCTTTGGTTTAGCGGCATTTTAAACTTACCAAGAAGCATACTCTTTGGCCGCGTGCAAGATCTTGGGTAATATGTCTCTGAGGGACCGGTATAAGCAGATGCCATTCATATTTATGAAAAGTTCGTTTTGTAAAAAGTTTCCCGTAGTGCCTTAATGTCCGTGGATTGTGACAATGTCTTGGTGGGTCGCCTCTGTTGTCCAGTCGCGTTCAGAGGTGGCCACCAGGTGGGGAAGGGCCCATTCGTGTCGCCACCCATGCGTCTGAATACTTATATTGGTCTTCTTCAAAAGGTCATTTCTGCGGAATTAACCTAAAAAACATTTCTTTCTCAGTTTCAGTTACTTAAAGCCTATTAAATTAGAGGCCTAAATAGGCAACAAGCCCTTCTTCCACCTTTCAAAATAAGTTAGTAAGTAGGAATACACGAATTTATGTAAAATGTCGGAATTCATCTCATTTCTTTCGCAAAAGCCTAGTTAAGTTTCGCTTTTGTCTGGTCGGGCACTGGTACAGCTAGTGAACTACCTGAGGATGAATTATGTACATGTAAAAGTTACGTCCAGAACAAGAACCGAAGTGACCTGTAAAAGCTTTAGATAAGTAAAAATTTTCTTCTGTGTATATAGGCTGTTACCACCCCCAAAATTTTCGACGCGCGTTTGCAATTTTTGCAATTTAGATTACGGGGGGGACTGGGGTGCAATTTCGCAAAACATTAAAATTCAGCGAGGAACTGAATATATGTGCTATTTAGTAAAATTTTATTGAAATATATGCCTCGCCATTTGCATGGGTCCTTAGTACACAGCTTTTCTTTAAATCCCACCTCACCAACCCTAGACGGCATCGGGGCTGTCGGGTCGCTGCCCCCTCCACGGTCGGGGAGTGAAATCCAATGTTACGGAATACATTAGGTAGAAAATTGTTAACGTACTTGTAAATAAAACTACACATCTTAAATAAGTGAATATCACTTATTTTAAGTATTACGAGTCTTTGATGTAAAAAATTTAGTTGAAAGGGTCCTTGTCGTTTCAACGTTCATGATATTTAAACAATTCTATTTTGCAAAACTTGAATCAGTCCTGAGGACGGAATGTAACTGGTCATGGCCGTAAACTTTCGATACCATAAGGCGATCTTTACATACACAAGAGAATAGAAAATCTGAAGCAATACACGCTGAGGAATAGCAGATGCTTAGCGAAGTACAAAATGTCTGCGCTCGTACTTGACAAAGGATCCTTTACATAAAATACAAACATCAACGTTGAGGCTTAAATGATAGCTTGTCATCGACGAGTGCGAGCAAGACCCCAAAGTATTTAGCACAATCCAGTTTTGCCTAAACCAAATTAACAACTAAACAGAAAGTATTTTCTTCGGACAAGTGAGTGCCTTAATTCCGCACTCTTGCATGAAACACAGAGTAAGTCGTTTTTCCTATGTGATCGAAGCGTCAGGTTTGTTCGCATCCAAAACCATATTTTAATATTGCCAAGGGCATTATGGCTTTTTGGGGAAACATTGTTACAATCTTTATACATGGTCTTTGACAAACACGTTTGGTTAATCATCAGCAAAGGAGTCTCAGTTCTGCATTGGGAACAAACAATTCTTAATGTCATTAACATTAAATTCAGTACAACATAAAAATAGTTAACGCAGAAGTTTCGGGCCAAAACAGAGCATGTGGAAACTCTCCTCAATGTATCTCAACATGAGGACCTAGCCTGCGTAGCGGGGTGGCTGTGGCTGCCGTCCCTCCGATGGTTTTTTTCGCAGCGAGGAGGTCTGAACTTGTAGAAAAGAAAAAAAAAACTTCGGTGACAGGAGACCGAGAGAACAGTCAGACAACACATTAACAAGAACACTTTGCTTCCTTTGAGACAGATAACTGCACATAACACCGAGGGCTTACCACTATACCGTAAGTATAGAGTTGGCGGAGCAGAATTCTATGATCAACGGAAATGCTTTTTGATTCCTTGCCGAGGGCAGAGGAATCTAGGCATTCATGATGGCGTGTGTGTATGTATGTGTGTATATGCGTGTGTGTATGTGTGTTTATGACACTCTGCTCGTTAACACGATATCTCAACACGGGAAACTGTGACAGTTCTCAAACTTGGTACATAGATGCCCCATATTGAGAGGAAGAATCCTATTGTTTTGCGTTTTTGGTGGTGCGTCAAAGGTTCACATCTGGGGTTCACAAGGGGCAAACTCTGAAATCCTTGTTAACACCATATCTCAAAGGACAGAAAGCTTGAATAAATTTTATACTGAGTGGGTAGATGCCTTGTCAGGTTCACGCAAGAGTAAGAAAACGCTATGGCTTTGGTGGAGGTCAGAAGGTCACTCGGGTCACCTGGGGTCAAAATATGAAAAACCATTGTAACACGGTTGTCATTCTCGATCTCGAGGTAGGAAGCATCAATTAATTTCATATGTAGTATGTATATGCCTTATGATGAGAGAAAGAACCCCATTGTTTTTGGTGGAGGTCAAAGGTCATTTTGGGTCACCGGGGGTTAAACCCGGAAAACCTTGTAAACAAGATATCTCAAGGTAGGAAGCATTAAAAAATTTCATATGTAGTACGTATATGTCTTATGAGAGAAAGAACCCTATTGTTTTTATGGAGGTCAAAGGTCATTTGGGGTCACCGGGGTCAAATCCTGAAAACCTTGTTAACATGATAGCTTAAGGTAGGAAGCTTGGATAAATTTCATACTTAGTATGTAGATGCCTTATGGTAACCGAAAGAAGGTTAATGTTTTTGGTGGAGGTCAAAGGTCATTTGGGGTCATCAGGCGTCAAACGTTGAAAACTTTGTTAACACAATATCTTGATGTATGAAGCTTGGATAAATTTCATACTTAGTATGTAGATGCGTTATGGTAAGGCAAAAAATTCTGTTGTTTTTGTTGGAGGTCAAAGGTCATTTGGGGTCATCAGGCGTCAAACTCTGGAAACTTTGTTAACATGATATCTTGATGTATGAAGCTTGGATAAATATCATACTTAGTATGTAGGTGCGTTATGGTAAGGCAAAGAATTCTATCGTTTTGTTGGAGGTCAAAGGTCATCTGGAATCAGGGGCATCAAACCCTCTAAACCTTGTTTACGATGGATATGCTCAGGGCTAGGGAACTTGAATTAAACTTTCATGCTTAGTATATAGATGCTTTATGGTGATGGGAAAACGGCCCTATATAATAGTATATAGGTTATATATATATATATATTAATATATATCTAATATATATTATATATATATAGATGATATATTTAGACCCTCGCCATGGACAAGACGACAACGTTTACTTGCTAGCTTGGATTTCATGGAACGTAAGCAAATATATTAAGCGAGCTGGGTCTAGTGGCGATACTTCCGAAATGAAAACTTCATACCCAAACGAGATGTTTTACCCTCAGTGTGAGGCTCTATAATTGAAACTATTCCTCTTAATACGTTTTTATAAATTCTTCATTTAAAAATTTTTCTTTGCATTATAATGTAGTGATATCGTTTCCTATATTGTTTTCTTAAGATTTTTTATTTCCACTTGACAAGATATTAGACAATCTGTTGTTTTGAATTTCTATCGTTCGGTTACTTTTCTTCTGGCACAGACATTTTTGAATCGTTTCCATTTGTAAACGGTGCTAACGTGTAGCCTAGGCTTAGCGTTCCATCAATAGCGCCTAGGTCTATAACCACTAAAAAACAAACTCATATGAATCGGAAACAAAAAAATACAAAAAAAAAAAATCATATAAAAAAACAGTTTCAATCTAACTGCAAAATTGATAAAGTTATCCCATGAACCTCCAGCAGATGATCTTTTTTTTCCGGATGCTGGCAAATACTAGTCGTGTATCTTAAATCTGCTCTTACTTAAATTTATCGCACTGATTTGATAACCACGCAACGCGAAATATACTACACACATAAGTTACCCGTTGTGAGTTGTATGCTTCAACTTGTGCTAAACATAATGCACTTTGGATGGCTTCATCGGTTTCGGATCAAATCGATAAATGCCAAGAATCATAAAAACGATGTTGTGACGTAAAGAAAGTCATTCTGGTTTTGCGGCATTCTTGCCCACGCTCCTTTAAGAAATTGTCTACTCGTCGGCTAAATAAAGAACTCAACACAATAGCCTGCCCTGCAGCAGGCTAGCTTTCCTCCCACGTCTTTTGGCCTAGGCTCGTGCCTATCTTAAATCGGTTGTTCAGCCCGACGAAGTTTGAAAGTTGGTGCGTCTCCGAACTGAAGCGCCTTCGGGGGGGGCAGTATGTAAGTTCAGCAGAGGTGGTATTTCGGAGCAGGTGAAATAGGTTCCGACTTTGCACTCTGAAAGAACATTACTTTTTTCAGAAATTGGCGTTAGGGTGTGAGTGGGAGCTGGATTTTTTACGTTAGATGGAATTTGACAACTTTTTTTTCTGGGGGCAAAATTTGCATAATTTAGCCCCTCTTTTGACAATTTTACTCCTTATTCCACATGTTATGATGTTCACCCCACCACTATAACTTCTCAAGGACAGGTTTAAAGTGGTGAAAGTAATCCGGGCCTTAGTTCTAAAAATTTTGGGAAGGCTTGATTGCCCTTGTGTCCAGTGCCCGTCGGGATTTTTGAAGCACAAAAACAAGTCCCCTTTCCCCTATTTTTTGGGAAAATTTTACAAATTTCGAATCATAACAAACTAAACGTTACAACATCAAATTTGAAAAAAATGCGGAGGACACCCCGTACAAATGTTATTTGAACGATCTTTTCAAAGGCTCATCTTTTGATACTAAAACAAAGGTCTCTAGGACCCCCCCCCCCCCCTGCACACGCGGTTGTGGAGTTATAATTTTTTGAATCTCTTAAAACCCAATTCCCGATTGTAGGGGTGGAAAATGCACCACCTATATATTTATGTTCATAATTCATTTGTGACCAAGCACCATACATGTAATCAAAGATTCGCCCCTCGCCGGCCCTCCCCGTACCATCCATCACTAGTCTGATTGTATTGATCATATCTGAAAATAAAATTCCCCCCCCCCTCCCCCAACATGGAAACAACCAAAACCAACATATTAAATAAAGCCGTTATAAATTAGTATAGTTGTATCTCCTCTTTGCTACCGTCATGGCACCGCAACTAGTCTAGACATGTGTCTTGTTCACACTTCACTCAAAATAACATTTTACACAGGGGCTTGCCTACGTAGCAGGCTGTAAGGCATATTCCTTGTTAAGGTGGTTTGGGACCACAGTATTCTGAGGAAGTTTAAAGTCGAAGCAGTATGCAGATGTCATCGACTCAACTTTGACCCATTTTTGTGAAACTGGCTAGTAAAGAAGCGTTTGCCAAAATCAGATCAGACGACGGTTTGCAGAAAGTCAATGTGCTCGCCCCTATGCGTGATTTGAGGAAAAGTACGTGAGAGGAGAGACATTTATCCTCCTCGGCAGTAATGTGTATGCGTGGTATTCCCGACCCTACATCCTAATAAAACAACTGCTTTCCCACGCAACTGACGCCCACGTATACCTGCAAACTCATCCCCGCCGATGCAGTCCAGGGTTTGGGTTGCTATCAGATTCCCCTTAGGCTTTTATTGTGTCGGAGACATAGTGTTTATTTTCATGGCAGAAAATTAGTGCAATACGTTACTTCTATTTTTTCCCAACAGCCTTGATTTCTTCTCAGCGGACAACGGCTCCCCGAGAAGATGTGGTAGAGAAGGGGCACGGAATACCTGTGAACTGGTGGAGTACTTTTCCCCCCATAACAACAACTAACCCCCCAATATTACCTTTCTCCGAAAATACAGAATAATTCGTCATACAGTTACATATGGGAGCAATGTCGAGGTGAGGTTTTTCCTGCGTTAGATATATCCATTATTATCTGCTTTTTGAAGTTTATGTTACCTCTCTTTTCTCCTGAATTATTTAAAGATAATGAAAAGCATTTAGTGAACGGACCATAAACACTCAGCTACAGTGATGGTATCTTCATACTTCTAGCACCCTGTCTCTGAGAATTACCTCTACGGTTAACCGAGTCGATTCATCTGAATCGTTAGTCCCAGTAACCTTCTGGAAAACACTATTGAAAACATTTCCTCCACTTAACCTCTCAGTGACGTTGTATACCCCACCGGTAGCATTTGAAACATTGTTAAAACCAAATACAACGCTTACAAATACTTTCGATTCCACATTACAAATTTACTAAATCTAGACAGACCAGATAAAAACGAGGTGGATGCTTGTTGGGTTTTATGTTGCTAAACATATTAAGATTCTTATGAGCAGCTTTGTACATTATGTGTGAATCTATGTTTATTGAGACTATTTCAAAGTAAGGGAAAAATGTCATAATTGGTGTTATCTATCGTCCCTCCTACTACCTGAATACGTTTATGCATTCAGGACCTGGTCTTCACTCACAGATATTATAAATTTCTTCCTCTCATTAAGAATTGCATTTTTACTTGGAGACTTTAATATTGACATGCTGAAGTATATGGTAATTTGCCACCGACACGACAAATTTTCTTGACATGTTCTGTTCTTCTTGTTTCTTCCCCTTAATTACGTAAGCCGTTTACTCGTATTACTGATAATTCTGGCCACTTTGAAAAAAAAATTAAGAGGAACAAACTGAATTGTTCCCCATTACTTTTTCCCAACCCAAAAAAAATTTTGTTTGTTTGGTTTAAAGTTTGGGGTTTTTAAAGGGTGGAAAAAAAAGTTTTGTGTTTTGGGTTTGGAAAAAATAAAAAAAAAATTTTTTTTTTCCCGGAAAATTAAAGGCTTTTGTTTAAAGGAAAAATTGAAAAAAAAAAAAAAAAAAGGAAAAAAAACAATTTTTAAAGAAGGCCCGGGAAAAATTTTTTTTAGGGCCATTTGGGGGGCAAGAAATAAAAAACTTGTTCCGTGGCCCTTAAAAATTAGAAAAAGTTTCTTTAAAATCTTTAAAAGGAATTTTTTTTGGGGGATCTTTTTTCTCTTAATACCTTTTTCTTTTTGTTCCGGGAAAAATATGAAATTTCCCTTTTTTGTTTTTTTGAACAAAGGGAGAAACATTTAGAATTATTTGGGAAAAAAGGGAAAACAGGTCCAAAAAAATTTTTTTCCCTTTCCTATTCCCGTTATTAAAAGGGGGAACGGAAATTTTTGCCTTCACCAACCAATTTATGGGGGCAAAAAAAGGTTTTTTTTTTCTTGAAATAGTCCAATAAACATAGATTCACAATGTACAAAGCTCTCATAAGATCTTAATATGTTTAGCAACATAAAACCCAAAACATCCACCTCTTTTTTTCTGGGCTGTCCCAGATTTAAATAATTGTAATGGGGGAATCGAAAGTATTTTTTTAAAGTTTTTGGTTTTTTAACCCCCTTTCAAATGCTACCACGGGCACTGAGGGGGGGTTTTAAATGAGAAAAGTTTTCTAGTTTTTTTTTCCGAGGTTATACGATTTTAGATGAAAAGCGGTTAACGTAGAGGGATTCTCAGCCGGGGCTAGAAGTAAAGAAAACTCACTGTAATGAGTGTTATGGCGTTCAAAAAATTTCTTTCATTATCTTTAAAAAATTCAGGAGAAAAAAGAGGTAACCCTAAAATTTAAAAAGCAGATAATAATGGATATTCTAACCAGAAACCTAAACCCTTCCCCCCATTTAAATGTAGACGAAATTATTCTTTTTTTTGGAGAAGTAAAATGTATTGTTGGAAAAAATATCCACCAGTTTTTAGGATTTCCCTGTCCCTTTTCCCCCCACACTTCTCGGGGGGCCCTTGTCCTCTGAAAAAATCAAGGGTGGGTTGGGGGAAATAGAAAATAACGTATTGCATAATTTTCTGCCCTGAAATAAAAACTATGTCCGCACAAAAAAAGCCTAAGGGGAAACTGATGCAACCCAACCCGACTGCTCGTCCCCGGGGGTTTTAGTTTGGGAGGGAAAACCGGGGCAGTTGCGTGGGGGAAACAGTTTTTTAAATTTTGTGTACCACGCAAAAAACATGACTGCCGAGGGGGATATTTCCCCTCTACTTTTTTCCTTTAAATCACGCATAGGGGGGAGCCCCATTGACTTTTCCCGCAACCCCGTCTGATTTGGCAAAAGCTTCTTTTTCTACCCGTTTTACAAAAAAAAGGGTCAAAATTTAGTCCCATGACCCAATTTTGCTACTGCAGACCTTTTTTCTCTCAACTTCCCAAACCACCTAAAAAGGAATATTCCTTACGCCTGCAGTAAGGGAAGCCCCTGTGTAAAAAGTTATTTTTTTGGGGAAGGTGAAAAGACACCCTGTCTTTTTAAATTTGCGGTGCCCTGACGGGAGCAAAAAGGAGATACAAATATACTAAATTTATAACGGCCTTTTTTTAATATGGTTTTGGGTTTTTTTCATGTTAATTTTTTCAGATATGATAAAACAATCAACTAGTGATGGATGGTACTTCCCTTTTATTACATGTATGGTGGGTTGGTCACAAAAGAAAATTTTGACTAAATAATAGGGGGGGGCATTTTAACCCCAATTTGGGGTTTTGAGATTTTAAAAATTATAACCCCAACCCTGAAACCCCAGGACTTGTTTTTTTTTCAAAAAAGAACCTTTGAAAAATCGTTCAAATAACCTTTTTTTCGGGGGGTCTCCGCATTTTTTTTTTTTTTTTTTTAAAATTTTAGTTTGGGAATTTTTTATGTTCGAAAAATTTTAAAAAATTTTTCCCAAAAAAAAGGGGAAAGGGGACTTTTTGCTTTAAAAATCCCGGGCAATGGAAAAGGGGAAACAAGGGTCCCCAAAATTTTCAATCAAGCCGGGGTACTTTCCCTTTAAATGTCCTGGAGTAATAGGGGGTGGGGTGAATCAACATGTAATAAGGAGTAAAATTGTCAAAAAAAGGGGGGGAAATTATGCAAATTTTTCCCCCAAAAGTGGGCAAATTCCCCTCTTAAAACCAGCCCCTCACCCTTTTACGCCAAAATTCCGGGAAAAAAAGGAAGCCATTTTTCTTAGGGGAGCCTCAATGGGTACCAAGAGTAAACAGGGACAATCCCCCAACAGATCAGCCAAATCGACGAATTTCTTTGCTTTGCTCTTAAGGAGAGCACATTGTTTTATAAAAATCTAAAATTTTGAACTTATCTCCAATGGGAACCACGAAATGTTTGGAGCGCGTTTCGCATAACCCAACCTTTCGGCAACACTTCACCTTTGCGAGAGTTCCGGGTTGCCCACCGCTGTCAAGCTTGTCCCCAAGTGGGGCATATCCTTTTGCCACCGTAATTGTAGAGTGTAGACGCAAATTCTGACCTCAAACCCAACCATGGTGGGGCTGAGGTCGGGATGGTCCCGTAAGACAATGTAAGATACAGAATGCCCTCTTTAGGAACCGCTTTGTATGAAACTTTCTTACCTCTGAGGTTCTGCCACAGTTTGCCATAGATGCAGCTTCGGGACCTGGTATATGTGGATTTCGCTCGTGCGAATAAGTGTCCTCGTTCTAGGCCTGGGATTTCCCCTGCGGCCCTCGACTCTACTCAACCTATGCATTTGGCCTCACCCTCAAAAAGTCTGAGAATGTCACAAACCTTTCCTTTATGAACAGATATTAAGACTCGCATTTGGAAAAGCAAGATAGAAGTAATAGTTGTTTTTCGTCACAAACTCACAAAATGATCGTCCTTTCAAAAGAAAAATTTAGTTTCATATATCTTTTCTTCTCCTTTTTTAGTTATTGGGTTTTATTGTAAGAATAAAGCCAAAAGCTTCAGTGACTCTTGGCTGAAAGGAATTGCTTTGTCACACTATGGTTTATCCCTCAAAGTTATCCTTTTTGAGATATCACGTTTTACGATGTTTTCACAATTTGAACTCTGGTAACGTCATATGACCTTTGACTCCAACCAAAGACAATGGGGACTTTGAAAGCAATATGGGTGGTCCACATGCCACGTTTCATAAGAGTTAACTTTAAATGTTCGAGGGTCAGGAAGCCACTTGGATCATCGAGGACCCTATACCACACTGATCATGACTCCCACCAAAGACAATGGGGATTTTGCAAGCAATATGGGTCGTCCAAATGGTATGAATTATAAGAGTTTAACGTTTGAAGGTCAAGAAGCCACTAGGCTCGTCGAGGACGCTATACCACACTGATCATGGATGAACACCGGCGAGGTTTGCCTTTTCTTTTCCACTAGTGCTCCGAGGTTAACGAGTCAGGCGTGAGCTAATCACTCCCAGTCCTGCTCCCGGGAGCGCTATTTTACGTCCCCATCCAACGGACGTGCCAACGGACGTGACTGTATGACCAGCTTATAGCCACTTTTCCAAGGCTGGGAGGGTAGATAATTCTTGCTCTCCACCACTGCTCGACCGCTGAACCGAGCAAAGCTGTCGACTTTCTGAATCGGACAACTTATGAGTCGGACAACTTCCAGTGAAACGGACAGACGGATATAGCCTATTCAATAATCCTGGTTGCATCAAAAGCTGCTGGCTCTGATAATTTCTCAGACAGACTTCTGAAATCATGCTCTGAACAATTTGCTCCTATTTTTACCTACATTTTTAATCAATCATGCAACTTATGCGTCATTCCCGACCTTTGGAAGCGCTCATGTATAAAACCCGTCCCCAAAAAGCAACAATCAATTCCATGAATGACTTACGACCAGTGGCTCTGACACCCATACCGATGAAAGTGTGAACGTCTTTTTAAACGGTTTTTATCTCAGTATGTCACCGACATTTTAGATCCCCTTCAATTTGCTTACTAGAGACACAGAAGCTATTTGAGTATTTTTTGTAGCTTTTGAAAAAATTTTAACTTTAACTTTTGGAAAAAAAACCCACCCCCCCCCCCCCCCACCCCCCCCCGCCGCCCACCCCCCCCCCCCCTCAGGCCCCCGCCCCCCCGCCCCCCCCCCCGCCGCCCACCCCCTCCCCCCGCCCACACCTACCCCCCCCCACCCCCCCCCCCCGCCCCCCCCCCCCCCCCCACCCCCCCGCCAACCACCCGCCGACCCCCACCCCCCCCCCCCCCCACACCCTCCCCCCCCCCCCCCCCCCCACCCCCACCCCCCCCCCCCCCCAGCCCCCCCACCGCCCCCCCCCCCCCCCCCCCACACACCCCACCCCCCCCCCCCCCCCCACCCCACCCCCACACCCCCCCGCCACCCCCCCCCCCCCCCACCCCCCCCCCCCCCCACCCCCCCCCCCCCCCACCCCCCCCCCCCCCCACCCCCCCCCCCCCCCACCCCCCCCCACTCCCAAACCCCCCCCCCCCAACCCCCCCCCCCCCCCACCCCCCCCCCCCCCCACCCCCCCCCCCCCCCACCCCCCCCCCCCCCCACCCCCCCCCCCCCCCAAAATTGACCTTACGCCGTTTCTACGCTGTGTATTGAGATTTGTTTATCATCCATCATCGCTAGCCTTGTCGTTATTCGCTCGTGGAACCAGTTCCTACGCTACAGCACGCTGCAGGTCTACTACTGTACCATCGTCAACGTGCATGCACTACAGTACCAGCCCTTGGACCAGACCAGGCAAATATTAAGTAAAGGATTGTGAGTAAGTCTAATTAATTATTGTAAATTTAAGTAAGATAAGGAGATTGTAAATAATCATTAAGTTGTTGAATTTTAATCTCGTTCTTCTGTGATCTTTCGCTGTTATTGGTTTGACTTGCGACCACAAGCCAGTAACAGAATTGGTGGCCTAACATCCGGGAAACGAAAAATAACTAGAACAATCGAGAAATTCTGTTGTGACTCGTAAGCAACTGTGTTTGCTCAGACTACTTATTTGTTTGTTGAAGGCTTGATACAATTTCAAAATGCCATTCAACTTAGATAAATTCGTGGCTAGTCCCTCAGTCGAGGAACTAGATTCATTAAAGAAATCTGAGATTGTAAAGGTCGCAAAACATTATGGCATTGAATTTCAGCCTTTAATGCGGAAAGACGAGATTAAAAGATATGTTCTAGAATATCTTGTGGATGAAAGTATCCTGCCTAGTACAGTATTGGAAACAGCTATCACTGTGCCAACTGACAACACATTTGAACTGAAAAGGCTTGAAATGGAAATGAATAAGGAGATTAGATTAAAAGAAATGGAAAGAGAAAGGGAAAGAGAGGAAAGGGAAAGAGAGGAAAGAGAAAGGGAAAGAGAGGAAAGAGAAAGGGAAAGAAAGGAAAGAGAAATGCAAATGCAAAAGGAAAAAGAGGAAAGAGAAATGCAAATGCAAAGGGAGGAAAAAGCAAGAGAACATGAATTTAGGTTGAAGCAACTAGAGTTAGGGGTCATAAAAGCTTCAGACCCTAAAATAGGCTTGGATACTGGGGGATTCGATGTTTCTAAGCACGTAAAATTTGTCCCCAAATTTCAGGAGGATAATGTGGAGAAATTCTTTAATCATTTCGAAAAGCTGGGTGAGCAACTAAAATGGCCAAGAGATAAATGGTCCATACTCATCCAGAGTAATTTCACAGGCAAGGCTCAAGAAGTGTATTCCGCTCTGTCAATAGAGGACAGCATGGATTATGATAAGGTTAAAAAGGCCATATTACAAGCCTATGAATTGGTGCCTGAAGCTTATCGCCAAAAATTTAGAAAGTATCGTAAGGCGGATACACAAACATACGTAGAGTTTGCTTATCAAAAAGAAAGGCATTTCGACAGATGGTGTGCTTCCAAAAAGGTCTCCACATTTGACACTTTAAGACAACTGATGCTGGTCGAGGAATTCAAACGGTGTGTGAATGATGACATTAAGACTCACCTTGAGGAAAATAAGGCTGACAACTTAAAAGAAGTGGCAAATTTGGCTGATCATTATGCACTTACCCATAAATTCAGTAAAATGGGTCGGACTCAAAACAAGAATAGGTTTAGAAGGCCAAATAAGAAATATGGCAATAGTAGTGGCACAACAGGTAACAGTGGATCTCAGTCTGGTTCTATCTCTCCAACAAATTCTGGTAAAAAACAACCAGATTCAAGTCGTCAAAAGAACGACCAGGTCAGCTCAAACAAAGCTGCCTTTAAAGACATAAGTTGCGGTTTCTGTCACAAAAAAGGCCACACAATGGCAAATAGCTTCACATTGGCAAAATTAAAGGAGACTGAAACAGCCTCCAATGCCTTAGCCAATGCAGAGAATTCTTCTGAGGTAGTCGTGACTTTACGGCCTAATTCTAACAACCAAATTAAGGAAGAATACCTTCCATTCGTGTCTGAGGGGTTTATTTCCCTAGATGGGAATTCAGCTCATCCACCCGTCAAAATTAAAATTTTGCGTGACACAGGCGCAACTCAGTCGTTGCTTCTTGATGGAGTTTTGCCATTATCGGACTCTACTTCCACAGGGGCAAATGTACTAATTCAGGGGGTTGAGTGTGGATTTATTTCTGTCCCTCTCCACAAAATTAATTTGAAGTCAGATTTAGTTTCTGGGTCGGTCATAGTAGGGGTCAGACCTACTCTACCTGTAAAGGGGGTATCTCTGTTGCTAGGCAATGACCTAGCTGGTGGAAAGGTAGTAGCCAATGCAATTTTGACAGATAAACCATGTGATTATAACAACACAGAGCAATTAGAAAAGGAATTTCCAAATTTATTCCCTGCCTGTGCTGTCACTAGAGCTATGTCACAAAAGCTCGCCGTGGATGATAATCTTAAACATCCACCCTCCAAAAGTGAGGATACAGTTCCCAAAAGTGGAACAAGTAGGGAATCATGTAAGGATGATAATCTTGACATCCACTCTCTAAAAATGAGGGTATGATTTCTGAAAATAAGGATGATAAACTTAATCATCCACCCTCTAAAATTGAGGAATTAGTTCCTAAAATGGAACAACACCCCAAAAGAGGAGTCAGAATCTGGAAAAGATTCCAGTAAAAAAATATTCATGAAAGTGAGGATTCTTGGTATGATCTCAGCCAATCTTTTATGACTAATCTTAATGATAGTCAGGATTGTGAGTCTCCTGGCCCCACACATAGTGAGGGGGTAGAACAGGAAAAATCAAAAATGTCTGACACACTCCACAGAGACCAGTTGTCAGTCCAACAACAACATGATGAAGAGCTTCAGCCATTAATAGCTGGTGCACTCACTGAGGATGAATCTAAAGACGTCCCAGTCTGCTTTTATGTTAAAAACAATATTTTGATGCGTAAATGGGGACCACCTGATGCACCATTAGATGAAGAGTGGAGAATTTACCATCAAATTGTGGTACCTAGGACCTATAGAAGGGAAATACTGAGTATTGCTCATGAAATGCCATTTGCAGGGCACCTAGGAGTCAATAAGACTTACCACAGAATTCTAAATCACTTTTATTGGCCAAAACTTAAAAGTGATGTGGCCAAATTTTGTAAGACCTGTCACTCATGTCAAATGGTTGGAAAGCCGAATCAGAATATTCCGGCTGCACCCTTAAAGCCAGTTCCTGCTTTTGAAGAGCCGTTTAGTAGAGTCATCATTGATTGTGTAGGTCCGCTACCTAAGAGTAGGGCAGGGCATCAGTATATATTAACCATTATGTGTGCTTCTACAAGGTTTCCAGAGGCAATACCTCTGAGGAATATTAAGGCTCGGACAGTCTTACAAGCTTTACTTAAATTTTTCACATTGTTTGGGTTGCCGAAAGAGATCCAATCAGATCAAGGGTCTAATTTCATGTCAACTGTATTCCAACAGATGTTATATGAGTTAGGCATAGACCAAATTAAGTCTTCGGCTTATCATCCTGAAAACCAAGGGGCTTTAAAAAGGTTTCACCAAACATTGAAGAATATGTTAAAGACATATTGTTATGATAATGAGAGAGATTGGGATGAAGGCATTCCATTTGTAATGTTTGCTGCCAGGGAGTCTATACAAGAGTCACTTGGGTTCAGTCCATTTGAACTTGTCTTTGGACACACAGTTCGTGGACCATTGAAATTGTTAAAGGAGAAGTGGTTATCAGATCCAGGTGAAGACATACATCTACTTGATTATGTATCCCGCTTTAAAGATCGTCTTCATGGAGCATGTGAACTTGCTCAGGAAAATCTGAGACACTCTCAGAAGAAAATGAAAGCGTGGTATGACAAGACCACTGTGAAAAGAGAGTTTAAACCTGGTGATAAGGTGCTAGTGTTTTTACCTGTTTCTGGTCAGCCACTCCAAGCTCGCTTTCAAGGACCTTATGTCATTGAGAGAAAGGTCAGTGACACAGATTACGTCATTTTGACACCTGACAAGCGTAAATCTAAAAGAGTATGTCATATTAATATGATGAAGACATATTATGAAAGAGAAGATTGTGACATTTCTAAGGATGAAAGTGTACATGATGTAAAATAGCAACACTAATGATACAGGTGATCAAGTGTGTGTATTATCAATGCTGATTATGAAACTCAGTAATGATGAGATCAAGGCTAATAATGTTCCTGATATGTGTATTCAAGTTACAAAATTCTGATGTGTTGAAAAATCTTGACCAGAAATTAAGTCATCTGGATCACAAAGAAAAGTCAGAAATGAAATCATTAATCTATGAATATGCATGCTTGTTCTCAGATGATCCTACTAGGACAAATTTGATTGAACATGATGTTGATGTGGGAGATGCCACACCAATCAAGCAGCATCCTTACCGAGTTAACCCTCGAAAACGACAACATCTCAGGGATGAGGTTCGGTACATGTTGGACCATGACATTATAGAACCTAGTAATAGTGAGTGGTCTTCCCCTTGTATATTGGTCCCCAAGCCAGACGGTGGGTACAGATTTTGTACTGATTACCGAAAGGTGAATGCGGTCACCAGAACGGATTCCTATCCGATACCCCGTATCGATGATTGTATTGATAGGATTGGGAAAGCTACGTATGTATCAAAGTTTGACTTACTAAAGGGGTACTGGGAGATACCACTTAATGAGAGGGCTCGGAAAATCTCGGCATTCGTGACGCCAGATGGTTTATTTCAGTATAAGGTTATGCCGTTTGGTATGAAAAATTCACAGATGACCTTTAAACGTTTAGTAAATAATCTTACGTCAAATTTAGAAAATTGTGAAGTATATGTTGATGACCTTATTGTGTATAGCAACTCATGGGATGAAAATGTACAACATGTTAAGGCATTATTTGACAAGCTTGCCAAAGCTAATTTGACTGTCAATTTGGTCAAAAGTGAGATTGCTTGTGCCCATGTGATATACTTAGGGCATGTGGTTGGTCAGGGTAAAGTTGGACCAGTTAAGGCTAAAGTTGAGGGCATTGACAAATTCCCTGCCCCAACTGATAAAAGGCAGCTCATGCGCTTCCTAGGCATGGCTGGTTACTACAGACGTTTTTGTCCGAATTTCTCTGACATTGCTGCACCACTGACAAAATTGTTAAAGAAAAATGAAAAGTTTGATTGGACAGATAATTGCCAAGCAGCATTTGAATCATTGAAAAAGGCACTAATGAGTTCACCAGTGTTGATCGCTCCAGATTTTGAGAAGCAATTTAAGTTGGCAGTGGATGCCAGTGACAATGGCATAGGAGCAGTTTCGCTTCAAGCTGATGAGCATGGTGTTGATCACCCTGTTTGTTATTATTCTAAGAAATTTGACAAACACCAGAAAAATTATTCAACAATTGAAAAAGAGACATTAGCTTTGATACTTGGTCTTCAACACTTTGATGTTTATTTGGGAACTACTAGTTTCCCTATCACTGTATACACTGATCATAACCCTTTGACATTTTTATCTAAGATGAAGAATAAGAATCAAAGATTGATGAGGTGGAGTTTATTTCTGCAATCGTATAATGTAGATATTAAGCATATTAAAGGGAAAGACAATGTTGTACCAGACTCTTTGTCAAGAATTTGATTTGATGCAGTATGTTGAAGATATCACTGTAAGTTTTGAAATTTTGTGTTAACTACAGCATAATGTGTATTGATGATGTTACTGTATTCATGTATCATCACCTTGCAAGACAAATTATGTGTTATGATTGTACCTTCCATTGAATATTGGACTACATAATATACATACTGTAGTTATTACTGTAAAGTTATACATTGTAAATATTGTAACTTAAGTTTTGTCCGAGACGTCCAAAACTTTTTCAAGGGGGGGGGAGTGTTACAAGACGACCCGTCAGGAACACCGGATTGAATCCATCGACGAGCGAATGGAAAGTTCCAGAGAATTCAACTTCAACGCAGCCTTTCTAGAACTGTCTAGAAGTGAGAACTGTTTACGTTATGTCCCAATTATAGCAGCGACCTGGCAACACTTGGAAGAAGCTACAATTATCGTTATTCAACTACTGTGTGTTCTAGAAGTTTCTATTAAGGAACGTTCTCGTAATTACTGGACTGTGTACACTAGAAGTTTCTGTTAAATTCTGGAGAGTTCTCGAATAAAAGCCTAGCATATAAAAGGCAGTTCAATAACTATTATCGGCGAGAGATGCCCTAATACTTCATGGAGAGATTTCAACGAGACCAGACTGTCACACTACTGAGATATCATAAGCCAGCCACTGACACTGAACACTTCTGATAAATTGCCTTACGCCGTTTCTACGCTGTGTATTGAGATTGTTATCATCCATCATCGCTAGCCTTGTCGTTATTCGCTCGTGGAACCAGTTCCTACGCTACAGCACGCTGCAGGTCTACTACTGTACCATCGTCAACGTGCATGCACTACAGTACCAGCCCTTGGACCAGACCAGGCAAATATTAAGTAAAGGATTGTGAGTAAGTCTAATTAATTATTGTAAATTTAAGTAAGATAAGGAGATTGTAAATAATCATTAAGTTGTTGAATTTTAATCTCGTTCTTCTGTGATCTTTCGCTGTTATTGGTTTGACTTGCGACCACAAGCCGTAACAATTCCCCTACCCACCAAAGCCGTTTCTACTTGCACGCAAAATGTGTCACTTCAACATGCCTATATACATTCGCGTCTACCTTGTGCAGTGCTTGTGCATGCGTTCAGACAGTTTGAGGTATATATAGCTATCATATAGGAAGCATATGAGAAAACGGAAATAAGATTTTTTCTTCTAAAAGGAACAACAATCAGCGATAAGAAAGTGTAACGCCCTGTTATTGCAATGGTTCTTTGAGACGGTGTGTCTATATGTAGTAACAAGATTCCCATGAAATATGTGAAACGGCAACATACAATGTCTACTTTCTCCAAACTCCCCTCGAAACTCTGGCGAAGAGCCAAGGGGCGAAACCAAAAGAATACTCCCGTAGGAATTCTGCTCCCTTAGGAAGCTACGTCCCCTGCGGCAATATACAGTGGCGTGTGCAGGATTTCGGAGTACGAGGCACAACCTGTGATTCCCCCGACTGACATGGAGGAGTGTCACAAGTGCACCGAAGGTGTACCCCGAGCGCGAAGCAAGAGTTTGCACGCGTGGGGTCCAGGGGCCCGCGCTAGGGCCCCTGGCGGGGTCCAGGAACAGAGCCCTGGTGGGGATTCAGGCCGGGCGAAGCCCCGGAAGCTCCTCCAATATAAGGGAATAATACCTGCAAATTTTTGACATTTCTTACAGAAGAGATAAGAGTTTTTTGCCCTTGATCTTGGGGGGGGGGGGGGGCCAAGCATATTTCAGCCCTCCACATTTTTGACTGGAAGGCTAAAGCCCTCCTCCTACGCCTATGTTTCCAATGTTTCTAAGTGAGGTTTGGTGTGCAAAATATTTTTATATGATAAAATCTTTGAAGATGATATAATTTAATGGTTTTTTTACCAAGTCTTGTGTCTCCAGGTCTTATGTTTCCGGGTCTTATGTTTCCAGGTCTTAGTACTTGGATTTCCAGGGCTTATGTTTCCAGACACCCGTAATTTTACTTCAAAAGGTGGAACATGTGGCACCAGATTGCATATAAGGACACCTAATTTTTCACCACCACCACCCCCACCCCCCCCCCACTCCCCGAGAGAAATCCTGGGTACGCCACTGTCAATTTACTAGTATTTTTTGATTTTTTATAAAGATCAAGACCAGGAAAAAATTTTGACGAATGCGGTTGACCAATTTTGTGAACAGCGAGCGATATTGCTGAACAAATATGGGAAACCCCAAAGCGACCCAAATACTAGGTCAGCAGACTGCGGACTAAGGTCGGAGCTGGGAGTGTTGCCAAGGCAACACAGGCTAGAAGCAACTATGCACTATGCAGAGGTGCACTAGTTACTACGGTATGTGTTGTAGTATACACGTTTGTACAGTGCGGAGTGGCAGCTCCCTCGTAAGAGTGCATTCGACTGATGTGCTTTTGGCTGGCAATGGATGGCAGCATACCACTTTGATTAGTATTTATAGGCGCAGAAACTTGTAAAGATTACAAGTCCTTTCCTCTAGCCTGCGGAGCAGACTCTGTAGCAACCTTCCAAAAGATGGCGCTCTCTCAGAAATCATCCCTGTACATATTATATACAGACTTAGTCTGCAAACCTTCGTCCAGTTTTCATTTACACGAATCCCCAAAATGCAGGATAGATTATTATACATAAGGTCACATGATGTTCACTGCCACTGACTATTCATGTTATCAACGGCCTGCGACAATGCACATAGGCTATACGAATACTTCTGAAAATACGGTGGCATTTTATAAAGGTACGTAATTATCATGTATGGGCTAAAAATCGAGCTAATCCTTGCAGCAAAAAGTCAAGCCTAACGCTAGGAGTAGGATCTCGTCCCAGATCTTGCTGGTTTGTACAAATTGGCCTATATATATATATATATATATATATATATATATATATATATATATATATATATATATATATATATATATATATATATATATATACTTGGATGAAGAGACTAGAATTACAACTGCACACACAGAGATAACATGTACACCTTGAGTCGAGAAGCTTTCGGCTATCTATTCAGCCTTCTTCAGCTCGAATGAAGCGAGTTTAAAAACGTTCAATGTAAAGCTTTCATACTAAACACATTCTAAACGGGATAAAAGCATGTAAAACGGGTCGCAAGCAAAAAACACATTCTAAAATCTACCTACATAATAAGGCTAAGAGGGTGTACATGTTATCTCTGTGTGTGCAGTTGTAATTCTAGTCTCTTCATCCAAGTCTACATACGTTTTTAACTAGAATTCTGTGAATCCTTATGGATCCTGACCACACCTTTGAAACATCGTTGTGATCCAAGCTTTACATTCTCTTGTATATATATATATATATATATATATATATATATATATATATATATATATATATATATATATATATATATATATATATATATATATATATATATATTTAGAACCTCGCAAGACGACAACGTTCCTTGCTGGCTGTATACATGAAGGGTAAGCAAATATTAAAGGGGCTGGGTAGTGACGTACTTCCGAAATGAAATCTTCATACCAAAACAGATGTTTACCCTCAGTGTGAGGCCTATATTGAAAATATTCCTCTTAATACGTTTTAAATTCTCATTTAAAATAATTTTTGCATTATAATTTAGTGATATCGTTCCTATATGTTTTCTTAGATTTTTTTTTATTTTCCACTTGCAAGATATTAGACAATTTGTTTTTTGAATTTCTAGTTCGTTACTTTTCTTCTGGCACAGACATTTTTGAATCGTTTCCATTTGTAACGGTGCTAACGTTAACCTAACTTAGCGTTAGCGCCTAGGTCTACCACTAAAAACAAACTCATTGATCGGAAAAAAACAGTTTCAATTAAATGCAAAATTGATAATGTTATCCATGAACCTCCAGCAGATGATGAGCGAAATAGTCGTGTATCTTAATTCCTCTTACTTAAATTTATGGCACTGAAACACGCAACGCGAATATACTACACACATAAGTACGTTGTGAGTTGTATGCTGTGCTAAACATAATGCATGGATGGCTTCATCGGTCTCGGATCAAATCGATAAGCCAAGAATCATAACCGGATGTGACGTAAAGAAGTCGAGAATTCATTCTGTTTTGGCGGCTGCCCAGCTCCTTTAAGAATTGTACTTGTAGCTAATAAAACTCAACAATAGCCTGCCTACAGCAGGCTAGCTTTCCTCCCACTTGAACTAGGCTTGCCTCTTATATCGGTTGTTCAGCCGACGAAGTTGGTTGCGCGCCGAACTGAAGCGCCTTCGGGTGGAGCAGTTAACTAGCCGACTTTGCACTGTAAAGAACATTCCTTTTTCAGAACCTGGCGTTAGGGTGAGGGAGCTGGATTTAGATGGAATTTGACACTTTTAGGGGGCAAAATTTGCATAATTTATCCCCTCTTTTGACAATTTTACTCCTTATTCACATGTTGATTCACCACACCACCTTTAACTCTCAGGACATGTTAAGTGAAGTATCCGGCTTATTCTAAAGTTTGGGAGCTTGATTGCCCTTTTCCAGTGCCTCAGGATTTTTGAAGCAACAAGTCCCCTTCCCCTGTTTTTTGGGAAAATTTTCAAATTTTCGAATCATAACAATCTTCCATTTCAAATGTGAAAAAAATACGGAGACACCCCCTAAAAAATGTTATTTGAACGATCTTTTCAAAGGCTTTCTTTTGATACTAAAACAAAGTCTATAGGATGCAGGGGTTGTGGAGTTATAATTTTTTGAATCTCTGAACCCAATTGGGGTGGAAATGCACCCCCTATTATTTATGTCATAATTCATTTGTGACCAAGCACCATACATGTAATCAAAGACGTACCATCCATCACTAGTCTGATTGTATTATCATATCTGAAAATAATTAACATGAAACAACCAAACCATATTAATGAAGCCGTTATAAATTAGTATAGTTGTATCTCCCCTTTGCTACCGTCATGGCACCGCAACTAGTCTAGACATGTGTCTTGTTTCTTCTTGTAAGTGCGTGGGCGGTATCTATTTTTAGTTGCGGTGCCTGCCACGTAGTACACGGTATTGTATGTGGACTTGCTAATGACTTGGGTTCTGAATTTCACACATGAATTCAATTAAGTCAATCAGGCAAAACGTTAATGGAAGCACAAAACAGCAAGGAGACTATACAATAGTATTGTACTGTACGAGCAATTTGCTGTCTCAGAAATATTGTGTAAGCAATTCAGAGACAACAACAGCACAATAGCAAAAAATCAGTGAAGAGCTTCAATTTACAGTACAGCGTCTCTTCATCTTCCAAAATTGATACAAAAATCAATCTGTTGGTACTGTCTATCACTAACTCCTTGAGCACTTACAGTCACAGTGCATACTTAATTCTGCTAAATAAAAGTCTGGAATTAATATCATAAATTATCCACGGAACTCCACCAGAGCTGTGCAGATCGAGCTTTACCATCATGCCATCCTGTAAATGTAAATGAAAAAAATAATATTGAAAGCATATAGCCTAGTACTTGAAATGCTGTACTCTGCAACTGACTTGGTAGGTGCAATTAGTAAGATCAAATCAAAAAATAAAATTAGTGAAATATTGGGTGGTGTATTAAGGGTACCTTCTAGCGACTCTGATCCAAAGAAAGACGTAATCTCACGCACTGAAATAAAATACTAAAATTCTAGGACAAAACTCATTTAATTCTAAAATAAGGTAAATGGCTACCAAATTTGTTCTGCGAGGGCCCAGGAATCTGGATTCAACTCGATGGGTTTGACCGTCCTTATTTTTAAGTACGTATACTCTGAATCTCTGTATGATGAGAAACGTTTCAAAAATTCATGATGCAAGTCATAGTTTCGCTACATTTATTCTGAATCCGCTTCATGCGACTGAAAATTGAACACTGAATGGTTAAGGTCTGTGTAATTTTCCATAAGCATGTGTTGTGACGGGATAAATCTCTTATTTTTAGGGCTGCACAACATGTACTGCGCAACATTATGTATCATGCCTGGGCATGTGCTACTACAGTATATTATCCCTGTTAATGACATTGAGATGTCAACAATTTATTGGCAATTTGTTTTTACAGTATGTAACTGGAATATAAAAATTTCATGAAGGTATACCTAGGGTGTATACAAAGCGAAGACCGAAGACTTGAAAAGGAAGACAGAAGACCGAAAACATGATAACGAAAGATTTGAAAGCCTTCGATTTTAGATTGAAATCAAACCGTATCTTATAGGAAAAATCACATTGCCTTTAAAATAAATGCTTTATTGTTAAAGAGTGCGTCTTTACATAATCATCTGAAAAAAATGAATACTATCCTAAATCTTAATAAAAGGGACTTTACTTGCAAGATACTTTTTCCTGGGGCTCCGTATTCGGGAAGGGGCTAAAATTTCAAGTCTTCGTTTTGTAAATCCGATCACTTTCAGTTTTCAAAATTTAGAAAAGGCTTAACTCTGCGCTAACCCTAGCGATGATTTAAATATACTTCAATGGTTTCGAGGGTAAATTACTTTGCCAGACTCAATCAGAGGATTTTCCTTTTCCTCGGGCCGCGCCTTATTTGCATAAATTTGCATAAACCGGATCTTCTACCGGTTTATGGATGATCACGCAATTTAGGTGGGTCGGATCACCTTACAATGCTCATTTTCGATCCCGGGCTGTCAGGCAACCCTTACAACGATTATTTTGCATCAATATATGCTGGGAACCCCCACCCCACACCCTGAAAATGACCTTATTTTCAAATGTTTCAAAAATCGACACAGACAACATGTTAGGGGTATCCGGGGGCCACGTATTTTCCAAATCTGACTTCCGTTTTCTCGTATCGGATCGGGCCAACACTAAGCACTATGGCCCTTCAAATGGGGTCAGAAAGTGTCCTTGAATCAGATTTTTGCACAATAATTCAACAACGCACACAGTCACGCAAAAAGTAACTTCAGATTTGGAATCGGAAAGGTCGATTACCACTGGGAGCTAGGTTTGGGGTAATTATAAGAGATTCATGTTTGGGCCCTTAAAAAACCAAAGCCAAACCCCTTGTGGATTTTTAGGGCCCAGAGGGACCATCTCTCGGATGACCTAAAATCCACAAGGAGTACTTCCACAAATCAAACATGACGTTCCTGAAAAAGCGCACGAACACTTTCCTTACACTAAAAATTTAAGATTTAAATCCCTAATATTCAAACTTAATTTGCAGATCAAACAACTTTATCCAAATTTTTGGCACGTTTTAACTTTTAAAAAAATCTTTTAAGCCCCTAAAATGGAATCCCACAAATCCCCACAATATCAGGAAATTTCCTGCAACATTCAAACGTCGACAACAGAATTTTTTACCGTGGCATGCCAAAAAACCTTTAATAGTAGGGCATATTAGTGACCATTCAGTGTGACACGGCACCGTAATCGTCAGGGGCAGAGAAATTTTTGAAAAAATTGAGGGGGGGGGAGGAATGGGAATGAAGACCCATTGAAGGAAACTTGACTGTTTGAAATGGTAAAAGTCAATGGAAGTATTTCCAAAATATTGAGGGTAGGCTACTAGCAATTCTATTCCCCTACCCTCGCCCTACAAACAGTACGTCCTAAAAACGTTTGAAGAACGTTTTTTGGACGCACTGTGCAGTTGAATCCAGTTAGACCCCAATTTAACACAGTTGAACCCTACTTGAATCCAGCTGGATTTGCAAGTGGGTTCAACGGGAATTTATGCCGAGGACGGACCAGGGATAAAAATACAAGCTTAGCAAACTGCCAGTTAGGATTAGAATTCAGGTGATGGGGAAGGGGCAATGGGGAAGGGGGTAAAATTGGGAAATGACATTGAAAAGCTTCCAATTATAAGGAAATGGACACTGTTCTCATTATAACCATGCAAAGCCTACATAGCTATGTGTAACTTATGTGACGTCGAAGGGAGGGGTAAGCTGAAAACGTCAGGAAAGATGGAATATTATCCCTCCTTAAGTTTTTGGTAACACAGCTAATTGTATAAATAAAGTGACGATTTTATTACTTAAAACTGAGGTATTTTACTTATCATCACTTTGAGTCATGTCCCGTTAAGGTTATGGGATCCCGTTGCACCAATAGAAACCCCTATTGATTTCTATAGAAAGCCAGCTTTCAAATTAAAAGAGCTTATGGGACCATATGGATGACCCATTGAAATCAACGGGTTCTCAAAATAGTCTCATATATATTCCCTTTGGTCCTATCCATGATTCCTATTGAAAATTCGTATGGGACTTTATGGGATATAGAATTTTCTCTTGGGCATGAATACGGTACACTCTTATCAGGGAGTTGGCAACTCCCTATAACGTCTAGAAAACGCTTTCACACCATTTTAACAAAGTTACGTTTTACAAGCGTTATTTTCTTACGTACTCAAACGGTTTTGGAGAATCCTCGTTGATATACTCAAATGAAAACGTTTAGAAAACGTTTGACATTACGTTTTACAAACGTTATTTTCTGACGTATTAAAAACGTTTTTGTAGAGTTCCCTTTAGTTTTTGAGGAATGGAAGACGTTTTGAATACGTACTAAAAACGTTATTTTGGACGAAGACGAAACCGACGAACTGAGAACCAAACCAAAACGTTTTCTGGACGTACTACGTTTGCTGGGTTACCATTTGGTGAATATAGAGTGTTGAAGAAAGGTAAGATGGCCCAAATTTAATAAAGGTAGTACTTAGATTACGTAATCTAATTTCAGTCGAAGGGTCAATGCAGGTGAATGATGATAGTGAGAAGCTGTTAGAGGGTAGACGAAAATGTAATGAAAAAGATTATGTGATGGAAACCAGTATGGATATTATAAGCGGTAGTACTAGGAGTTAGAGTTAAATGAGGTTTTTTCGGCTCAATTTCTAACCACTTAGTTTAAGTCGGGTCGGCCAAGGCCTTTTTCCAGTTGTGGCTCACTGGCTTGTTTTCCCTACTCCATTGTTTATGCTGAGCACCAAGCACAATGGCAGTAGGATCCATTTTTACTCTTTGGTATGACCCCGGGCCAGGAGTCGAACCCCAGAACTTCCGGCTGCAAGGAAATTGCTAAGTTAGGGCGAAAATATTTACGGACGAATGTTAACAAAAGGGAAATCTAACTAGAGAGTTGCAACGTAGTTTTGGGGAAAAATAATGGATGGACCCACATATGTGTGTCATTATTGTGAACAATTATGGTACAGCCTAGAGGTAAAGTGTACGACGGATAAAAGTAGTCAGTTCTGATGGAAGTAGGCTACTTGTGAGCAAAAAGAAGAAAGTGGTAGGAACTCCCACTAGGAAGTGGGGATGTGGTATGTTTGAGGTATATAGAAGGTAAAGTGCCGTTGCTTAGTCGAGAAAATAACATGAAAATGTATGAGATACTAGGAGAATTGAAACTACATCGCCTTGAGGAAGGTTGGTAGCGTTACGAACACCTTTTATCAGTGGCGTAGCTACAGAGGGCAGGGGACAATTTCCCCCTGGCTCCGGAAAATGAAGAATTCGGAAATTTGCCGTCTGTGACACCAGATCATCAAGTTTGTAACCTACATTGCAGAATGCAGAACGTTCCCTAATGCAGTAATGCTCACACTTTAAAAAAATCGGAAAATATAGGTGCTTGCCCCCCCCCCCACCGGAAAACTCTAGCTACGCCACTGCATGCAGTTACGGGAGCTTTCTAGAGGTGGTCAACTGAGTATTAAACAAAATGTTGTAAATGTTCCTTCTGATGTTATGACAGAAATTAAAACTTTACCCATAAGAATTGAAAAAGTCAAGTAATTCCTGTTAAATTTAAGAGGAAACTTAGTTATAAGTCGGCTGTATTTACTGAAAATGTTAGGCCTACAAGTGTTGTTATTGCTGCTCGTTGGTTGATCGAAAATAGTCAGTTGCATAAAGACGAAGGCGTTTCATTAGATCGGAAGTGGAGTGAAGAATTACAAAAGATAGATCAGCGGCGTAGCTACAGAGGGCAGGGGACAATTTCCCCCCTGGCTCCGGAAAATGAAGATTTGAAGGAATTTGTTAAACCTATGGTCTATGGAGGTTGTTGACGGTAGACCTGAAACTTATGATGAAGTTAATGTTGGTGAAGCGATGGATATATTGCTACTATAGAAGAAAAGTGTGTATACGAGAAAGATGTAGATGACGAGTGGGCAGAAACAGATAATTGTAATGACTTTTAGTGAAGTAAAATTTGTGTTAAAAATTTAGTAGCCTACGTATGTTTAGTCTGAGGGGGTGCGGACGCACCTCCCCGCACCATGTGGAGTTCCGCTCAAAATGAGACAAAAAGTTCCTCGAAACACATTTGGTAAATAGGAAGCTCAAGACTACCGTGTTACTCCCTGACCGCCGTCCCCACACACTAATCCTGTGCCTACAAGATGATGCACATAAGTCGGCAAACATAAATTTACCTGACAGCTTTCGTATACGCAACGACACGAATGCATTATATTTATATTGGGAATGACTAGGCAGTAATGTACAGTAATGTATATTCCGGTAGGAAGAATTCGACCCATTGGGCGTGTGTAATTAAGGAAGCAGCTAAAAGATGCATAATATTAATTCGCTGTCGCAAATTTTGGAATGTAAATATCCATAAGAACCATAGAAAAGTTTAAGTAAGGGTACTATCTTACGTCATATGGGTGGTAGGTGAACCTTGCATATTTGAAGGTAAGGGCAAATTTTATAGGAATTTTTCAACAGTTTGTGTCGGGGTTTAATATTATTGGCTTGGTCCCTGTGACCAGGCTACAATTGCCGCCCAAACAAATGAAACAAGCTGATATGATCGAGTTGCATTTTCCTCCTCATCCCCTCAATCAATGTTGGTCTATTTTGATTAGTTTGAAGTGATTGCTTGTGGCTAAAACAACTTGCCAACATTTAAACGGGGGAACTAGGTTTGTTTTATTTACTTTTGGCGGCGATTGTAGACAGGTTTCTGTTACTTTGGCTCAAGCATATGATGGCCAACTTCATTAGTAGTGAACCCTTTAAAAGGTCTGCGTCATTAATCAAGATTGTCTCATGACAGAAAAATAACAAAAAGAGTTACATCTGACAAACTTCTAGTAAAGCCCATTGAGTTTCGCTTTGGTAGCGCATTTTAAACTTACCAAGAAGCCTACTCTTTGGCCGTGGCAAGATCTTGGGTAATATATCTCTGAGGGACCGGTATAAGCAGATACCATTCATATTTATGACAAGTTCGTTTTGCAAAAAGTTTTCCGTAGTGCCTTAATGTCGTGGATTGTGACAAGTCTTGGGGGTCGCCTCTGTTTCCAGTCGCGTTCAGAGGTGGCACGGGGGAGGAGGAGGGGCCATTTCTGTCGCCACCCATGGTCTGAATACTAATTGTGGTCTTCAAAAGGGTCATTTCTGCGATAAACTTAAAAAACGTTTCTTTCTCAGTTCCGTTACTTAAAGCTTAATTAGGCCTAAATAGGCAACAAACCCTTTCCACCTTTTCAAATAAGTTAATAAGTAGAATACATGAATTTATGTAAATGTCGGAATTTCATCTCATGTCGCAAAACCTAGTTAATTTTCTCTTTTGTCTGTCGCATGGTACAGCTAGTGACTAGAGGATGGAAGTACAATGTAAGTTACGTCCCGATAGGACCCAATTGACCTGCATAAGCTTTAAACAAGTAAAAATTGTTTTGTGTATATAGGCTTACCCCCAAAATTTTCGCGCGCTTTGCAATTTTACAATTTAGATTACGGGGAAAACATTAAATTAGCGAGGAACTATGTGCCTTTAGTAAATTTTATGAAATATATGCCCCGCAGTTGCACAGTCTAGTACACAGCTTTTCTTCAAATCCCACCTTACCAACCCTCGACGGCATCGGGGCTGTCGGGGCTTCGGGTCGCTGCCCCCTCCACAGTAGGGGAGTGAAATCCTGGCGCCACTCCTGGTTGCGTTGAAGAGATTGTAACAGCAGTACCTTGTATTTCCTCCTAAGCTAATGTTGGTTTACATGAGAAACTCTTTCTTACAGGTATATGTTTTGCTACCTTCAAGTTAAATTCCCTTAGCTTATTTGCAGGTCTAGTGTCTCTCCCAAAAGTACACTCCCTTTCGTAATTTAAGCAAGGGTTAAGCGTCGTTCTCAAAAGCATACCACTGAAACTTTTATAAGAGAGCTGGAAGCAACATTCTCCGAAAGGATCTCATAAGGCGTTAAGTTATGAACGTTCTTATTTCGGGACTTCTTTTGATAAGCCTGGTTATAAATCTTAATTATTATTGTTATCGAAATACTCATTCTTGTAGTACACTGATCAAAGGACTGGCTCTTAATAGGTTATGGGGGTTCGTGGACTCGACAAAAACATTTTTGGACTGTAACAAGTTTTTTCCTTTGCTTCATTGTGCATTACAAACGATATCCAATCCTGGCAGACATTGGCATACGGCCTTCTGGAAGCTCAGAGGTAATTATTTAAAAGGACGCATTGACATGATGCTTATACCAATTGGTCCAATTGATACTGTAGAGTATCACGCCGAGCACTTTACAACGATGGTATTTGTACTAATTTTGAACAAAAGTCCAGACGAATGACTTTCAGCAATGGCAAATGAGAGGGAGGGAGACTATAGATGGAGGGAGGTGATATTATTTTTCCATTTCATTTCATTTATTTAGTCTACACAAATACAATACAATTCAGAGGTGAAATATAAATATAGACAGGATACCAGAACAAACAAAAAAATTAACGAGCTAGTAACCTACAACGCAAATAATTCTTACAAAACACAGACAGATAACTTATAGAAAAATAGAAGAGAAGAGAAGGAATAAAGAAAGAAACAAACGGATAATAGAGTGCCCTAGACCGACAAGTGAACGAAGAAAGGAACTAGTATTTTTCCACTTAGTAATTTTTAACCCAATTTTTGAAGCATAGATACGAAGTAAGTTTACTAATACCACTTTGAAGTTCATTCCATTATTTGCAGCAGTAATTGTTGAAAAGATATTTACCATACATAAAGCAAGACCGAGTGACGTAAAAAGATCGTTATTCCTGGTACACATGAATGTAGTCAAGTTACGCTTGGGTGAACAATGTTACGGAATACATTAGGTAGAAAATTGTTAACGTACTTGTAAACAAAACTACACATCTTAAATATGTGAATATCACTTAATTTAAGTACGAGTCTTTGATGTAAAAAATTAGTTGAAAGGCGCCTATATGTTTCAACGTTATGATTTTTAAAATTCTATTTTGCAAAACTTGAATCGGTCTGAGGACGGAAGTACTAGTCATGCCGTAAATTTCGATACCATAGGCGATCTTTACAAACACAAGAGAATAGAAAATCTGAAGCAATATAGGGTGAGGAATAGCAGATCTTAGAAGGTACAAAATGTCTGCGTACTTGACAAGATCATTACATAAATCATCAACGTGAGGCTTAAATGATAGCTTGTCATCGACGAGAAGACCCAAGTATTTAGCACAATCAGTTTTGTAAACCAAATTAACACTAAACTAGAAAGTACTTGGACAAAGGTGGTCATTCCGCACTCTTGCATGAAAAACAGAGTAAGTCGTTTTACCTACGTGACCGAAGCGTCAGTTTGTTCGCATCAAACCATGTTTTAAGATTGCCAAGGGCATTTATGGCTTTTTGGGATAAGATTGTTACAATCTTTATCATGGACAAACACGTTGGTATCATCAGCAAAGAGTCTCAGTTCTTCATTGGGAACAACATTCTTAATGTCATTAACATAAATAAGTAACATAAAAATAGTAACGGGCCCAAAACAGAGCCCTGTGGAACTCCACTATCAACATGAGACCTTGCATGCGTAGCGCTTCTGTGGCTGCCGCCCCTTCGATGGTTTTTCCGCAGCGAGGATCTGAACGAAAAAACTTGGGTACATGAGACCGAGAACAGTAAAACAACACATTAACAAGAACACTTTGCTTCCTATGAGACAGATAACTGCACATAACACCGAAGGCTTACCACAGTACCTTAAGTATAGAGTTGGCGGAGCAGAATTCTATGGTCAACGATATCGAATGCTTTTTGATTCCTTGCCGAGGGCAAAGGAATCCATTCATGACGGTGTGTGTGTATATATGTGTGTATGTGCACACTTACTTTCCATTCAGATTGAGTACCTAAACAATAGATTTCATGTCCTTAGAAGGAAATACAATACATTTCCCATGTCCCCAGAAGTTTACCAACAGATAGTCTATTGTTAAAGTTAGGGTTAAGGAATCAAACACAATAGAGAAAACAATGAGGTCCTCAAACAGTATGTAAAACACAACTGTGCGTGTGTGTATGTGGGTTTGTGACACTCTGCTCGTTAACACGATATCTCAAGAAGGGAAACTGTGACAGTTCTCAAACTTGGTACATAGATGCCCCATATTAAGAGTAGGAACCCTATTGTTTTTGGTGAAGGTCAAAGGTCATCTGGGGTCACCGGGGGTCAAACTCTGAAAACCTTGTTAACACCATATCACAAGATAGAAAGCTTGGATAAATTTCATACTTAATGTGTAGATGCCTTATGATGAGAGCAGAAACCCTATTGTTTTTGGTGGAGGCCAAGGGTCATTGGGGTCACCGGAGTCAAACTCTGAAAATCTTGTTAGCACGATATCTCAAGGTAGGAAGCTTGATTTAATTTCATATTTAGTATGTAGATGCCTTATGGTAAGAGGAAGAATCCTATTGTTTTTGGTGGAGGTCAAAGGTCATTTGGGGTCACCGGGGGTCAAACTCTGAAAACCTTGTGAACACGGTATCTCAAGGTAGGAAGCATCGATTAATTTCATATGTAGTATGTATATGCCTTATGGTAACAGAAAGAAGGTTATTGTTTTTGGCGGAGGTCAAAGGTCATTTGGGGTCACCGGGGGTCAAATAAAAAAAATATTGAGAACTTGAGAACTTTGTTAACACAATATCTTGATGTAGGAAGCGTGGATAAATTTCATACTTATTACGTAGATGCGTTATGGTAAGGCAAAGAATTCAATGGTTTTTGTTGAAAGTCAAAGGTCATTTGGGGTCACCAGGGGTCAAACTCTGAAAACCTTGTTAACATAATATCTCGATGTGGGAAGCTTGGATAAATTTCATACTTAGTATGTTAGATGCGTTATGGTAAGACAAAGAATTCTGTCGTTTTGTTGGAGGTCAAATGTCATTTGGGGTCACCAGGGGTCAAACTCTGAAAACCTTGTTAACATGATATCTCGATGTAGGAAGTTTGGATAAATTTCATGCTCAGTATGTAGATGCGTTATGGTAAGGCAAATAATTCAATCGTTTTTGTTGTAGGTCAAAGGTCATCTGGAATCAGGGGGCATCAAACCCTCTAAACCTTGTTAACATGATATCTCAGGATAGGGAGCTTGGATAAACTTCATACTTAGTATGTAGATGCTTTATGGTGAGGGGGAAGAGCCCTATTATTTTTGGTGGATGTCAAAGGTCATCTCGGGTCACCACGGGTCAAACCCTGCAAACCTTGTTAACATGATATCTCAAGGTAGGAAGCTTGAATAAATTTTATGCTGAATATGTAGATGCCTTGTGGCGAGGGGAAGTCCCTATTATTTTTGGTGGTGGTCAAAGGTCATGTCGGGTCACCAGGGGTCAAACCCTGCAAACGTCGTTAAACACAATACTTCGAGCTAGGAAGCTTGGATAACTGACACTTTTCATTCTTTATATATAAATTTAAATTTGTCATGTAGAGGAGAAAGCACAGAGAGACCCCTTGTAAGATTTTTTTCTCATTTTTTGGTTTTTAAAGTTTTGGTGGGGTTTAAAGGTCATGTGAGGTCAGCAGGGGTCCACTTGTGAACACATCATGAAAAATGATGTAGTACAGAAGTATAAATTTGAGGGATGAACCTCGGTGTAACAAAGCACCCCTTTCGGCACTAAGCCTCTTGGGCTTTCTGGTTTGAGGTCCAGATAGAGGCTAAGAACGTTTTCATTTCTGTCTAGAAAGGAACGAATAGAATTAACGGTTTCAAGAAGGACATGACTTGTGTCATGTCCCTTAATAAAGCCAAACCTAACCTATGGTCAAACAAGATTTATTATCATCCCAGAACTTACGAAGACGTTTTTCAATTACTCGTTCAAGCATTTTATTTATACAAGGAAGCCAACTGATAGGACGATAATTTTCAGGGAGATTTTTGTCGCAGTTTTTGTAGATGGGTATGACAGTGGCAACTTTAAGTGACTCGGGGTAGGTACCTGTAGAAAACACAAGATTGAAGATGTGGTACAAAGCAGGGGAACAACGTAGGAAACACACTTCAAGACTTTGGGAGGGATTCCGTCGATACCGGGGCTTTGGAGTCAATGAGGGAATGAATTTCTTTCAAGATTTCGTCAACATTGGCAGGAGTGGGAAACAGAGAATTAGGAACTCCAGGGTGCATAAATTGATGAGAGTCGGTATTGCTTGCAATACGTTCACTAAGTTTGCTGCCGACGGTAGAAAAATAATCATTGAAGCCCTGCATTATCGCTGAATTGCTTATTTCATAAACAAGATCGTTGATTACAGGGAAGGTCTTTCCTTTTCTGTTCAAAAGTTCATTCAACATGGACCAAGTTTTCTGGGGTGAAGAATTGACTAGCATTAGACTAAGTCTAGTTCTGTAAAACAAAGACTTTACATATCTAATGATCTTATTGAGAACACTTCTATACTTCGACAATTTCATGCCTTTCAGGAGAAGGGTGGTGCATGTACCTACGATAAAGAACGTTTTTGTGACCTATGGAGTTTCTGATTCTAGCAGTAAACCAAGGTTTATTCTTTACCTTCTTCCTTGAAAACTTGACTTTAGGAAAATAAAGTTCACGTAAGGTACTACTCAGCCTGGAGATGAATACAGCGTAAGCCTCATTAACATCATGTAAAGAATAAATGTAAGAGAAGTCAGTGCACTCTACAGATTGTAAAATGGAAGAGAAGTTCCTAGAGCTAAATATTCTAACCAATAGTCTATTTATATTTAGTTTAGACCTCTTTAAATGGTATAGCAAAAGGGGTGAAAGAGTAACAAGCGACTTTCTGAAGTTTTTTTCGTCGTAAGTGTATTAACATTCACCACCTATACCAATAATGACTGCTTGCTACACGCTTCATTGGTAAAAGTTTTGAAAAATGTGTAACGGCAAATACCTACTTTAACCTCGCACATCAAGCTACAAATTAGATTGAAAAATCCCATATTGATGCGAGGCCGTTACAGACGTTGGAGATGTATACCTCTGGTTTTTGGTTTCGATGAAAAGAGAAACCTATACATTCATGATGGCGTGTGTGTATGTGCGTGTTTATGTATGTGTGTGTCTGACAATTTCTGGATCTACTTCTTAAAGACAAGGTGTGAACAACCTGACAACAGCCATTGCTTGATTACATGTGACTTCACCAATTTATCTGGCAGACCGTGCATGTGATACACAATATATTTCTTTCATGTACACTACCCCAATTAATTGCTAATGCAAAAATAATTAAAACAAACTCTACGTTAAAACTTAGTAATTCAGGGCCGTAGCCTAGGCGAAATTTCTAGGGGAGAGTTCATGGCACTATCTAAGCGGAACATCAAGTGACATGCCAATACTAATAGCTGAATAGTTGACATCTGGGGAGACCATTTATTTTTCATCTGTGATTGCCATGTCATTCTGGAGGAAGGTGTTGAGGGGGAGGGGTACATGTGAGGCCTGGCTGTCATTATCTGATTATTAAGTAATATTCTTCGTATTCTTTGGCTGGGCGTAAGTCAAGAGGTTTTGTTTAAGAGACAGGGATGACACTTTATACTCTTTGAGAAATTTTGTCTTTGTGAGGTGCCTTAGATGCAAAATGCTGCTATCTTTGGTGAAGCTTCGTAAAGCGTGGATTTGATTATATGTATTAGAATATTCATTATCACTAGTGATTTTTTTTCCTCTTTTAATAGGATGTTATTGGAGGGGATGTTGCCTTAGGGAAGGGATGACAGCCGAAATTTTCCAAAATACCATCCAACAAGTGTTACACGATATTCCTAGAGTTATCAATTTCAGTCACGATATACTCGTTTTTAGAGCAGCACACAGCGACCATGATAAATCTCTGGAGGCAGTGTTCAAACGTCTAAGCGAAAACAACCTGACAATCGACAAGGATAAGTGTTATTGGTTTCGATGAAAGAGAAACCTATGCATTCATGATGGCGTGAGAATGTGTGTATGTGTGTGTTTGTGACACTTTGCTCGTTAACACGATATCTCAAGAAGGGAAACTGACGGTTCTCAGACTTGGTACATAGATGCCCCATATCGAGAGGAAATATCCTATTGTTTTTGATGGAGGTCAAAGGTCATCTTGGGTCACCGGGGATCAAACTCTGAAAACCTTGTTAACACGATATTTCGAAGCAGGAAGGTTGGATAAATTTAATACTTAGTATGTAGATGTATTATGGTAATAGAAAGAACCCTATTTTTGGTGGGGTCAAAGGTCATCTGGAGTCACCAGGGTCAAACTCTGATAACCTTTTTAAGACGATTTCTCAGGGAAGGAGCTTGGATAAATTTCATAAGTGTTATGTAGATGCGTTATGTTAAGAGGAAGAACCCTATTGTTTTTGGTGGGATCAAAGGTCATCTGGAGTCATCAGGGTCAAACGCTGAAAACCTTGTTAAACACGATATCTCAGGGTAGGAAGTCTGAATAATTTCATACTTAGTATGTAGATGCGTTATGGTAAGAGGAACAATCCTATTGTTTTTGATAGAGGTCAAAGGTCATTTGGGGTCACCTGGGTCAAACTCTGAAAATCTTGTTAACACGATATCTCGAGGTAGGAAGCTTGGATAAATCTCATACGTAATATGTAGATGCCTTAAGATAAGAGAAGAATCTATTGTTTTTGGTGGAGATCAAAGGTCATCTTGAGTCACCGGAGGTCACACCTGGAAAACCATGTTAAGATGATGTCTCAAGATAGGAAGCTTGGATAGATTTCATACATAGTACGTGGAAGCCTTATGGTAAGAGGAAAACCCTTTTTATTTTGGTGGGGGTCAAAGGTCATCTGGGTTCACCAAGGGATCAAACTCTGAAAACTTTCTTAACACGATATCTGAGTGTAGGAAGCTTGAATAAATTTCATACTTAATATGTAGTTGCTTTATGGTGAGGGGAAGAACCGTATTGTTTTGTAGTGGAGGTCAAAGGTCAGTTGGGGTCACCTGAGGTCAAAGAGAAAAATTTCCCAAGAATTCCCAAGATCTTCATCGGGTTTAACAGCTTGGTGAAAAAGCAAAATTGCCCAAGCCTTCACAAGATCGTTATCTGGGGTCATCTGAGGTCAAAAAGCAAAATTTCCCAAGAGTTCCAACATCTTTATCTGGGGTCAGTAAAGGTCAAAAAGCAAAATTTCCCAAGGATCCCCAAGATCGTCATTTGGGCCGGGTCACCAGAGGTCAAAATGTAAAACTTCTCAAGAATTCCCAAAATCACATATGAACACAAACCTGTTTTTCCAATGCGTTAAGATAGCATTTGAACAGTGATTGAAAGAAATGAGACATGGCATTATTTTAGAACGAAACATATGCTAAATCATCGAAACCTCAAGCATGTTTGCATTCTGGTTTTAAAAACATAATCTGAAATACTGCAAACGGAACCTCACAACATATCGTACATCCAAAACACATCTCCGCCCGAGAACGCGACTGATACATGAAGCTTTCTCGGCTCTCGTTTTACCCCTGACTTAACAACAATCGCCCAGCCTATTCGCGAACTGACTCGTCAAAATGGGTATGGACTGACCAACGTCAGTCAAAAACGCCTTTGAGGAGCTGAAAGAAAAACTAATAAGCAATCATGTGATGGCATATTTTGATCCTGGGAAGCAAAGTGAGTTAGTTTTGGACTTCCGTTCAGTCGGAATCAGCACGATTCTGTTGCAGCGCGAAGATAAAACAGACTCAAGGCGTGTAATCGCATCTATATGCAAGCCGCAAACCTAACTCCGGTGGAGACTAAGCGGTATTCGCAGACCGAGCGAGAAGGGCTTGCAATTGTGTGAGGATGTGAACATTGCCGATTATACAAGGTTCTAAGTTCACTTTGATCACGGACAGTAAGCCATTAATGTTAATATTCAACGACCCTATGTCTAAATCCCCTGCTAGTTGAGAGATAGGAACTACGCCTACAATCCATACTTCACGAACTTTTACAATATCATCACCCACTGTATATATATGCATGTTACCATCACTCATTATGGGCTTCATGTACGAACTATATTCGGTTATATTATCTTCAATCATCTTGCTTTCGTGGTAGACCTCGTTCAGATAACGTAGAAATCATCTTATCTGTACAAAATTCCTTTCCAAAAATTTTGATTGAAATCCCTTGGTTATTTTATTAAAAGGCTACGTTCTCCCCTTAAAGTGAACCCTTGAAGTATGATAAAACAAAATACCACGTAGGTTCAATGATGAATTATTGACTTGATCTTTGACCTGACACTCGTTAAGCTACACCTGCTGTATTTATCTCTAGACTTCCCATATGAACAACTTCATTTGTGACCAAAGAGACGTTACCGGGCTAGTTAGAATATAGATATGGAAGGCTGAACTACGCCTTTGTCATCTCTCTGTGTCTTACGAGTTTACCCCGAATCCGATATATTTTCCTGAATCCTGAGGATATCATTCTTTACGTTTGAATTTCATATGTAAGAAACAAATTTACATTTCCAGAACAAGACTTAGAATTTTCATTTAAAGGAAAAGTGCAGTCACCGCAATTTGAATTAGTGTACCTGGGTATTGTATTTCATGAATCGTTTTCGAGAATCATGTTACACTATGCTTTTTACTGAGTCATGAAATTCACGTAGAGATTAACTCCTTGGTTTACCTTGAATATGCAATCTGTATGTTTTAACATATCGTAAAAGATAGTTTAAGTCAAATAAGAGGGTATTTGTGAGATTGATTGTTTCAAAATAAGTTTGTGGCAACTGCTTATGCCTTTTAAATTAATTTTTGGGTTTTCGATGATAAGAGAAACCTATGCATTCATGATGGCGTGGGTGTGTATGTGTGTGTATGTGTGTGTGTTTGTGACACTTTGCTCGTTAACACGATATCTCAAGAAGGGAAACTCTGGCAGTTTTCAAACTTGGTACATAGATGCCCCATATTGAAAGGAAGAATCTTATTGTTTTGCACATAAGGACACCTAATTTTGCACCCCCCCCCCCCCCCCTTGAGAGAAGCCATGGGTACGCCACTGTCAATACCCAAGGAGTATTTGTGATTTTTAGAAAGATCGAGACCAGCCAAAAATTCTGACGATGCTGTAGCCCAATTATGTGAACATATTACGGACCAAATATGGGAAACCTCAAAGCGACCCAAATACTAGGTCAGCAGACTGCAGACTAAGGTCGGAGCTGTGTGAATGGGAGTGTTGCCAAGGCAACACAGGCGAGAAGCAATTATTGCACTGTGTGTTGTATACACGTTTGTACAATATATATATATATATATATATATATATATATACTTTGCTTTATGCGGTGTTTCAAACTGGTTGCATCAATCCGGTTTCCGGAAGTGATCTCTGTCACAAGGCCGATTAGAGTTTGCAATGGATATAATGTCCACAGCTCCATGTAGCGCCCTCTCGGCGAATCATTGACTCCTTTCTGGAAGCTCAAACAGCCAGGACTGGCTTTATAGCCAAACTGGTAAGGCGTCTGCACGTATAGCAGAAGGTCTGGGTTCGAGTCCCAGTGGAGGCAGTCGATTTTTCGTCGAGGCAGATTTCCAGTTTGATTTATTCTACACATATATATATATATATATTTATATATATATACACAGTGTAAGAGTGCAACCGACTGATGTTCTTTTGGCTAGAAATAGATGGCAGTATGCCACTTTGATTAGTATTTATAGGGAAACTTGTAAAGAACATTTCTTTTACAGAACTTGGCGGTAGGGTTAGGGAGCTAGATTTAGATGGAATTTGACACTTTTTTGGGCAAAATTTGCATAATTTATCCCCTCTTTTGACAATTTTACTCATAATTCACATGTTGATTCACCCCACCACCTATAACTCTCAGGACATGTTTAGTGAAGTATCAGGTTCATTCTAAAACATTTGGGAGCTTGATTGCCCTTTTCCAGTGCCTCAGGATTTTTGAAGCAAAAAGTCCCTTTTCCCTGATTTTTGGGCAAATTTTCGAATCATAACAAACTTCCAACTCAAATGTGAAAAAAATGTGAAACAAATGCGGAGACACCCCCCTAAAAATAATGTTATTTGAACGATCTATTGATAGGCTTTCTTTTGATACTAAAACAAAGTCTCTAGGATGCAGAATTGTGGAGTTATAGTTTTTTGAAACTTGCAACCCATTTGGGGTTGGAAATGAACCCCATATCATTTATGTCATAATTTATTTGTGACTAAACAACCATACATGTAATCAAAGACGTACCATCCATCACTCGTCTGACTGTATTATCACATCTGAAAATAATTAACATGAAACAAGCTAACCATATTAAATAAAGTCGTTACAAATTAGCATAGCTGTACCTCACCGTTGCTACAGTCATGGCACCGCAACTAGTCTAGACGTGTGTCTTGTTGATAGAATGAAGGATGCCCTAATTTCAACAGTATAAGTAGACCGAGCTAGCTGCTACTCCTGGAGATTGGCCTGCTGCATGCGGAACATATAGAAACTTCCGCAAACGGCTATGGCAAGCCAAATGCCCAATAATTCGAAAAACTTGGTTTATCAATCGATAAACCAGGTTTATCGGTCGATAAACCAAGTTTATCGACCGATAAGCCAAGTTTTTTTTGATAAACCAAGTTTATCGGTTGAAAAACCAGGTTTATCGAATTTCTCACTTAAAAAGTCGATAAACCAAGTTTATCGATTTGATAAACCTGGTTTTTCAATTCGATAAACTTGGATTTTCGAATTATTGAGCATTCGGCGTCAATAAACTTGGTTTTTCGACTGATAAACTTGGTTTATCGGTCGATAAACTTGGTTTATCGACGCCAAATGCCCAATATTTCGATAAACTTGGTTTATCGACCGATAAACCAGGTTTATCGGTCGATAAACCAAGTTTTTCGGTCGATAAACCAGGTTTATCGGTCGATAAACCAAGTTTATCGGTCGATAAACCAAGTTTATCGACCGATAAACCTGGTTTATCGATTGATAAACCAAGTTTTTCGAATTATTGGGCATTTGGCTTGCCATAAACGGCAGTAATACGCGTCGGCAGTATGAATGGATGATGAAGAGATTTAGAGTGTATGCTACATGTAGGCAAAGGTGCATAGCCGTATATTCCTGGCTCTGCGTGCAGTATACGGAGCTTTTCAAGGTAACTGAAGACTCCAACATGTAGCATACAGGTGTCTGTTTTTGTACCCGTGCAAACATCTTTGTCATGGGTCAGTAGATAAGAATTTACAGTTAAGCTAACCTAAAATAATGCAACATTTTATGGAGTATAAGATGAGAAATATCGGTAAGGCAGTATCGGCATTTCAGATAAATTTTGCCGATACCGATCCTTGGCGAAGAATGAGTAATATCGACCGATACCGATACTGAAACCGATGATCGGTCCAACACTAATTACCCATGGAGAGGGTATCCTTAACCCATTTTTTAAATGCTAACCTTGACTTCAAAACATTTTGCAAATTCCTGAGGATCCGGTTTACCCACAAACATCCTGGGAAAAAATGCGCGCCGCGCGTGTCTTCCCTTCACTGCAAACTCAGGCGTTCAACTGTTGAACGTCCAAAATGTAACAGATACAGAACGCATCCTGGCGTTCAAAGCAGATTTTGAACCCTAGTGTTAAGATTCTGAACACTTTTTCCCCATTTGTGAACGTTGGACGCCTATTTGAACATCTGACGCGCCTAGTGTTCAAATGCTGAACGCATAGTGTTCAAATTCTGAACGTCAGATTCAGCTCCTGAAGTATAGTGGCATGACGTGAGGAATAGCCGAACACATTAAAATTAGTAGGAATCTTTGCACTAGATAATGTATTATGAACCAATAATGTACCTATCCTGAGACTTAATTTTTTACCCAGAAATATGCTTAAACCTCAGAGCTTCCGGGGGGTTCCGTCGACCCTGGACCCCCACCATGGGCCCTGAGGCGGGCCCCTGGACCCCAACCGCTTAAAAGTATAGTGACCTGACGAGA
This sequence comes from Holothuria leucospilota, assembly GCA_029531755.1. Classification (NCBI taxonomy): domain Eukaryota; kingdom Metazoa; phylum Echinodermata; class Holothuroidea; order Aspidochirotida; family Holothuriidae; genus Holothuria; species Holothuria leucospilota. The sequence goes on from CM055972.1 coordinate 6,801,948, forward strand.
GAAATAGCCTAATACATTACAATTATTGGGAATTTTGCATTTGGTGATGCATTATGAACCAAAATATATTTATCCTGAGACTTAATTTTTCAGCCAGAGATATGCTAAAACCTCAGAGCTTCAGGGTTCTTCGCCTTCCTGGGCCCCTGGACTCCACTCGCCAAAGCTCGTGCTGCACTCTCGTTTTCGCGCTACGCTTTACCAGATCTGTGGGCAAAACATAATCTCTACACCCCCAAAGATTACACCTTCCCTACGCCCCTGTCTCAGGTAAAATTCAAAATAATCTAAATCTGAGGGAATTTAAAGAATTTGAATTGCTTTTGCAACCTTAATTAAGATGCAATCTTTTCGAATAATCCATTTCTCCACCAATAAATCATTTGCATCATGAGGATATCGATAGGTCTTAAGTCTGAATTAGGCTAATTTTTATCCCCTCAACCCACCCCCAAGTAATACTATGGAAACTGAGAATTTTATAGTATCTTTAAAGAGTAATGTATTCAAAGCTATTTGTTGATAGTTATGTGCCTTATCCTAATGCCCATGATTCTGTTAATACCCAAGAGCTTCTAAGGGCTTCTCTTCTTAGTCTACCACCGGAACTTTGTCCCAGGATGACCAACTGGGCCCTAAGATGAGCCCAAACTTCCCACCGGCTGGGGAGCTCTTTGGGCTCCCAAGCGGCGCGCCTGTGAGCCTGTTGGTGCAATTTCACGTTTTCACCTTTAAACTCAAACATGATTCTTCTGTCATACCCTACTTGCTTGCATGATCTGAAGGTCTCATGAAGCCGAAAATGACCCAAAGTGATCACCCCAGTCTGAAAGCTGCATCTGCGGTCTGTTCATTGCCAGTCCCACTTAATTTTTAGACATTTGAAAGTTTCGAGTCATTTTAATGATAATTTCGTTATACCAATTGGTTCCGACCCCTTGCCTCTAGACATCATCAGGCCCGTTCCCTTACACCCCACCATGCAAGTGGACCCTGGGTTACACATCAGCAACACCTTTGCAATTTGTAATGAACGCTTTCAGTCTGTACCGATTTAACAGCCAGATTACCCTATTTTATTACCAGGATCTTATCCGGGGCCGGTAGGGCGCCCCGGGTTGAGAGAAAAGAACAAAAAGGAATTGGGCAAAGGAAAAAGCGAGACAAAAAACAAAAAGGAAAAGGAAAAAAGTGATTGAAATGAAGGACATAAACACAAAAAAGAAAAAAGAAAAAAACTAAGGGAAAGGGTTAACAGGAAATGAACCAGAAAGACCAAACGCTTAGTGATTCCTTGCTGAAAGGGGGTGATTGTTTGTTTATTTTGCAAATTTATACCTCTGGACTATACCATTTTTACGACATTTTCATAACTTGACCTCTGCTGACCTCATATGACCTTTTAACCCCACCAAAAAGTGAGTAACAAAACAAAAATGAAAAAAAAAAATGTCTTAGGAGAGATTCAGAGATTCGTACCCGGGCCGTCTGCGTGAGAAACAGCTCTTATCCACTACGTCATCAATGAACTCATTCAACTCAAGGTATTTCTAACCATGCAATAGCCACAGTATCCGTTTCACGTGTTCATAATTAGGTAATTTGAGTTAGTATTATTACTGTAACAGTTATGCTTGTGAAAAATAAATGTCGTTCTATATAACTTTATCTTTGGAAAGGAAGAAAAAGTCAGGCCTAACTTTTCGTTAGTCACGAAACGCCGGACACAATTTGGAGGTACCCCCACTGTCTATTTAGTTTACGAGATTTTCTTCGTTTTACCTCTGATGACCTCATATGACCTTTAACCTCCAACAAATCCATAGTGTTCCCTCTCTCTTAACGTAACACGTCTTTATACCAAGTGTGAAAGGGATCCATCATCCCTGTCTTGAAACGTCTTTTTTCAAGGTTCTCGGTTTTTTTTTTACCTCTGATGACCTCAAATGACCTCTGATCTCCACTGAAAACGATAGAGTTTTTTCCTTTAATATGATAAAGGTAAATACCAAGTATGAAGACTGTCTGACTGCTATCTTGAGATATCGTGTTTACAAGCAGTTTTTAAAAATTTTGTATTTTCACCCCCTGTGATCTCAAATAACTTTTTACCTTTACCAAAATCAATAGGGTCCATCTTTTCACTATAACGCATCCACATGCTAAGTATGACAAGCAGCCATGCAGGGCCGTCGCGACCGGGGGATGTGGGGGTGTCTCCCCCCCCCCTCAAAAAAAAAGTTCGTCAGAGCGACAATAGTCGGAAAATCTGAAATACCAGTTGGATTTCTGGTATCTCAGTTTAGCTCATTTTTCCGACTGAGCCTACGTCAACTTTGAATAAGTTTTTCAACTAGATCAAGAGAGAATAATACCAAACGTTATTTTCCTCACGTAAAATCGAATCAAAACTGTCCTTTTTTTTCGCAAATTCTTCTCAAACTATCAAAACTTTCGCGCGCTCCGCGCCCTTCAAACCTTACCTCAGTGTTGTTCTTATTATCAATAACTTCCGATAGCAGGGTCGCCGACGGGGGGGGGGGGGGGCAAGGGGGACAAATGTCCCCGGGCAATTTGGGGGACCGGGGAAATTGTTCATAAAATATATTATATTATATCGAATTATTTCCTGGTGAAAACCACACTTACTTTAGTGAGAGGGGGCCCGCATTGAAATTTTGTACCGGGTCCCGGGTCGGGTGTCGGCAGCTCTGTCCGACAGCAACTTTCGGAGAAACACAACAGCAGATGAAAGCTGTTAACAAATTACCAGGTAAAAGACTGACTTTTTGAGCGGCATGTTGGTTTGTTGGGCAATTGAAAGTATTTCGATGCAGATTCCGAATGCAGGCTTTGTCATGGAAATCTTATATAATGAAAATTGGGGCGCGCTTCGAGCGCATGCGTCACAATTTGCATTCAGTCTCATGAACATTATAAAAGTAATTATACCAGGCACAGTTCTACGGGGACTAGGAGCCCCCCCCCCCAAAAAAAAAAAAAAAATTCCAAGCCCCACAAAATTGTGCAAAATTTTATATAGACTTATATAGGCGAAGACATAGATATCCCCAGAAAATGTTCCAGATGTCTATTTATCGGGCCCGTAGCCAGTAAGTTCAGAACGATTCTTTCTATAACTTCAAAAAATTTTCGCGCGGTAGGCTGGCTTTCATCTATAGTTCTGTCTAGTAGTACCGCCCCCCCCCCCCTCGTTTCAAACATATTGGATCTATTCAACTTTTCCACACATATTGTTCGTCCGTGTAGGCGTGATTCTAGAGAAACACGAAAATGCATCATTGCGAAGTTCTTTCCTCTTTTCCCTAACTTTTGGAAGATTCTCTCTTCAGCCTCGCCATCGTGGCAAACATATTTTGTAAGAAAAAGATTTTTCATTTTCGTAGGGGAGCCTTACTGGGTAAGATAAAGAATGTAATCCCCGACGACGACTATGCAGTCGACCCAACAAATCTCATGGTTTTGCCCAGATTCTTCAATAAAAACCCAAACTTTTTTAACTTTCCTTAATGAAAACAAAAATGTGAAATATTCTTTCAATATAACCCCAAATTTTTCGGCGGGCTTCGAGTTCGGCAACCCATTGCATCTGTCGGGACTTAGAGTAGCTGTCCCCCAGTCGGGCGCTTCGCCCCCATGTCAGCAAATCAAAGCACCACCCCTGGCTGAGCCTGCATGCAGGTTTTTCATTTTGGCATTGGAGTATACCCCAAATTCAAGCGCGCTTCACGCACAATCCTCACTATTCACGTTGTATCACTTATGAACATTATAAGCACAAAGGTACCAGTGAACTTTTATAGCATAAACTAGGTGTACATTCTGAAACGTGCATGTTAGTCCTACACCCCTTTTGCTATACCTGCCTGGGAGGTCTAATATCACCTTTCTGCATGCACCTATACTCTCTCTCCCGCCCATTCCCCATTGCTGGAAGCTGTTCGTCTGGATTTTCGTTCAAAATTAGTAAAAATACGATAGATGTAAAGTGCTTGGCGTCATAATCTATATTATTATTTATATGTCAGGTAATAAGCTAAGCTTATACATAAAGCTGCTTATGTCATTGCCCGCATTTTACATAATTGATTCAGAGCTTCCAGGAGGCCCTGTACAGGTATATGCCATCCTAAGATGCCCAAATAGAAGGCAGTAAAGTAGTCAAAAGGGGGGGGGGGCTTCAGGAAGTTTGTTGACAACGTATTCTTCTGTTAGACAACGTACTCTCTGCTTTCACCTAACCAAATCTTAGAATTCACTAGATTATGGACATTTTCCAGCCATATATGATCAGTTCCAAAAATATCCCAAAGACAGTATCATTTTGCATCTAAGCAAAATTACCTTAACAAAAATTTCTCAAAGGGGAGGGGGTGTCCCCTTGGACCCCTCCCCCGGACGGCACCTTTATGCAGTGACAAAGGAAGGATCCCCCACTGTTATATATTATAACGGGCCGAGCGGAATTTTAATAACCTTCACAGATGAGGTTTTTGTTGGGAGATAGGCCTCTGTTGTGAAACGGAGGTGACTTCTTGTTCCGTTGGAGAAACAGAAAGACAGAAAGAAACAGGACTAAAGGAGTAACTAGAACCATCTATTCCGTTCTGACTAGGCAAGTATGGACAAGGGTAGGAGCATCAGAATACCATGTCTACCGGACAGTCAATCCAACGGTCCGAAGCACTAAAATCACGAAAATCACGAAAATCATCATCTTTTATACTCTTCGCTTACTAAATAATCAAACATGATTGGTCAGAAACGAATAATTAATTAACATCAAGCTAATACTTAATATTAACTGGTCAGTCACACTTATCAGGGAGGACGCCCTCCCTATCGAAGCCTATGCAGAAAGATCATTCAATGAAAAGACGTCAAACTGTACACATCGACATTAGCTAGAGCTGCAAAGTTACGTTACGTATACAGACGGAATGATTCCGTTAGGAATATTCTGTCAGTCAAGAGAATACCCTATTCCGTGGCAAAGTATTCCGTTCGACGGAGTATTCCGTCTAGAGATGGTCCCTCAATACATAATCTATTTCGTTTCAAATGTATTCCTTTCAAAGGATCCTATTCCGTTCAACGGAATCTATTCGGTTCAACGGAATGTTTTACGCTCTTTAAGAAGCAACCCGATTTACAGTTATTCTAGGAGGTTCGCGATCGGAAAAGGCTAGTTTCCATCTTTTCTAATATCCTTGAAATTAAGGGCGCTTGTTAAATGTTGAAAACCGCCACAATGTATACGCAGGGCGCATAAAAAACACAGTGCGCGCCACCATTCAGTTGGAAAAAACATCCAGCCAGTCGGAATTTGGGACCTTCACACCCCCAAAACATATGACCCTAGCTACGGCCCTGCAACCATGCTTCCTACTATGTTTACAAGGTTTTCGGTTTTGACCTCTGGTGACCTAACATGACCTTTGACCTCCACCCAAAACAGGAGAGATCTTCCTCTTATTATGATAATTCCATATCTCAAGTATGAAAATTATTCATCATCGCTATCTTGAGATATCGTGTTTACAAGCCAAGCGTTACAAACTGCACACATACACACACATACACACACATGCACACATTCTCCCTTGTGATTGCATAGATTCCTTTTGCCTTCAACAAGAAATCAAGAAGAAAGACTGAAAAGTAGCACGAATATGCTATCGTGGGCATTACATGGACCATCGCGTGTTTATATGTAAGAATCTTGTAAACTTAGCATACAATAGTCATCTTACAACCTTTTTTACATTAAAAATGTTTCTTTTACGTAAATTAAGTGGGGGTAACATGCAAAGGAGACGGACACGTGCCCCAAATAGTTTTGACCAAAAAGGTAAAATATCTGAAGGCGTTTAACTTAAATATTTCTACAGGGGTAGGATGGGGTGCTTTTCATTGAATGGTTGGTGAAGCCTATTTTGATTGTTTCTATTACAAATCTTTCGACAACGTAGGAAACTTTCCCGCACTTCTCGAGATTTCACCTTCACTTTAATAGCTCAATTGCTTTCGTACATAGGCATGAGTACGTCGGTACCAGTGTTGCATGCCTCGAGGCCAACCTCGAGGCCGAAATGAAGTCCTCGGCCTCGGTCATTTCATGTCTCGGTCTCGGCCTCGGCCTCGGAGTGTAATGTCTCAACTGATGTCTCGGCTCGAGGTCGGAACGAGGCATGGAATAAAACTTGATCACTTTCAGGTTACAAGGTTTCAAAAATTTTGCCTACATCGTTCATCGCAATGATCGGAATGGGTCTGGTGCAAGGGTGATATTAACCGGGCGCCAGGAGCTGTTTGGCCCTCGTTTCCAGCCAAACAGGAATCCTACCAGGCGCCTCTTTTTACCGAAAGTAGTGCCCGTCATCCAGTGGAAACGACCCCAAAAGTTGGTGAAGCGTCCATTTTAAATCTTTTCTTAATAGCCGACTTCAAATGGACAACGTAATTGTCAGAGTTGTAATCGAATCACTAGATTCGTGACTCGAGTCACCAATTGTCAAACTTTTAAGTGACTCGAGTCGAGTCATTGACTCGAGTCCCTGTACTATTTCAATCGGAAAATTACTCCTAAATTCTTTCGAGTCACTATCATTTTGAGAAGAAGTGACTCGAGTCGTGACTCTTTACAACACTGGTAATTGTACAATTCACAAAAATTATCGTAAAAATATGGCAAAATGGAAATTAGTTACCAACTTGAGGAAACAAATGGAGTAAACATCGGAAAATGTAGTAAATTTCGTTACAAGATTTTTAAGCTTCCTTGTGAATGACATTTGGACTTCCCAGTCCATACAATCACGTAACACCAATGGAAAATCAAAAACTTGAAAAAACGAAGAAAATATAACATCAACATTTCTTAACAGTTCACTCAGTGTGAATTTCTACTCTCAAAACAGGAATTGAATAAAATATCAACACTCAGGCCCCAGCAGCCCCCCAAACCGGCATATTTTTGGTATTTTTTTAAAGTTTATATTTACGACATTGCTAGTGTTTCCCCTTTTAATATGCTGTAAATAGGCCTTGGAAGTGCCATTTCCAGCGATCTGGGAAGCATTTTGGGCCAAAATTTTCTTGCGCTTTGCGCCAACCCATGGTGGCGCGGAGCGCTGAGAGTCTGTCTATGGGCTTCTCCCCCCCCCCCCTTTGACAAATTCCAAGCGACGCCTTTGTCAACACTGTGTGAAGTAGCATCTAAACTCTTTTCTGGGAGTAAAATATTTCCCATGAAAAAAGTTTGCCCCCTAAAAAATTTTGCCCCCCTGAATTTTTTTTCTGCGGATGCCCATGCCAACTGTGATTAGCTGAAACGTTCGACTTAATGTACAATACTGTGTACGCCAGGGGTTGGGAACCTCCGGCCATATGCGGTCCCCGAGAATTTAATCCAGCCCGCAAGGCAATTCATAAATGCAAATTCAGAATCACTTGAAAAGTAATTGATAATCATCTTTTAGCCCAAGGTGTCGAACGTTTATTCTGAAATACCACTTACCGGATATTTCTGTTTAACTGCTACGACACACAACCAGTATATCCTAAAACCCTAGTATGCACAACATAACATGCCCACTGTTCCCTTTGACATAAACAAGGTGCAGAATCCTTGTAATTCTGGTGGTAGCAGATGCTTTGCGTGTGAGGCTACATAGCATTGAACAGAATTGCATTATCACACGTACAGGTCTATCTATTACAGTACGAATCTCAGAGGGTACTTTACTTATTCCGTAGATTGGGGAGGGGTAGAACTGTCCCTCCAAAGAGTGAATTAAACGCTAAAAAGTTGTTAATGTTTTTTGCAATTGAAAGTAAAGAAAAATAAAGTTGGTTTCAAAATAAGCGGTTTTTCGAGTACTTTTCTCCCATTGTTACATCATATATAAATAAAAAGACAAATGATCATATTGTGATGCTCCTGGTCCGGGTAGCCTTGCACATTCAATGCCATTTAAATATACTGGATGAAAATTCTATTGCCTACGAATTCTGTACAAACTCCATACCTTCCGGGGCTTGGCGGCAGTTCCTTACCTGGGCTTCCCCTAGACCACAACAGACTTGATGGGGCCCCTTGCCGGCACCCTATGGGGAAAGCTTGTTGCGCCCTCGCTATCTGCGGCCCGCAAGTGGGTTATGACTATCAAAACGGGCCGTCAGAGGAAAAAGGTTCCCCATCCCTGGTATACGCAATACGGTTTTGTTAAGCCCGATCAGAATCTCGATCAAAATGTTCACCGTGTCAATTTAAGATGCGTGACAAAGGTAAAAAACTGATGATATGCTAGAGTGATAGTTCTTGGCATTAACAAAGATTATATACACAAAGTTACTAACTCCCCAACGGAAACGGCAACGGCAACTCACTGACTAAATCAACAAAAATTTTGTAGGAAATTTGCGTTGTTATTGGTACAGACAAGTTGAAAATAGTGTAAAATATAGTTCACCATGCGCGAAGGACGGAATTTGATCAAAATTACCTGGCTATAGATTACATTGAATGAGGTAAATTTGTTTTTCTGTTCTTTGATGTCCACAACCAAAGACATGTAATTGCATGTATATGTTCCTAAAATTCGTGGGCAAAAAATAGGAAAAAATGGGGAAAATCGGGTCTCAATTTCGTCCCTAGTATTTTTTGACGCAAAAGTTTTGCTTTTAGAAGGAAAATTTGATACAGTTTGTGTGAAAATCTCCATAGTATCAAATACTTGTAACCTTAACGCCTGTTGTGAATATCGAAACAAAAAAAAAAAAAAAAAAAATTAAAGGGGTGTTAACGTTATAACTAACGGAACTTTTAGCGAGGGATGGAATTCGGTTGGGCCAACTTACATGTAAGTATCAAATGACCTGTTTTGTGGTCGAGGGGTCGAAATAACGAAATTAGATGTGCATTTTAATTTTTCCTGGTGTAACTGTTGTTAAATTATCAGAAAATTCCAGTATTCGATTCAATACAGAGACAACACATCTGATAATACAATTTAAACATATCTAAAATTTAGCATGTTGCTATAGCAACAAATATTTACTGGTGAGAGGGATGGAACGAAAGAATTCTGGGGATACATTTGACTCATTTTCATCACATATGACAGAAATTCAAATTAATTTGTGCAATGTTTACAGCATTAATTTAAATTCAGTACCTTAAAATGTTTGTAAGAGGGTGAGAGAAATTCTCATTTTTAAGTTGAGATATCATGAAAATTTACCAAAAGAGGAAACATGTACTATACATACCGTATATGCAAGGCACAGAATTTCTCTCTGTGTTGATGAAATGGTGAATTGGTGATGTATTGAAATCATTGGGAACTTAAATTTTTATTTCTAGTCGCCCACGAAATAATACAGAAGATAAGAAATTTCATAAGCCAAATGAGAAACACACTGTGGATAGGGGATGCATGGCAGATGGGGCATGAGAAGACTGAGGGGCAGGAGAACTCTAATACCAGTTAAGGCCCACATGCTGGGGGTTCTTACTACTGAGGGGTGAGAAATGGACTCAAACTGTTACATAATTGTTCAGTTTCTCCTCAAATGCCTCGTATGATGCTATATCAATTCATGCCCCTAAACATTTTATTAACTCCTTGTACAGTATTCCAGTTTACAGTGTTTGTTATTACAGGTAGATGGGTGCAGTACTGGAAGGAAATAGGTATTAAGTTTGAAACTATTTGTACATACGGTACTGTGGTAGTGACAACTGGGTACAGAATTTTTCAATGGAATTGCAAAAATATTTGACTCTGAAATTTAAAAAATATGAACTTAAAATTAGGTCAAATGCAAAATATAGTATTTAATTTAGGCCTTGAAGGGCATTTGTTTTATAATACTGAGGGACTATGAATGTGGGTGAAGCCTATGGCTTTAAACTGAATTACAGTTTCACATTGGTTGGCTAACCAACTCAAAAACTGAGATCAAATTTGGATTCTTTTGAAAAGCCAGTCCAGTTCAATTGGGAAAACCATAGGTTGCTCTAGGATAAATAGCCGACTTTACATGGACCCAACTGGGGATCAACCCCACGAACCTCCCTGTTACTAAGCTCTATCACTTCAATGCCATCACCTAAATCCACTGCCACAGATCAAGCGTTTCATTTAGAATCAAGTTGCATTCGTTATTTGCATCGAAATTTAATTTAATATGTCTAAATAATTGTTTTATGATCACCATCTTGTAGTCCAGGGTAATACTATACATCAATTCAGCTCACACTTGAACAATATGTGACCACCATTGAATTTGAGTAAACAATATAAAGTTACTAACAATTTTCTAAATTTAAGAACCAGTAAATGTTACAAAGTATTCATTTAGGCCTATTGTAAAAATTCTGTACCATTGACCCACTGCCTAATAAATTTAATTTCAATTACATATTTCTCCAGCTTTCTTTTTAAGTAGGACTGTTGAACAGTTCCATCTTCCATGGAATGTCACTGGCCATGCAGCTCTTAGATCCCAAAACAAGAGGTGAAGAAATGAGACCAGAAATAGACCTTATGCATATGATGTCACAAAGGAGAAAGTGCGCCCTCTTTTAGAGGAAGATGGCGGAAAAGCGCGTATCATTGCAAGCTACAACAATAAATGCAGACAGCTGATTTGTCAACCATTCGTATACGCGCGTAAGTCTACTACACGTGGGGCGAAATCCACGCCGTTCGTGCACGTGTACTGCATTGTTTTCACCCAAAATGATGTCAGTGTGATGTCAGTACATAAGGTCTATAAATGCGAGACTTGACATTCGGCTGGCAATGAAACAAGGGTGGCTTGGAGCAAGTATTTTGTAAGGTAGGAAGAACGCCACTAGTGGGTAGGCCTATCTCTAAATACAGTGATACTCCATAGCTGATGGGATTGTCCAGTAGTTCTGATAAATGACGTAAGCAGGGCTGATAGATTAACAAATGATGATTTTTTAATTTGCTTCTTGCAGTTTACCAATGAAAGAATTGGGGGTAACAACTGGATTCGATTAGTATTTGGTTTCAACGATTCTTCCTTTTATGGGCAATCTAAGATAATTTTAGCTTTTTATTAGACATCTGGGGAGAGTAAAGAATAGGATTGCAATAAGTCAATTTCTTTCCCAGACCCCCTTCTCATCTACAGTATAACTATAGGATATATGTTCTATGTAGTGTATACCCCCTCTAATCCGTCAGCCCCTCCCCAACGACTCGGTCATTCCCCAAAGGTATGTTTGTCTCTGAACTGGCTTATAAACATCTGATCATGTTTTTGACAGAGAATCTAGAAAAAGAGCTTTGCAGTAAAAATGAGGACTTCAACAATCTTTCTCTCCATTCCATTAACATGGACAAAATTCGGTCCCTCGCATTCCGTCCCTCGCAAGCCCTCCCCCCCCCCCGTAAAAAATCCTGGAAACGCCCCTGAGATGTACTTTAAATTATACATGGTGGAATTCTCTAGAAATGGTTCAGAATAGCCGCAAGCCGGGCCTTTTCATGTTAGAGCGCATACAGCGCTAGCATCGAAAATCAATACGGCCTATGTTAAAAGCCGTTGCTGAAGGCATCTTTCCTATACGATCTCCCATGGTCATAAATAGGTAGGAAGTAATGAACTGCCAGCCCACAATAAGAGTATCGAATTGAAATGGTATACCTGACCATCAAACAGTAGGTCTAATAAAAACTTGTTTCAATTCAGGTGCAGCACAAAATTTTTTTTTAAACCCCTTTAAACTAGGACCACCAATGGTGTTGTACACTTCGATTTAGGGCGATTTTATGGATTTCACTGCACGAAAGGGAGGGGACCTAACTATATAAGGGGCAAATTTCTGCCAGCCAACGAACACCGATTGTATACGAAGCCTCGAAAGAGTTGATGTGGGGGTGGTCTAAGGAAAAAGACTTGAAATTGTATGCACTTGATTGGTATTTCTGACATCTGGCAATTAAAGTATAGCACCACATATTGTCAAGCAGCTTTAGGACGCGTCTAAAAAAGGTGGTGTCCGAAAAAGGGGCCCGCCTACCTTCCCGGAAAGCACCCTCGCGGATCTGCGTCCCTCAGTATAAGGGAAATTTTTGGTAAATAAAACTATTGGAAGGTGGATTTGGGACTGACAAACATGTGAGACAATTCTAACTTGGTGACAAGCAATATATTCTCAACCACGGAAACTTTCCGCTTGGACAATCCACACAATATGCCTACATGTGAAAACACTACTTGTCCAACAGTCAGCCATTTACTGCCCTTCAATGGCTTCTCAATTTCAAGCTGATTTCTTAACAAGAGAACGGTTTGATCTTCAATTGGGTAGTGATCTTTCAGGCAGTCCAAAACCCTGGGTTTATAAAACACCATGTGTTATCTTTTGTTAAATTCCTGATTCGATTGTATAAATATACATACTGAAAGAAAAAATACACGCAAATGTCGTAAAAATTCTATATTTTTAAAATCGATAAAAAGCAGTTTAAAGCAACGACAATATTCGAAAGGAAATTGAATTGGGGATGTTGGGGTTATTAGCAACCGGGACAACGAAAGAAATAGTCCCTTCCTTATCGGACTATTTGCCACTTGCCCTACGTAGCAGGCTGCACTCGCATATTCGTCGAGTTTTTTTTGCTTCAGGTTATGATTTGTTTGGGAAGCCCCAAAGAAGATTGAGCAAACAGAGTTACGCTTCGTAGGGTACTATTTTCATTGTTCGAACAGGGAGCTGTTACTCTGTGCAGGGAGTTGCAACAGAAACTCCCTGCTCTGTTGCAGCTCCCTGGTTCGAATTACCAGTTGCAGGGAGTTGTTTTACGTAACAACAACCCCTGCCTTGTGCAAAACACTAGGGAAATTGCAAAACCAAGGTATAGCTTTTGTGTAGCTTTGCTTTGTATGTAAACAGATGGATTACCCCCATCGAGTCCTGTGTTTTTATACATGGGAACCATTAGCAGGGAAGATGTTCGTTTGTGCCAAATTTAGTCGTGCGAAATATACCTCGAAACTGAATGCCAAATGATTTTTCACTTGGCGTTGTCCTTGACGGTCTCTAGGCTTGAACGCCAAAAAAGTGTTTGCACTTAGCAGATTCGACTGTTTTCCGTCGGCGAAAAACGAAGGCAATTTCATTTCCGATTTTCTCCAATATACTGTCATTGAAATGAAATGAATTTGCAAGGAGAATTATGGAACGCGAATTACGCACAAGTTCATTCAATAACGGCTGTGTAATCGTTAGTAACAAGCGGCATACATTGAGTTAATAACGGCGTGAATATCAACAACAGGCGTGGTAAATGTTGGTAATAACGGCCGAGATTTTAAGACAACAACGTGGTATGTATTGGTTAATAACGGCGTAACTTTAAGTAGAACGCGGTACGAGTGGTTAACAGCGGTCGTGATACGAAGTAACAACGGCGTAATCTTTTCTCAATAGCGAGCTAAATGTCGTTAACGAACCTTTTTCGCCGTTCAACAGGCTGATTGTAAGTAGTAAACACGTGAAAGCAGTGTAACAACTGTGAAAGCGAATCAATGGCGCTGTTTGCAAAGTCAAGGCAAATTCAATCAACGGCGATGTAAAAGGAAGCAACAACGACGATTCGCATCAACAACGCAAACTTCAATGGGCGCTTGTTTACTTACCGTATTTATGTGAGAGGCGATGGCGGAATGACTCCGTAATTCGGCCGGACCAACTGACAAGTGTAAATTGTGCATATGCGTATCTCCGATGGTTGCATCCAGGCGCAACCTTCCTTTGCCCCTCGTGTAGGAGCCCCCCACGGGAGGGTGTGTCCCCCTCCCCCTTTGAGAAATTTCTTGTTCATTTAAGTTGGCTCAGATTCAAAATGGTGTTATTTTTTGGTAAGAAGTGATCATATGTTGAAAGATTCTTATAATTCAGTGAATTCCTATTTTTGGTTGGGTGTAAGGGAAGGGTGTGTAGTTTTAGTGGAAGGGTGACAACTCCTTCTCTTGAGAAACTTTTGTTTATGTTAGGTGACCTAGATTCAAAATGGTGCTACCGTTGGCAAATGTTTGAACTAATGACATCCTTAGAAATTTAGTGATATTTGGGCCGTGGCATGACGCCGAATATACGAAACTGAAGAACGACAAATACATACTTCCAGTCTAGATGCGGGGTCCCTACAGAGGAGATGTACCTCTGTTTTTCGGAAGAGGGTATTGGTCCGAATTTTTTTACCCTAATAATGGTTATGAGATGCGGGGTGCCAACCTTGACCAATGCGCACGAAGCGCACCGAAATTTTCCATTAAAATCATTTCCATGACAAAAATCCAATGCAGGCTATCCAACGGAACACTTTCAATTCCCTAACAAAATTTATCTGCCATAGAGCCTGCGTGTCTTTTGCGTGGTCATCCGTAAAAGCTTTCAGTTTTCGTGAAACATGTCTTCTCTTGGATTTCCCTGTATCGCACCCTTGCAATGCTGTGCTCTTCTGTACACACCAATGCAGAGGTAGTGCCATAACGAAGCAATTGTTGTATGCTAGTGGTCAGACTCAGCGTTTTCCTTGATTTTGTTCCAAGGTGGGACGATCCTTAAAATACCTCAAAGTTTGTTCATTTAAACCCAAAACTTTGAAGTTTTCTTCAATAAAATCCATATTTTTAAAACCTGTTTAGTTAAAGCAGTATTTTCCTTTTTTCATTAAAATCCTCAATTTTTAAGTCTTCTTCAATACAACTCAAAATTTTCCATATTTTCTTCTGTAAAATTAACTGTTTCTAATGTTGTTCAAAAATATTTACCGTCAACATCCTTCCTGGAATCAGTCAATGTTTGCCGGGGCATCGGGTTGCTGGTCCCCAAGTCGGCAGCTTGCCCACCCTGTCGGGCAGATCGTGGCGCCATCCCTACCTCCGAGGTTTTATAATGTTTGGGGAAGTTTCAGGTTTTCACCTGGTGGAAAACAGCCTTGGTGTATAGCAGACACATTTAGATGAACTGAATGTGTCTGCTATGCACCTACGAGGCAACGACTAGTGAAAGATTCAAGAATTTCTCAAAGGGGTTTCATCAATAGGCCTACTGACCAACGGAGATTTAGTTCCTTTGCGACAAGCATAAAACCAACAGTTTGCCTATACGCCTTTACATGATGACTTTGAAAATCTACTAGACAAGCCGTCTAGCATTATAAAAAATAAACCACAGACCGAATTTAGTTTTGTCAATTTAAAATAGAGTGAAATCAGTATGTTCTCTTGATTACCTTGATTAGCTCTTTGAACCTTGAAATACGCCTACTAATTTAGGAAAATCTTGGGGGTTTTTTTCCCACCGAGTGACGTCAATGCATAAGGTTTATAGAACGAACGTGGAGTGGTAAACAAAGCATTTAGTCATGCCTACAATGAAGTGCAAGGATCATAACATGTTTATGAATTATACATGAAGGCAACAGCGCTCAGCTGGGACAGTAAAAGTGTATTGAAGCAAATTGGTTATAACTCTTTAGTCAATATCCTACATAAAAACATGAAGGGTATACCTGCTTCCCATCGTGAGATATCCTGTATTGCTATACTACCCAAAGTTGTCAGAGTTCGACAACTGGACCTCAGATAACCTGTGACCATCACCAAACCTCCTGGTTCTTTAACTCAGTGTAGAATATACGTGCCCACACTCTGAGAAGCATTAGTAAATGCAACTTATCTTGAGGTAGCAGAGTAATTTCCCCCCCCCCCCCCATGTCTTGAGGTATTGTCACATGAAGGACAATTGGTGACTCGAGTCACGAATCTAGTGACTCGATTACAACTCTGCCTACTGCCACCTTCAATGAACATTAACCTCCACTAGATACAACACAGTTATTCTTCTTGCAAAATGCATTAAAATCACAAGCATGAAAAGCATTCGAGTTTCTCATATTCAAATACCTTGTTAACAAGGTTTTCAGACGTTAGCCTCCTTTGACTTCAAATAACCTAATTTGACCTACACCGACAACGACAGCATTCTTTTACGTCATATAATGAATCTCTGTACTACGTATGAAAAAAATCTATGCTCCCTACTTTGAGATATTGTGATAACAAAGTTTTCAGACTTTCACCTTGGGTGGACTCAAATGACATTTGACCAACTAAAACAATAGCGTCCTTCTTATCAGTATGGGGCATTCTCACACCAAGTATGAGAACATTTAGGGTTCCCTTCTTGAGAAATTGTGTTAAAAAGCAAGGCTTCACAAACAGACACATGCACCCACACGCAAATACACATACACACGCTATAACAAATGCACTGACACGTTTCCCTTTTCTATCGAAACCACTGAAATGATTTCTGCTAAGTTAAAGAAAGGCAAAGTGGGAGAGGAATCAGAGCATCACATTAAAAGCACATGTTTTGCAGATAATAGAAAAAGACCGTGACTTGTCCTCTATTCCCCTTCTCTTCACCGTGTTCGACTGCTGAGATATGAAATTTTGAAGTGTTTAGAAATAAATGGTTCATTTTTCTAAATGCTGATGAAACCACAAAATTCTTCCCATGTGGGAGTTACGAGGACATGTTTCTAATTATTCATTAAGTGCTTTTGAATCAGTGCTACCCCCTTCAAAATTCTAAGGCTCATGACCAATGATCCCCAGGGCCACAACCATCTCATCTTGCTTGCTTAACTAACTAAATGAACGCAACACTTAACAACTACACAATCAAGTATGGTTACATGTACTTTTTATTCGAATTATAAATTCATGAGGACTTAAGAGCTCCATTTTCAGTGCTGATTGTCTAATGCTCTATATAAAGTTGTTTACATAAGATGCCTCTAGTGAACTTGCCAGACCTTGGCCAATTTGTACATTTTTTATTCTGATGACCACAAAACTATTAGCACGCGTAACAACCTTACAAGTGAAATTTCAGTTTGTCAGTTCATTTTGAAGATGGCAAAACAAAAGATTACATGAAATTCAAACTTATTGCAACAGTTATTGCAGGATCAACTGATTGTCTCCAGTATGATGTAAAAAACCTGACTCAGTATTTTGTCTCTTTAAGGGTGCTTTATATGGTGTATATATGCTTACCCTTGCGTTTTAAGGCTTAATAGGCCTAAAGTATTGGCCTGAACTATAATATATTGCAAATGAGTAAAATACATCTGCAAACACAGGAGGCAGCAATGGTTTTAAAGTATCTATTGTCTAACATTCTGACGGTCTAATTATTGGAGCAACTACAAGCCGCTTGGCCAATTAGAATTCTTCATCCCTCACCAGTTTCCAATCAACATCTAAACAACATGAAACTCAATATTCTTGTCTTCTTCAACTTATGCCTCCATGACATTTTCTTGTCAGAACCTTCGCTTCCATTGCAGGGGTGTAGCTAGGATGAAATTTTTAGGGGGCCTAGGTATCGAATGGGGGTCACGGCATTGATCGCCGTCCTTAATTCTTACACGTTATTAGGACAGAAACAATTTTTTGGGGGCCTAGTGAACATCTGGGTGACCCAGGCACCCCAGGCCCCCAGTGGCTACGCGCCTGCTCCAGTGAGTTAAAAATTTCTCTATGGTGACTTAATCAACGAAAATGTGACAATATTTGCATCAAAAGAGCATGTTGTTATGGCTGTACGACATAATTTCAGACTTATTTAAGGTTATTTATTATTGCAAATGGCCTCGCTCAATGGCAACAAACAAATGGTTACAATCGGAAAAATGAACAAAAGTTTATGACGCTGTTGGTTATTTGTTCCATTATAATTTTTGACGTTAACAGTTTGTTGCTTTATCATATACATCGAGTCAAAAGGTACGTTTGGCGTATATGCAATAAAGAAAACACAAGGAAACAAGAAGCAAAATGTGAACTATTTCCAATGAAGATTTTAAATTTTTGTCCGTCTTATAAGGCTCAAACATTTCAAATAGTGATTTCCTTACAAATTCGTCCCATACTTTTCAAGAAATTTTATTTATTTCTCAGTACGGTGTCTTCGGGCGTATTTCCATCCATTCTTTTATTTGTGGCACTTCCTTCATTCTTTTCAAATGAGCTGTCAATTTTGGAAACCCAGTAGGTTCTTTGAAGGTAAACATGGTACGAATTCCTACGTCAATGAAAACAAAGACGACGAAGTCTGCCATCGAAATCTGTGAATAAGAGCAGGAAAAAACATTGGGCACGCTGTAAGGAGAAATTGAGACATCCCCTCTTTTACCCACCTTCTTGAAGCGACCTTGGACCACCTGCCGTTGCCCTATACTTCTTATGTTGAATCATTGTTAACAGCACTCTCCACATCCCCACATCGTAAGCATTTAATCTAGACCTTAGACGTGGGTCACAATACAGAGATTTTGGATCGGATTACGGTCAGATTTTTTTGAGTTTTAGTTAGAATCTGCTCCATCTCTGGTCGGAGAGAACCAAAATTTTGCCAACGTGTGTAACTATTTGATCTGTATCAGAGGATTATGTTAATGAAATGTAATCTAATTATTTCATGACGTCACATCGACAGACAGCTTTTATCGGACTACGCGTGTCCGATAAAAGCTGTCTGTCGATGTGACGCCACGAAATAATTAGTATACATTTCTTTTTCATAGTCATGTGATACAAATCATACATTTACACAGAGTGGCAAATTTTTTGTTCCCTCCGACCAGAGATGTAGAAGATTATAGCTAAAACTCAAGAAAAAAAAGGACCGTAATCCGATCCGAATCGCTGTAGTGTGACCCGCGCTTTATGCATTGATAAAGCGCAACGTCGTTTTGGAGGGTAAACAATGAAGAACACTGCACGCGCAACGCAGAATCCTCACAGGAGCGTATCCCACCTGTGCACAAATCAGCTGTCTGCATTTCTTTGTGTAAGTTGTAATGATACGATCTTGCCTCCATTGCAGGTTAACGTTCTGTGACGTCATATGCATAAGGTCTATTTTTCCACTGTAACATTGTCCTGGGAATGATAAATTCATCCATCTGTCATCCCCCACTCCGTAATGTCTGACCCCAGTGTGGTCACTGTCAAAAAAGGTTCCAGCAATAATAAGAACCACAAAGATGATTTCAGCATTTTAAACAATTGAGTGAATGATCAGAGCAATGTCAACTCATTGTTTACTTTCAATATGACAGTAGAAAAACTATGTATTTCGGTTGTATTTACCTTTTCACCAACAAAGAATCCATCTCCATCGTTGTTCTCTTTCAAAAGGGTTTCCAGGATTCCGAAAATTTTTGGTATTTTCTCTTCCTCATATCTTTTCTTCACAAAGGCCTGTTGGGCAGACGAGAGATGCTTTGGTCAAGGAATGCATTATTTATTGGACATGAATTGTTACGCCACCCATTCCATCTCTATGAAATTATTAAACTTGAACTTTTATGATCACTTTTACGTTACTGTAAGCCAATGATTTTTTTCCTGGATTAAATGTAATCTTTGGTCCGTTTGCGTCATAAATGGTCCGATTCAAATTGTAAAGCAAAACTGTATATGGATGAGAGAAGGAAGAGGGCACGTGGTAAATTTGTGAAACATTTATACACTAATTAGGTGGCGAAGCTTTAGCTGTTTAGGGAACCAGGTCAATTTTTCCAAAACCTACCTGTGTTCTTGCCTCCAAAATTTCCTCCAGTGCATTCAAAAATATGTTTTCTGCCCTCTTCGAAACGATTCTTACCCTTGGCCTAAAGGATCCTAAAGATGAAAGGCTGGTTATGCCACTTGCTCATCGATAAAACTAAAGTGTAAAGATTTTCGTATGTCGATATACAACCAGGATATATAGAATAGCTACAGAATAAAATCAGTAATTTCCTGCATGTCTACTTCCTTATACCTTTACTTCCTGTGTCTCCTCTTGGTCAAATAATCTATCGATATCGTGTTCGTAGTCGCCAACAGTCTCACAGATTGAATCAATTCGACTAGATTCCCAGTAACTTCTACCATAGAAACCTTATGCAAGGAAACGAAAAATACTTCTAAGTTTGAACGTATCACTGGAAACAAATTTGGAAGATTGGGTAACTGTTGGCTGCAACAGTAGAAAGGATAATGTAATATTAAGTGCACTACATTCCCAGGACTAAATTGGCAACCTCTAAACCATTATAGTCAAAAGAATTAGTATACTTGTCTTTGAGGTAGTAGGGGCACTGTAGGGGGTATCCTAAGCAGAAATTCCTGTTTAGACCTTTTGAACAGGTGTGAACACGTTCTATTGCATATCGAACAGGTAATTGACAGGTATCGACAATTTTCAACAGGTACAATCAGGTACCGGTACTTTTTATTTTCCAGAGTAGTTACTTGTTGATACCCGTTGACTCTGCTGATTCCAACAAGTAAATGAATTGATGTCAGTTCATACCTGTTAATACCTGTTCAAACCTGTTGGTATTTTAACAGGTTTCATGAGGAATGTTCTCCTGCAGGTAATGGTGGAGATGTATGACAAGGGGTGATCAATTTGGCTCCACTCCCTATCCCCTTTTCCGCAAAGAGAAAAGTACAGAGTCAAACAGTTTATATCGTCCCGCAATTTGAGGGAGAAGGTGCATCACCTTGAATGCACATGTTTAACGCTTCATCACCATTGCACACCTTTTGGAATAAAAATTACAAAAAACATGCTTTGTGCTTTTGGACTATATAACATTATTGTCCAACTAAGGATTTTGTAACAAACGTGTGAACAGTTTTATC
This sequence comes from Holothuria leucospilota, assembly GCA_029531755.1. NCBI lineage: Eukaryota > Metazoa > Echinodermata > Holothuroidea > Aspidochirotida > Holothuriidae > Holothuria > Holothuria leucospilota. The sequence continues at coordinate 6,822,732 of CM055972.1, forward strand.
TGCTGTGCCTGAAATGACTTTACATTCTCCAAAAACAGGTGGGTTCTTCTGCTATGTAGGATATTTACATGTAAGACATAAGATTCAATCTAGGTTCTCTTTCTTGTTCACAAAGTTTCATGGTTGACTTGTTGTGTTCGAAAATAACCTGAGATCTCCATTGTCAACAGCAGGCTTGTTGAACTCCCCCTGGCTCCTACATGCCAAGTCTGAAACTTATTACAATTCCCTTCCTTGAGGCATCGTCTTCACAAAATCTCCGGAGTTTTGCGTCTGGTGACCTCTCAAGGAGCTGTGATGTTCGCCAGTAACAAAAGGCTTCTTGAAGTCAACATGGGACATCTACATGCCAAGGCAGAAGAAATCTATGCGATGGTGATGATGTGTGTGTTGTGTGTATGTGTGTGTCTAGGTGACGATTTGCTCGTAAACACGAAATCTGAAGAAGAGTAACCTTGAGGGATTTCATACTTGACATGTGGATGTTCAATATGAAGTAGATGATCCCTATCGTTTTGGGAGATATCAAAGGCAATTTGGGGTCATGAGAGGTCAAGAGGTCAAAACCTTGTAAATACGATATCTCAAGAAGGGTAACTGTGAGGGATCTCTTGCTTACCATGTGGATGGCCCATAATTATTAGATGATAATAATACTAGAAACCTAGTATCTAGTATTATGGGTGGAGGTTAAAGGTCATTTGGGGTCAAAAGAGGTCAATCAGTAAAAACGTTGAAAACTGCTCGTGAACACGATATCTAAGGAAGGGAATCTGTGAGGGATCACATACTCAACATAGATGGCCATTATTAAGTAGATGATCCCTATTGTTGTTGACGTAAGTCAAAGGTCATTTTGGGTCATGAGGGTCAAAAGGTCAAAACCTTGCAAACCTGATATCTCAAGGAGAGTAATAGTGAGACGTTTCATACTTGGCATGTGGACGGCCCATATGCATCAAATGCTTCTTATTATTTTTAGTGGAGGTCAAAGGTCGTGAAAGATCAAAAGCTTAAAACCTTGTAAACACGATATCTCAAAGGCTATAAGTGAGGGAACTCATATACTTGGCATGTAGATGGCCCATATTACATAGATGAGTACTAGCACTTTTAGTGGGGTCAAAGGTCATTTAAGCTTACGAGAGGTCAAAAGGTCAAGATCTTGTAAAGAGGATGTCACAAGAAGGGTAACTATGAAGGATCTCATACTTGGTGTATGGATGTCCCATATTCAGTCGATGAACCTTATTTTTGGTGGAGGTCAAAGGTCATTTAGATTCACGAGTGATCAAATGGTCAAAATCGTGTAAACGAGTTTTTTTTTAAAAAGAACCTGTTACTGTGAGGGATCATGTGGCATGTGGATGGCCCATATTCGGTAGATGATCCCTTTTATTTTTGGCGGAGGTCAAAGGTCACTTGGTGCTCGTAAACATTGTATCTCAAGGTAGGTAAGCATTGGGGATTTCATACTTGACATGTGGATGTTCAATATGAAGTAAATGATCCCTATTGCTTATTGTGGAGATGTGAAACCTTGAAAACCTGTTTTAATGAAAACCTGTTTAATGGCTGGTAAGTGCCCGACAGTAAGTAGATGATTGTTGTAAGTTTTAGTGGTGGTCAAAGGTCATTTGAGGTGACTAGAGGTCAAACCGTGAGAACATTGTAAACACGATAATCTCATGTAAGAAACTATGCATTTCACACTTGGCATTTAGGTGCCTTATATATTGATGCATAACCAATAGTGTCTTTGGTGTAGTTAAAAGCTTATTTGAGGTCCCTAGTGGTCAAACTGGGGAAACCTGGTACAATGATATCTCAGAAAGGAATACACATATTACTCTCATATTTTGCATATGGGTCCCTATGTTGAGTGATATTATTTGTATCATTTATGGTGGTGGCCCTAGATTATTTGAGATTTCCAGACTTTAATCTGTTAAAGCTCCTAAACATGATTTGTCAATTTATATATAAAACATGTTCGGATCTTATATCTGGCATGTAATGCCCCAAATTTAAAGCAAGAAACTGATGTATGACCATGTTAACATTAATCAATCTGTTTGATTTTTACCTGTGGAATTTGTTAAGTTTTGACACATAAATTTAAGCACAGTAAATTCACAATGAAACTGTGTCAACTCAAAACCACAGACCTACAATTATATCCACATGGCAAGCAATCACTAAGCCTTCTGTCTTTCTGGTTTTAATATGGGGCTTCCACTTGCTAAGTTTCTCTTTCTGAGATGACATGTTCAAAAGGTGTTCACGGTTTCAACCCTGGTTACTTCTAGTGGCAATTGCCTCTTTCCCAAGAGACGTCAGGTTTCTTTAATCAATATATGGCATTGGCAATTTCACCGCCGGTGAATCCAAATGACATTTGGTCATCGCCAAAACAACAAATGTCTGTTTAAGAAGTAAACCACTTGTCAAGTATTATATCTCTCAAGTAGTCTCGTCTTGAGATGTCGTGTCCACAATGTTCTACAGTTTGACAAGTGACAGCAAAGGACCTTTGGCCATGGCCAAAAAGTAGCTTTCTTTTAATCATCATGGGGTTTTCCCTTGCCAACTTTGTGAACTATCCCTTACAGTAAGAAAAGGGGTTTACATTAAAGCATATACATACACATACAAAGGTTTTCCTTTCATCGAAACCAAAGAGTAACTGCACGGTAATTCATTTTGAAAATCTTGAGGACAAATCTTACTTTACCTGCCTCCCTAGCGATATATCGGCAAATAGCCAAACTTTGAATTAACCGTGTGCCGTCGACTTCAAGAACTGGAACCAGTCCATGAATGATAGCTGTAAAAACAGAAGCATCATAAGTTGAGTCACTTAAAGGGAAAATGCAGTCCCCCAATTTGAATTAGTGTGTCCCGTCATCCTAATCCAGGAATGGCTCCTTTCAATCATGTGACAATATTTTTGTTACTTGGTTGCTAAATTGATGCAGAGTAACTCCTTGGTTTACCTTCAATATGCAATGTTTTTACAAACAGACGTAATGAAAAATTACTTTTGAGTGAAATTAGCTGAGATGTGTGAGATTTAGCAAATTTTTTAAATTAAACTTAGGGCGACTGCTTTCTCCGTTTAAATAGAACTTGTGTGTTCATAATAGAGTAAGTACGTGTAGTCTGACCCCTAGATAGATGGACGTGGTTGTCTGAAGCGACCCATACTCATCATCAGATTCGAGGTTTGTGATCCCCATTTCGGAACGAATCAGACCAGGGAGTTGCTATGACAATCCCTGATCAGACCACGTGAGGGAAATGGAATTTTTTACTGCGACGAAGTGGACTGTCAAGTGACCCATATATCAGTGTCACAATTGACCTTATGTGAGGGCTCCCTCTTATTTTTGTCAACGATGAACTTTGTGCTGAGTGTTTTTCTGCATAATTTGCATGTAAATGTGGAGAGCACGGGTATAACATTCCCAAGGAGATTACCGTTTGGGCCTAGGTAAATCTTCTATTGTATTTGGTTAAACAAGGAAGTACTGTGCCTCTTGTGGTTAAGAAAACTAGGTACTTGGTTTGTAGAATCTGAGTCGCAAGGGCGTGGAATATTAGCCACCGTGGAGTAGACCTGTGCCGACGCCCAGGGAGTGGCAAATCGGGCCAAACCATGTCGGCAGCGTTATACTGTGGTTTAATAAGTGTTGTATTTGTTCGACTGTATTGAAGGTGGAGAACTTGAGATGGTGTATTCTACATTTATGGAATTGTCAAGTGTGAGTATCACTTTGTTGTTTATATTTAAGGTACTTTAGGGTTGAACCAGTGAAGTCTTAAAAAGAACGTTAAAGATTGCTTCAGTATTGCAGTTAAAGATGTGATGAAGGAACAGAAATAATAACTGGATGAAATAAGGAAGGATGAGTTTTAATCGTAGATAAATGTTTGCATGAAAATTAGTAGGGATGGATGTTAAAGTTGAGCTCCATCCACTGGCCCTGTAGATGGGCCCAGTTGACAGCCCAAGGCGTGGCCGAGGATTCCGGTACTAACTAGCAACTACGCTAAACAAAGACGCTCAAAATGGAACAGAACTGATGTCAATTAAAAAGAAACGGACATTCAGTTAAATGGCCATTATTAGTTTAGAGCCGGCGATAGGACTATAGGTCTATAGGATGTTAGTTCAAGAGTTTTATTTAGGTTAATTTAAGTACCGTGCGCACGGGGGATTCAGTTATTATTCACTTTGTTATGTAACTATATTTCCTATTTTTTTCAAAGCCTTCCATCAAAAGAGAAGGTTTTTTTCGTTATTTAATACAAATATCATGTACCGTTCAAACAAACGCAACCATTGTGCAGTGGCGGCGCTACGGGGGGCATGAGGGGGCATTTCCCCCTCAGATTTTGTCCTTGCCCCCCACTCAGCTGAAATATAGTGCATTGGATGATGCATTATGAACCAAAATAAACCTATCCTGACTTAATTTTTCACCCAGAAATATGCTAAAACCTCTGAGCTTCCGGGGGTTTCGCCCCCTGGACCCCCACCAGGGGCCCTAAGGCGTGCCCCTGGACCCTATACCTGCATAAGCTCGCGCTTAATCGATAGGCTTCGCGCTACGCGCGAAAAGTTTTTGCCCCCCAACATTTCCTTTTGCCCTCCATTTGCCCCCCACTTTTGAAATCCTGGTGCCGCCACTGCCATTGTGTCTTTGGCTCATGATTTCGGTCTTGTCTGTTACGAAGCGTATTTGGGACACGCTTGTTAAAATACTGAATGGTTACGAACCTGCACGTTGCGCCAAAACAGGGTGCCTCGTGACACTCAGGCTGATATTTACTTGAGTACAACCCAGTCAGAAATATACAGTTCTGCCAATATATTTTGGACTTGTTTACTTGTACCTTGACTTTTGGCGCATGCGTGGTACGGTCTATATTATAGTCCTTATCATACGAGCGTACCTCTGTTTAAAATCAGCTTCAGAGTACTTACTTCCTTGAAGGAAAAAAATGCTGCAAAGATTGACAATTTGTGTTGGGCATTGGGAGTTGACTATAAACGTTTTCTTATCATTGGTGGATCCAGGAAGCCAGTAATAGAGAGGCCAAAATGAGTTACAGTGAACTGTGCTCTGTGTCTCCTTCCTATGTGAAATTGTGGTATAACCAGAAAACCCAAAGGCTTAATGATTCCTTGCCGAAAGGATATGCTTGGTTGCGCTGAGGTTTATCCCTCAGATTTATACGTATTTGGAAAACATGCATGTGTTGTTCTCTATATTTTATCTTTGGAATGCCACAGAAATTCGTCCCTAACTTTTCATTGGTCACGAAACGACACAATTTGGCGGTACCGCCCACTGTCTATTTAGTTTACGAGGTTTTCATAGTTTCATCTCTGGTGACCTCAAATGGCCTTTTACTTCCAAACAAACCCACAGGTTTCTCTCTCTCTCTCTTTCAATCAAAATGACAAATCTATATACCAAATATGAAAAGTGTCTATCATTGCTATCTTGATATATCGTGTTTACAAGCATTTTTAAGAATTCCACATTTTCACCTCTGGTGACCTGAGATAACCTTTGACCCCTATCAAAAATGATGTGGTTCATTTTCTGACTATTACGCATGCACATGCCAAGTACGAAAAGTATCCATACTTCCTACCTAGAAATATCGTGTTTACAATGTTTCAGTTTATGATCTCTGATGACATCACATGACATTTGACCTCCATCAAAAACAATAGGGTTCTTCCTCTTAATATGATAATTCTGCATACCAAGTATGGGAAGTATCCATCATTGCTTTCTTGAAATATCGTGTTTACATGCCAAGCGTCACAAACACACAAATACATGCACCAGTCGGCGTGATTTCATAGAGATTCCTTTCGCCTTCGGCAAGGAATCAATAAACGGTTTTTCGATGAATAATTATACTATTTGAGTCCAAACGTGGTCCATTCTGCTGGTGAAAAGTTTGTTAAAAAAATGACAGATTTTAAACAGACCAAAAGGTTTCCATGTCTTAATTATCAATCAGTAAAAGACAAAGCTGTTTGATATACACAGCTTAAGCTATACGGTACTACTTGACTATTTTTCAAGAGGCTAGAAACCATAAATTTTTCGCCTAAGTAGTTGTGAGGAATTTGACTTAAGAGTTCTTCTTTTAGGTGTGACTCATTATGTTTACATGAGTAACCCGGTAATATTAGAGCTATAGGCCTACCCCTATGTAGGTCATCTAGCAGAGAGACTGGCACACTGGCTAACCTTTCAGGTATTATGTAGACCCTACGTACTCGAGAGAAGACTAGTATATTCTTTGGCAATATTGATTACAAATCTTTTTTTTGGGGGGGGGGGGAGATTACCTGGGGGCATACGCAGCTGATCAGTGTGTATCAGGGCCGGATTTAGCTTGCTTGGGGCCGGAGCCAGAATAGATTGGGGGCCCTTTCACGATTAGTCCCACTATCTAAGCGGAGCGCCAGCATAGGTTGGCTCGTAGCGTGCAAGAAAATTTTGGCAGAAAATGCTTCCCAGATCTCTGGAAATGACACTTCCCAGGCCTTACAAGTTGCATCTAAACATTTTCAATTTTGAAATCTCATGGTCTGGAAATTGACAATTGTTACAATTGAAAAGTAATTTTTTTTGGTTTTTGTTCTGACGTTGTTTTTCCTAATGCCCCTCCATGAATCAATATTCCGTTTTCCGTATGAGAAATATATTCCCGATTTGCACAATGTGTACAGGTCATAGCATTTTAATTCCGCGGACTGAATGATGACTTAAAATTTGAACTACATGAAAATTCAAATGGGTTATTAATGTTTACCGATTGTTCGATGATTATGGAAGCAAAGTTTACGAGCTGAAGACTTCCTCGGTTGGTCACGGTGAAGTGGACATGAATCACATGATCAGTTGTTGATAGCTAGAACGTCATTCAAATATCTATAGGGATGCCAATTTGTTTTGTGCAAAACCGACATAATTTACATTTGTAAACCCAGATTTCATGGGGTTTGTGGTGTCACGTGTGTGACAATTTACACACATGCCGTAGAATAATGACCATGCATCCTTATAGGCCCTATGTATTTATGGAAAGACAACTTTTGTTTAGTGTGGAGTTCCGAACAAGGGCCATATATAACATGCTGACCATCGACGGATGGACGGTAAGGCATCTTATGCCTCCAGTCTTTGGACGCCCAAATGTGGGACCCCTATAAATGTGAGGGGGGGGGGTGATCCCCGGTCGGCCCGCCGTAAATCCACACTGGTGTGGATTCGCCACTAACGCCTACATGTTTAATATGACGTACGTGTGCATTGTATTATATATTTGTATGTGTAGGCAATGTGTAGGCTAGGCTATATATTTGTCATGCGTAAAGGCCGGACTCGCTTCCTGCATCATCAAATGATGGCAAAGCCATCATTTGATATCAACAAAAATATCAACAAAATTCGTTCGTGGACCTTGGAAGAGCAAATGGTGTTCTTTTCACCGGAGATATGGTTAATCGGTCACCCCTGATCTCCTGCCATGAAGATTTCGTGGAGATTCACCGTGCCTGCTGCAATCTTAACATGGCACCACAGTCTCTCTCAAAACCTTTCCCTGACAGTCCTACTGTCAGGGGAAGGTTTGCGGGGAATAGATCCAACCGGTCTGGTCCCACGCCTGACTGTTTAAATTTAAAACCACGTCAGCTGTTTAACAGCCTACAAGGAAAAATAAAATTATTAGAGAAAAATATGAGGAACGGCAATTTTGATTACCATGTGTAAAGAGCCGCTTACATCCCAGTTTCCTTTGCCACTTCCCTAAATATTTGTTGCTTTGTACAACAGTACGTCTATTCTACTGGTAGAAGAAGCTCCCTGAAACTTACGATATGATTCCAATGATTTCTTAAAACTACACGAATCACATGTATCAATTTTTCACCGAGCTAGATATAAAACTAATGAGCCTCCTGCTCGTCCACATACTGAGCTAGTGTGATAAAGTCTCTAAAGTAATATCAATCCCTAATCTGGTCCTACTCTCATTCTCGATCATGGACGCTACAGGCCTGCATGTCTATCCAAATGGGATCAGTACCTACTGCTTAAACCGTTGCTGTCCATCCATGCTTGTATCATTGTCTTCGAGCTGTTCTGTGCCTGAAGATAATCCCATGATTGAAGATAATTCAAGTTGTACCAGGGAGTTGCTATTTTTGGTTATACAACACTGCAAACAATGTAATAGGTTACAGTACTTACTTTTTTTGAATTCTGGCCACTGGGCTAAAGATATCCTGTAGTCTTCGAATTCAATTCCTGCTGTTTTGAACATCAAACGGGGAATTTCTCCTCTCCCCATTAAGTCAAAGTATATTAACTTATACTTTACCATGATTACCTCTGTTAACTAAAGGTTGAATAAAATACGAAACAGAAGTGTTATGTAGGAGATTATACTTGACCAACTCCTCGCCGTAAGTACCACGGCCTTGTATTTCGGCATACAGTTTCCAGTTCAAGTAAACCTGTGCTTATGACTATAGTCAGCGATTTGAATCACCCTGTGTATATGCAGTTAATAAGTAACTCTTTATGCAGACAAGCCAACGTTGGGATAAACATACAGGTCATACGTGTATCCATATTTTCACAAGATTAGTATAACATCAACAAAGGTCCGTAAAATGTTTTGAAAAGTTCAAATTGTCGATCATAAATCGCACTTTATCCAGTGTGATATTCACCTATTTCCAGGCTAAGACACGGATGTTCATAATGCAATTTATCCATTGTCACTTGTTCCCAAACTGGAAAAAACCTGAATGTGGTTCGCCAAGACCCAGGGCTTTATCAATAGACAGTTTTGGGTGATCCTTGGCTATACTTGGGAAAATTTTAACAACCTGTGAAAAACCGGTAGGAATTTAGTTTTGAATCGGGTGCCCATCTCCACCGTGCATCATTCCGAGACTGGATTCGAAGAGTATCTTAAACCCACCCGTGCCTGCCTTTTCCGGATTCAGCTTTGGTTTATTATCACTACATTCTAAAGCCTCTTTACCCATATAATTCCAGAGATGGAACACAAAGATTTTATTTCCATGCTCGACTGTCCTGAAAGATTTTATCTGCAATATCTACCTTCAGGGCCGTAGCGAGCGAGGGGTGTGGGGGTGTCACACCCCCCAATATTAGGTCGCCAGTCGGCAAATTTTCGGTCTGTCGGCAAAAAGGGGAGAGGGAAAGGAAAAGAAAAGGAAAAGAGGAAAGGAGGAAGAAAAGAGAGAAGGGAAAGGAAAGAAAGGGAGTAAAAAGGAAGACGGAGAACGAAAGGCAAAATGAGAAAGAGAGAACGGAAGCGCGTGGCCAGTCTGTTATCGGCTATTTCGATTTTCAGCTCTTCATCTAATTGGCCCATTCAAGTTGAAGGCCCGTCGGCAAATTGATTATGCATGTGACGGCCGTATACGGCCGTATCAACGGCCGTCGGTGTAATTGGACGAGTGACAGAGTCCGTCGGCAACTCGGAGAAAGAAAGGGAATCAGTGGTGGCGCCAGGTAGGGGCAGGGCCCCCCGTCGGGGAAGGCTGCCCCCTCCTCCCGTCGGGGAGCTGTTATGTATACGATAAAATATGAAGTCTCTGACAACTGCCAGTCGCAACGACGATTTACTTAATCTTGGTATAAATTAGGGCAAATTTTTTAATAAACCCCCAAATTTTCCAATTTTATCTCTAAAAACCCAATTTTTTCAAAATTTCTCGAAAAAGGGCCCAAAATTTTCGGCGCGCTTCGTGCGCAAAATTTATCCTTCGAACATCGTTTCGACACTCTATCGGCCTCGTTGAGGCTTTGGGTTGTTGGCCCTCCTGTCGGACAAATCCTGGCGCCAACCCTGAAGGGAAATAAAGGCTTCCATATAGGCGCACTATTTCGGGTCATATGACATTCTTGAAAAACCACTTCCTGCACAGTATTCCTCACTTTTATCATCACCATGGGAAGCAGCACCCTATTACCCATGGAGTAGGCATCCTTAGCCCGTTTTCTAAACCCTAACCTTGACTTCACACACATTTTGCAAACTCCCGAGGATCCGGTTTACCCACAAACATCCTGGGAAAAAAATAATGCGTGCCGCGCATGTCTCCCCCTCACTGCAGTCTCAGGCTTTCAACTTTTGAACACCAAAATGAAACAGATGCAGAATCCATCTTCAGATCCTGGCGTTCAAAGCATATTTTGAACGCTTGTGTTAAGATTCTGAACACTTTTTCTCCCTTTTCAAACGCCGGATGCCTATTTGAACACTTACCGTATTTGAACGCCTGACGCGTCTAGTGTTCAAATGCTGAACGCATAGAGTTCCAATTCGGAACGACAGGTCCAGCTCCTCAAGTATAGTGGCATCACGGGACGAATAGCCTAACACATTAAAATTATCCGGAATCTTTGCATTGGATAATATATTATGAACCAAAACATACCTATTCTGCATGAGACTTAGATTTTTACCCAGAGATTATACAAAAACCTCAGAGATTCCGGGCGCTTCCCCCTGGACCCCCACCAATTGCCTTAAGGCGGGCCCAGTTTTTTAGCCAGCCCCTATTTGTGCGACAATGTCGCATAAACGGCGACAAATGTCGCACAATAAAAATCTGACAAGCAAATTCTACCCGGGTGTAAATTTTGAGGTTCCTCATTAGGGCAGAAATCTACTCAAATATTGCACCATTTGCAATCTAGGCACCTTTCAAATTCGAAAAATTTCCAAAGGGGAGGGGGACACCTCCTTCCCTTATACCCCTCCCCCAGGCCACAGATCAGTAAATGTGGCATTGAGAAAACGTCCTAGTTGAAACACTGGCGGACTTCTGGATCCTCACTGCTTAAACTATAGCGGCTTGACGAGAGGAATAGCCTGATACATCAGAAATAATGGCGATCTTTGCATTTGATGATGCATTATATGAACAAAAATATATCCATCCTGAGACTTAATTTTTCATCCAGAGATATGCTCAAACCTCAGAGTTTCTGGGGGCTTCTCCCCTTGCCCTTCCCGCGGGGCTTTGCCCCTAGAATCTACCAAGGGACCTAAGGCGGGCCTCTACATAGTCTCTACACCCCTCAAAGAAAACACCTTCGCTACGCCCCTGGCTACCTTTTCTAAAGTCGCAACACAAGGATTCAAACAGGTAAGCAATTATTCAAGACTCGATCGATGTGATCCATACGTCATTTTCTACTTTTGGATTGTAAGTTGGAACGTAAAATCTCTTAAAGTTCACCCTGCTGTTACTATTTTGACTTTGCTAAGTCAAAATTTTGATCTAAATCTCATTGTCTTGCCAATTTAAATTCATTATTTTGATATAAGGTCATATATTTGCCTCTATACTCCGTCATAAGGACTTCTTACTTCATAATGTTGACTTCAAAACGAAAATTTTAGTTTCAGTCTTGTAATTTTTATTTTTTTACTTTTTATCTATTACTTTCGACTCTTAACATAAAAGACCAGTTTTGACTTTCAAATTTTAAAAGTCAAAATTGTTATTTTTTAAGTTAAACTTTTGAGGATAAAAATAAACGGTGAAAATAATTGCTTTAAATTTCAAAACTGCCAGATAAAAAGTTAAGATAATGACATTTGAACCACAGCTTAACACTACGAGTAGACGTTAAGATATTATGGCTTTGAAAACCAAAAAAGGTAACACGGTAAGAGATTGGAAGTCAGTATCTAGAATAAAACAGTCAAAAATATGAAATTAAGTGTGAATTATACGGCATACAAGTGGAAATAATAGGATTTAAACTAATCATTGAGCATCTGAACGTCAGGATTGTGCGATTGACTGTCAAGATAATGGAATTTAAGGCTCAAGTTTTGAATTTACCTGTCATGATATGGGTTTTTATAAGGCAAAGTTTTACTTTTAAGGTCACTTTTAGGACAGTCTTAGTCGCCTTTTCCGTTCTATGTCCCTTTGCAATTATGGCCACCTATATGAGAATATATATATAAGTTTGGGGAATATTTTTCTGAGGTCTGTAATTTCTAAACCCCCTCAGCGTTAGCACTATAAATGTCACTAGCATCATACAATTCTACAGAAAACCCTACAGGCAACGTGTCTTCATATATTCAGATAGTAGAAGTGATTATACGTAACCTTAAAGGAGCTGAGTAGCCGTCAAAGTAGAATAAATTCTCGGACCCGCCGACTTCGTTACGTCACATCCGGTTGAACTTCTTGGTTTATCAATTCGATCCGATACCGATACTTATCAAAGCCATACAGTGTGTCTGGTGTAACAGTACCCTTGTTACTGTCGTTAACAGTACTAACGTTAGCCTAACTTAGGCTACCGTTAGGGCCTAGGTCTACAACGAAAAACAAACTCATTGATTGAAAAAAAAAAACAGTTTCAATACCTGCAAAATCCACAATGTTGTTCACGACCCTCCTCCAGATCATGTGCGAAATAGGCGTGTGCCTTGCCACTAGTAACGCTAATATACTACATACGTACGTACGTTGTAAGTTGTGTGTACTACATGCCTGGGTAGATGCATCGATCAGAACCGATATAAGTGGAAAGGATTCAAAATTGCCGGTGCCAGAAGAAAAAGTAACGAACTAGAAATTCAAAAAACGAATTGTAAAATATCTCGCAAGTGTAAAATCAAATAACACAAGAAATAGTTTAGGAACGTTATTGAAAAATTACTTCCAAGATTATTTTAAATGAGAATATAAAACGCATAAGGATTAATATTTTTAAAATTAGCCCCGCACAGACACCAGACAGAGGGTAATCATTTCGTTTGGTATGCTGTATTTACTTTGAAAGTACGCCACTACTCAGCTCCTTTAAAAGAACAAAGAAAAGCGCAATGCTTCACGTGATCTGGAAAGCAATTCCACAGAATACGTTCCGAATGTCTAATCTGGGACTTGGTGATTCATATTCTTTCACTTATAGTTATTTTTATTGATCAGCTGATCGAAGACATAATTTATAAACAATACATACACCCTTTTCCGTCTTTAGCTATTGGCTTAGAACAAATGAGCATTGTTTCATTCAGGGGTGTAGCCAGGTGGGGGCAGTGGCGTAGCCAGGACTTTTTTGAGCAGGGGGCACTGGGGGCCACGAACCTTTCCTAGGGGACACAATTTCTGAATTCTCCCCCTCTCTATAGGACTTATATACAGAACTGTGCATTTCAAAATTTTCCACGGCACATGGGGTGGCACGGCTTTGTCGTGGAGGCACGTACCCCCTCATGCCCCCCCCCCCGTAGCTACGCCACTGGTGAGGACAAGGGAGCCATGCTCTCTCCCGTTGGCAGAAGGCTGGCCTCTCGTCCCGGAAATTTTTGAATTTCGTAGGAGAGCCATATGGGTACAATAATGCTCGACAACTGCCAGTCACCCCACAGGACCACTTGATTAATTGTGCTCAAATTCCCGTTTCATCAACTGCTCTCTTTTTCGATACTGTTACTCTCAATTTAATTCCTCAACCAATAAGCCGAAAAGTGATCTGAAAGCATAATTCTCCTCCACACTAACTTTAGAAGGGACTGTAAAAAGCCTGATGTAATGAGCATTTCAACTGTATTTATGGTCATGGATATTTATGACCATGTCAATTACGACTTTTGTAGTATAAAAGGATTTCCATGGCAAGACAAAGTGAACAAAAAAATAACTTCCGTCGTCACCTTTCATTCAGTGCCCTGTACCTCAGTATAGGATTAAAGAATGGACCTGCAAGGCACGTGCCCAACGCCCATTCAAATCATATAGGGCTATTCTAGTCAGGGTAACCCTGACGAGGGGAACGTGTTCACATTTGGTCTTTTCACTTATCCCCCGACGTCAGGGAGCAAAACGTGAAGAAAGTCACTTCCCAACCCAAAAAAAGGGGGGGGGGAGGGCCAATCAGGGATCTGATATGAATATCCATACCGTTGCGAATTTGAAGGCAATGGAAAACGTGGATGGAAAACGAGCTTCTCTTGTACCACAACAGTGTATCTTTTTCGTTTAATCCAATCCTTACTGAGAAGTCAAGCACATAAAGAGGATGATAGCATTTGTTTCATACCTTTAGGAAAACCTCAAGCCTACAATTGTCGTGGATAAACATTGAAAATGTTCCGTATTGGTTTGCTACGGCGAAACTGGAAGTCACTGTTCACTGCGACTCAAACCTTGTACGATGCCACTGTTACTGGCTGAACGCTTCAAGTGACCAAACGCGATAGCGCTCGCCATAAATATGTATATTTAGACTCGAAGCTCTACCTTCACTGCTCCTTCGGGAGTATTGTTTAGTTTCGCCCCTGGCTCGTCGTCAGAGAGTTGAAGGGGCTTTTGGAAAAAAAGCTCTACCCCAGTCCGGGAGATTCTCCCGTTTGGGGGAAAACAAAAATTCCCCCGAACGGGGGAGAACTTATGCAATACCTTGTATAGGCTTGCCAGCCTAACAAGAATAAGGTTAAGCAAGAATAAAAAACACTCAAGAACTCAAAAACGGCGTGATGAACCACTGATTAGGACGTGGCTTTTCTGTAGCTATGACAATAAACCTTCCGAATATACATTTAATTCCATAACATTAGACCGACAATTTTTGCAAGGGGGTGCCAAAATCCATTCGCCACTGACAATGTACACAAAGAACACGTGGGATTGTGGGTAAAATAGACAAAATGGCTTCGCCCATGACCAAGTTTTCTCCCGATCGGGAGAAAAGTAGATTCTCCCGAATGGGGAAATCTCCCGAACTGCTAAAAGTGAAAACCAGTACAAAAATGCTCCCTGACGTGGAGGTCTAAAAGACCAAATTCAAGCACGTTACCTTGCGGCAGGGTTACCCTGACTAGGGCTATTCAGAAGCCTCCACACAGGAGCCAACTACAATGTACGATGTCATGTATTTTAATGCTTGGTTTCAGTCAATTTTTTGTTTTATTTTGTTTTTTAAGCCAATTCCGATCCCAGTGTCCCCATACAGTTCCGAGCCAAATCCGACTTCCGGACTGAAACGTAGTAGCTCCAGTCGGCTTTCTGCTGCGTCTTCGCTTTCAACTTAGTTTTAGGCAATGATGTAAATAGCGGCGTCATTCCTTTCAAATGCTGCACAGGGTGCGTTACTGTTTCCACACTGTCAACGAACTTCAGAGAGACACCTTTATTCTAATTCGTGCATATATGGCTGTTTTAATCAAAAGCGTTTTCATTTAAATGTTAAATTCATCATTCATGTGACATACACCTACTGATGTCTCTTTATCAAATGCAACATTTACATTCTTAAACACCTAGTATAGGGTTGCGGCGGGAAAGGTTGACGTTTACTGTAGCCCACAGAAGTCGTTCTTTACGAATAACACAATCCTACATGCCTTACAAATAACGTGTTTTGGAAAACCTCTTGGGTTCCACTATGAACTGATAACGCTCGGCTATATAAAGGTCAATACATCTGTCAGATCAAATTTCTATGCTGCAAACCTGTGTTCATTACCTACAGTCTTTTGATATATTGTTATTGGCCTTCACTGACAAATATTTGCAAGTAACCGAAGACCTATTGATACAAGATGATATAATAAGATTACTCTAATTAGCAGCAAACACACGAAAGGGTTAAGTCTAGAAGCCCAACTTGTTACGATTACAGCCATTGCACGCATCTAGACCAAAGACACTGTAATACAGCCTCTCTGTAGACTATTTTTGCTTAATTGACCCAGTCGTTCCATCCAGCAGTAGCAGGGAATGGCACACAATTGATATACTGGTCAATAATTTTCCACACAATTAATAGGTATATCAATTTGTTATATATGAAATTGCACGTCACAGAAACAGAGTACAACTCCAGGCATCATCTTGGATGTGCCCTGTAATTCCTTTCGATTACCCAATTACCTTGCTGATTGCAAATAGATTGACCGAGAGTAACCAAGTATTCGTAAAGAGCACCAATTGCCCAGGTCCCCGTAAAAACTAACCACTGTGTTAATTTGAAGGCGAAGAGCGTTTATTAGGCAGAGTTTGGGTATGGGGTATTTTTGTGGATCCATCATATGAGTCCGTTGTGTAAAACCATACATTCGACCAAAGTTTGGGCATATCGAAATTTCCTTGTGGCATTGGTTCAGATTATTCCCCCTGGACACGGGACCAAAGTGTCAAAGCCTTTCTTGGAAAATAAAACCCATGATGTCCCAGAACTAACATATAGTTTTCAAATTTTAGACTTTAGGTACACTTTAATAACCACTTCTGTCATTTATAGTTCATTAAAATGTTATTCATCATTTTAAATGGATCTGAAAAATCCTACACTAAATTGTACCCACCCTAAATTCAAGGTAAAATTTTCAGTTGGAAACCTCATCTCGATAAAATATTTCCTATCAAAAAGAAATCATTAGACTTTGGGGCTTTCCGGTTGCTCAACGAAATTGCAAAAATACGTTTTCTTAGCTTTTCATGTTCTAAGATGATGCCCATTTGATCATTAAAGTAGGGGAATCATTTCAGCGTATTCTCCACTAAGAGACCTTCAACCAGAAAGCCCAAAGGCTGAGCGATTCCTTGCCGAAAGTAAATACTTTGTTGCACTGAGGTTCATCCCTGAGAGTTATCCTTTCAGAGATTCATATTTTACGATCTTTTCACAATTTGCCGTCTCGTGACAACATATGACGTTTGAACCCCACCGGAAATAAGAATAATATTTTTCTATTTATAACGCATCCACATTCCAAGTATGAAAAACATTCATGGTTCCTAGTTTCGAGATATAATGTTAAAGAGGGTTATAAATTTATACCTCTGATAATCTTAAATGACCTCCACCAAAAATAACAGCGGCCTTCCTCTTAATGTGACAAGTCTGTATTTTAAATATAAAAAGTAACAGAAAACAAAAAAAAAAAAAAAATACTACAAAACAGGAAAAGATAAGCGCTCGAACGGGATTAGAAAGCCTGGCCGCCAAATGGAAAACCGAGCACTTTCCTCTACGCCATCAACATATACGTTAATTGTAGGCTATCTCAATTTTTATAGTCACTGCATTCTTCTCAAGTACACCAATAGGTAATTAAAGTTGGAAATACTTATGAGTTATGCTTGTGTAGAGATGTATACTGCTCTCTCTCTCTCTCGTTACATGACAAATTAATAACCGAGTGTGCAGCACAGTTATCTTGGGATAAAGTTGCTTTCAAGCAATTCACAGGCTTCTCGTAGTGTCACCAAAACAATAGGGTCTATCTACTGACCACGACGTATCAACTTCCTTAGTATGAATATGCAAAGTATTCGTGCTTCTTACCTTGAGATATCGTGTTTGTAAGGTTTTCCGTTTGTGACCTCTTGATTACCATGGCATCGGTGGCTATTTCAGCTGGTATTGCTGTATATAGTTTAACTGGCAAAGGGACTACGATATCTCATCTTCCTCACGGAGCGATGCATGATAAGAACCGAGTACTTTTAACAAACTCAGCATAGTCCTGTGCTGCATTTTAAGAACACGAATAAACCACTCTATACAACCAAAATGTAAAGAGATATATTGTTTCCACTGCAAGTGCGATATACTGTAAAAACATACCGTTAATATCTTAGAATTTCCCAAACTCTGCCTCTCTATTTCTTTCAAACTCAAACTCTGCTATTTAACCAGATCCAAATTCCAGTTGAGTGGTATGGAATTTCTCGCTATAGTATTTTAGCTTTTCTTTTATATTAAAGTCGTGTTTTCCCATATGTCTTGATATGTTCTATGCAAAATTTTAGAATTATCTATCACAGGAAGTTGTCTATACACTCTCAAAGTCTCGAAAGCAGTAAAATTTATCAGTTCTTAATTCGAGTGTGATTTACTAGGAAAATCAGTACCATATTCTGAAAGATGTTTTCAGGCTATACACACATTTCACGTTACATCGTGTTTTGTTTACACGGTCATGTTGGAGACACAACTGGATAGCTTGTATATGTTTTTAAACTACGCCTATGCACGTGTAGGGTTGCACATACACAGTAAGCTGTACAAAAAGTGCACACGTTGCCTCTGCCAGTCGCCATAGCAACAGCAACCATGGAAATGCATGGTAGGGAAATTTGGGGCTTTATGACACGCTACTCAGGGGTGGGGCAGAAAAGAGTGGTGGAGGCCGTTCTTTTTTGGTCATGTGACCAAATATGTCTTAAATTTGGGTCACAGGTTCAGAAGGTCAAATAACAAATACAAGGTCAAAAGTGTGTCGCGAACTCCTCCTAAACTAAGAACAAGACTGAGCCCAAACCTGGACGGTGAGTGCATAGTCCTTGAAATTTGTACCTCCAATACCCCCAGTATGATAGGTCAAAGGTCAAAGATCAAAGGTCAAGATAGATCAAAATAAGTAATTTTTCCAATCTGATTATAAAAACTGAACGGAACAATAAATTATCCTGATTTCTAGGCATAGCTTTCTGATAAAAGCTTGCTTGGCACAACTTGAAATTTATCCTTCTGAGGTCAAAGATAACAAGTTCAGAAGGTCAATTGAAATTTCCAGGTCAAAATTGTGTCGCAAACTCGTCGAAAAATGAAAATATTTCTGACACAATCTTGGTGGGTGAGTGCAATGTCCTTAGGATTTTTGCCTCCAATACCTTCAGCGTGATATGTCAAAGGTCAAAATATGTCAAAATAAGGAATATTTCGAATCTGGCTATTAAAACTGAACAAAACAGTAAATGGTCCTGATTTCATGGCATAGCCAGTAATTGAAACCTTCTTTAAACTTCTTGATATTTGACCCTCTGAGGTCAAAGGTCACAAGTTCAGAAAGGTCACAAAGTATTTTACTCCTAAATGTGTGTCGGGAGTTCCTCCAAAACTGGAAATAATACTGCTAAACTTGGCATGCTAGTGGACGGTTATGAGAACTTGTGCCTCAAAGACATTAACAGTACCGCGTCAAAGGTCATTGGTCAAAGGTCACATAACGCTTGCAAAAGTCCACTTGCCCTAGTCAACCATCACGAGTAGCAGTGAAACAGTGTAGCAGTACCTATTTTCCTGTGGCAAAATCTAGATAAATCTCAGTCATCCTTTAATGGAAACTTAACAATCTGTTCAAATGGTGCTCCTTGCCACTTGTTCTGTAAGGTTCTGTAAAATTATTAGTATTTATCTATTTATCATGTGGTATTTTGTGATAGAAATTTCTGAACAACATGATATAGTAGTTGTGTAGCATAGGGTCTATACCTTCAATGTGTATACCAGTTGTGAGAGACATATGGTAGTATACATGGATCCTCTCCCTTGAACTCTATTTGAAATTAGGAAGGTTTTACTTTTCATAGGTCATTTTGAGTTGAGTTGAACAGTGAATTTACTCAGAGCTAAAATTTAGGTCCCTTTTTGTAGAACGGTCAAGCATAGCATTAGTACATGGTTATGGACTATGGGCAGCCTGCAATGTGGTCTAAGCAGTAGGCCTAGGGCCTAGGTTAGTACTGTTCTGTAAATTTACTGAGTCTTAGTCTACTGATAGTGTCCTCTTCAGAAATTGTATCCCTCTAAAAGGCTTAAACCTACAGTAATTGAGCTTGGTCCCAATGGCTGGAGTTGATACTAGAGCTGACAGGTTGAAAAATAGGAGCAACAGCTCTCCACAGCTGGTTTCACCGAGTTCTAGTCCAGCTAATGAAAATGGCGAATCCAAAAACTGTGGAAAATGTAACAAAATGGTTAAAGATAATGCAAAAGCTGTGTGCTGTGAGTACTGTGCATCCTGGTATCATACAAGGTGGGAAGGTATTTCAGATGAAGTACTACAAGTTTTTGAATGCGGGGGGTGATCAAATTCATTGGTTTTGCAAAAGCTGTAACAGTAAAGCTCTTGATGTTATGAAATTAGTCCAAGGGTTAAAAGAAAGGAATGAAATGTTAGAAGCTAAATTGGATGAAGTTAAGGGTCAATTTGAAGAAATAGCACTTGTAAGGGGAAGTTTTGCTGAAAAAATCAGAGAGATCACTCGTGAAGCAGTCCAAGAGGCTAAAGAAAAGGAATTAAGGGAGTGTAACGTTGCAATTTCTAATATTAAAGAAACTGATCATGGGGCTGCTGGTGATCCAGACCAAGAGCCAGTTACTGATAATGGAATTGTTAAACAACTTATTCACAATGTATTAGGAGCAAGTGATGTAGAGGTTGTTTCTACCACCAGAGTGCCAAAAGTTAAGAATCAGGGTGAAACATATAATCGAAAATTAGTCGTCAAACTAGGCTCTGTCAACCAAAAACATAAAGTTTTAAGGATTGCAAAAAGATTACGCGATAATGACGATTGGCAAGGTGTTTACATTAGTCCAGACTTAACAAAACAAGAAAGGAAAAAGGATTATGAGCTGCGATCTGAATTAAAATACAGCAAATTTCAGTCCTTGTAAATATGTAAATAGTGTAAATAGTGTTCTTGATAAATTGCAAGATAGTATTCACTCGTCTTCTACGTTAAGCAATCGTTCTATTACATCGAATCCTTCCAGTAGCTCTGGGGTGTTAAAATGTTTCTTGGCAAATGCAAGAAGCATTATTAACAAAATGAGCGAATTTGAGCGAGTCTTGGGCTAGTGACGCTGTTGGTGATGCTGAACTTAATATTAAGGGTTACAAGATTTTTCGTAAGGACAGAACAGTTTCTAGAGGAGTTGGTTTCATTTTGTATGTAAAAGATGTCTTATCAAGCATTTTGATTGAGGATTTAACTTTTTTTCCTAGTACTGAATCTTTTTGGTGTGAAAATTTTATTCTTGGGTCTAGTATTCTTATTGGTGTCTGCTATCACAGTACTTCTGCTACAGATGTTCATGAGGAGGCTCTCCACAGTGTTATTAGAGAAGCTTGTAGTAAATATGCTAATGTCCTCATCTGTGGTGACTTTAATCACAGGTCTATAAATTGGGAGCTTTTACACTCCAGTAGTGAGGGTCAGAAGTTCTTGGATCTTACTTTAGACTGTTTCCTTCATCAGCATGTTTGTAAGCCAACTAGAGGTAACAATATTTTAGATCTAGTTTTGTCTTCAGATGTGTCCCTGGTGGACAGCTTAATTGTCCATGAGCAGTTTGAGAATAGTAATCATAACTTTTTAACATTTAATTTAGTTTATAATGATGACAGGAAGAGCTGGAAGGAATTTTATTATGACTACAGAAGAGCAAATTACAAGAAAATAAGGAAGGAGCTGAACTTGGTCAATTGGCACAATTGTTTGAGAAATGTGAATGTAGAAAGTATGTGGAATATATTTAAGAGTAAGTTAAATGAGGTTGTTTTAAAGTATACCCCAAGGAAAAGGAGAAGGAAGGATAGTAAACCTTTATGGTGGTCATACAATGTAGAAGTAGCGAGAAAGAGGAAAAAGAGAGCTTGGGCAATCTATAAGCAGACTGGTAGTTACTATGACCATGTGCGGTACAAGAAGGCTCTTGATTCTGCTACTAGAATTGTGAGGTTAGCTAAGCGCAATTTTGAAAGTAAGCTGGCTCAGAATATTGTTGAGGATCCAAAGGCCTTTTATAGGTATGCACGTAGCAAGATCAAGACTAAAGATACAGTAGGTCCTTTGATTGATGAAAATGGTCAACCAGTTCAAGATGACAATGTTAATGCTAGACTGCTAAATGAGTACTTTTCATCGGTCTTTACTGTGGAAAATGTGAACAACATGCCAGCTGTTAACGGTCCTAATGATAGTACTGAGTGATTGTGTAGTATAGATATTTCTCAGGAGGTGGTCTTCCAGAAACTGTGTAATTTACGTCCTGATAAAGCGCCTAATGCTGATGGTACTTACCCTGTCGTGTTGAGGAATCTTGCAAAGTTGTTTCCAAGCCTCTAAGTATTATTTTTAGCAAGAGTTTGCAGTGTAATCAGATTCCTGTTGATTGGAAGCTGGCCAATGTGACCCCTTTGTATAAAAAGGGTCCCAAGAACCAGCCCAGTAGTTATAGGCCAGTCAGTTTGACTTGACAGGTCTGCAAAGTGATGGAATCAATTTTGAAGGACAGTATTGTTAGTTATCTGGAAGGTAATCATATTATATCTGATTCTCAGCATGGTTTTAGGCCACAAAGGTCTTGTCTTACCAACCTCCTCTATTTTCTGGAAGATGTTACTCGGAAGGTTGATGAAGGTCATCCTGTAGATGTTGTATATTTAGATTTTAGCAAGGCCTTTGACAAAGTACCTCATAAACGACTTATTTTAAAGGTCAAAGCTCATGGAATTGGTTCACCGGTGGCTGGTTGGATTGAGAATTGGCTGGATAAAAGGTAACAAAGAGTAGTACTTAATGGTCATATGTCTGATTGGATTCCAGTTACTAGTGGTGTGCCACAAGGCTCAGTGTTAGGTCCTACACTTTTTATAATTTATATTAATGATCTGGACGTCAATTTGAATAATTCAGTACTGAAGTTTGCAGATGATACGAAGGTCTTTTCTGATGTCCATTCAATGGATAAAGTGGATAAGATGCAAGAGGATTTGGATATGTTGTATAAATGGTCTTGTGATTGTCAAATGCTTTTTAATGCTCAGAAATGTAAATGTCTTCACGTCGGCCATTTTAATGCTCAGGCTAGTTATTGTATAGGTGGTGTTCAAATTGAAGCCATTGAGTATGAGAAGGATTTAGGTGTGCTTATCGATAATTCGTTGAGTCCAAGTAGACAGTGTGCCAAAGCTGTAAGCTCTGCTAATAAGGTACTTGGTATTATTAACAGAATCTACGATTGTAAAAGTAGTAGCAATATAATTAGATTGTATAAGTCACTGGTTAGACCACATCTTGAATATTGTTGTCAGGCATGGCGCCCTTATCTGCAGAAAGATATAGATAATATTGAGAAAGTACAACGTCGAGCTACAAAAATGATCCCATGATGCGACCCCTGCCGTCGTTCCTCGTCGGAGGGTATAGCCGATGCCTATAAGTTCGTGGATGCTGTTCTCCTTACGTTGTTCTTTCCTTGTTTTCCCTGTCTACTTCTTGCCAGCTCACTTTTGGCCCAGCGTATTGTCTTTGATTCGTGTAGGCGATCACGGGTAGGGCGTATGTATTGATGGCTGGTATTCGTCTGTCAATTGAGCCTGGACTAAATTGGTTGTCGCAGCCTTATTTGTCCTGTACATTGCCTATGCCTTCTCCTTGACCTTCCTCTGTTGTTTTCCATATTTTGAAGTATGACCAGGTATTTATACTCTTCATGTAGGTCGGCATATCTTAATTTTTCCAGTATCTAGGTCAAGACCGTCGTTCAGCTTGATGCTTCCTCTAACGATGACCGCCTGGCACACATGTCCGGCCCAATCTACACCTTGATGTCGCTGGTAAATATCCGGACTGCCTCGATGCTCACAACATCTGTAAAAGGTGATTTCTCTGCCCGTGAAGTCATCGATCTGAGTTGATCAATCTGGTGGTTGATGGGAGACCTGGTATGACCTGCACACAAACTACTTGGGACTGAACGCCGGGACACCATTCGTTCTTCAATCGTCCCCAAAGAGGGCAAGTCCTTACTCCTCCTTTCACGAGACTGTTCCCATTTATTACAGAATGATAAATTCAAGACACCAAAGGTTGCACAGTCCCAACGCGCCGCAAAATATTAGAAAGAAATGTTAACAATGTTATTCCTTCGCTTTCATTGCAAAATTTATCTTATATTAAAATCCACCGTAAACGAAATCCATTGTTTTTCTTTCAGTCTGCCTGAACGTTCTGTTTTTCATGTTTTTCTTTGGGCGGCTGGTGAGGTTGACATAAGCGTATGTGACCCTCTTTATTTTCGGAGAACAATATTTTTACACGAATGTCTTGGCTTTTCTGATGCATTTTTCCTAACAATTTCTGCAGATTCTGTCCTAATGATATTAGGTTGTCGAAAATTGGGGTGGGTGGGTGAGGTGGAGAACACTACCCCTTTCTTTCCCTCTCATACGCCCATGGGGTTAAGCAGGTCAGAAAAAGACATTACTATATACTGTTTCATAGCACAATGCTCCCTCTATGAGACCGCTGAGCTATGTGACCAATACTCCTAGCACATAAGAGAACCAGGGAGGGGCCTTCGGGGATTCAGCCAGTTTAAGTTTGTAAGAAGGTATATTTCGGCCTATGAGTGTCAGTAGCCTATGTTCGTACTATGGTGTATTGCCGCTCTCGCATTCCCAGGTGCCTAAGCTTAAAAGTGGCAGACTATTGACATCAGTCTCCAGGCAACGAATTTCAAAAGACATGGGTTTATTAGTGGTTCCCCAAAACAGGTCAACTTTTTCCCGCAGAGCGGAACCTGCTTGCTCAGCTTCTCTTCAAAATTTAGGGATATGACCGATGAAGAAACATGCCGCACGGTCTGCTTCGTAGGCAAGTCAAATGTTACATTACTTACAGCTGATAGGCGAAGATTGACTAGTTTTGACATTAGGTTAAAATTTAATCTACAGATATTTAAAGCTGCAGTAGATATCTTTATTTTCTACCTAATAATGTAAGTGCCCTCCTTCTGACCCCCGAGTAACCATCACTCATCGGGCAATGCCAGCAGTTCGCGGAGTAAACGTTCTTTGAGGTTCTGACTCAACTGTCAGTGTTGTGCAAAACTGCATCATGGTGGACGTCGATAATACTGAAGGATTTAGTAAGCTATTCCAGCATCCGAAGGATAGTGATGGCGCTCTTCTGATTAAACAAGCACTTCCTAGTACACTGTGATATTTGAATAGTTAAGCAGCGGTGGATTGTCACCCAGAGGCACAAAATGTTGACTTTATTACCCTAACAGGGCAAAACTCTTGCAACCAGTCACAAGCAATTTTCAGAACCACACCCTTCGTCCTCAAGAAATGTCCTCCAATCGCCGTGCCAAGAGGACAAGCGGGGAGGCACCCCTAAAAATGTTCGCCCCAGAATATAAAACATTAACATGGTCTTAAAGCATATCAGAATGTCTTGCCCCACTAAAGGACATTTAGCCTCCACAAGCTATCTCCCTCTCTTCAGTACCTTGTCTGGCTAACGAGTTGTGTCGTCCCTAAAGTATACGTAATTAAGCCTGTACTGCATACATGTAAATATTCTGCACGCTCAATTTTGTTACAAGAGCCTACAATGCAAGACCGTATTTGTATAGTTCCCTGCATTAAAAGCTTATTCCCTAAATGATGACTTCATGACGCTTCTCTACCGTTGAGTAAGCTGTCTTACAGGAGGAATTTAGCTCAATTCAGTTCATCTGCTGAAATTACTATCATATTCAAGACGATTTGATCTCCCTTAAATCATCACATAAAGCGCCAGGACCCGATGGCATTACTCCACGTTTACTTAAATTATGTTGCTCCCCGTTGGCAACGGTGTTCACGGAAATTTTTAACTGGTCACTTCGCCTCTGCATTGTCCCATCATGTTTTAAGAAAGCTACTATTATTCCCGTTCCAAAGACAAATTCCATTTCCTGCCTAAATGACTACAGACCAGTTGCACTTACTTCGGTTATCATGAAATGCTTTGAAAAACAGGTTTTAAGCTTCTTGAACTCTAAGTTGCCAAAGAAATTTGATCCCTTCCAATTTGCCTACAATCGTAACAGGAGTGTTGATGATGCTATCTCTATTAATTTGCATGAAATTTTACAGCATCTTGAGATAAAGAAGTCTTATGCCAGGGTTTTATTTATTGATTTTAGTTCAGCTTTTAATACTATTATACCTTCAAAATTGCATTTTAAGTTAATTAATGACCTCGAGCTCCCTATCTCTATCTGTAACTGGATTTTAGACTTTCTTTTAAACCGTACTCAAGTTGTTAAAGTTGGTGATAATTTTTCTTCTGTTTTAGTTCTGAACACAGGGACACCACAAAGCTGTCCATTGTCCCCCAAATTATATTCTTTGTTTACGTCTGATTGTTTAGCAGATCATCCTAATACTATGGTTGTGAAATTTGCTGATGATACCACGATTACCGGTTTTATATCGCATAATGACGAGTCTAATTATCACGCTCAGATTGAGTCCGTTGTAAACTGGTGTGAAGAGAATAACTTAATTCTAAATGTATCGAAAACAAAGGAAATCGTGATTGACTTTAGAAGGATCAAGTCTCCCATGCCCCCACTTTCAATTAAGGGTACTGTTGTTGAGCAAGTTCCTTCTTTCAAATTTTTGGGTACGCACATCTCTAACGATCTTTCGTGGTCTGTGAACTCGGCTGAAATTCTGAAAAAAGCTAATCAGCGCCTCTACTTTTTACGTAAATTAAAAGCTTATGGGGTTAATCAACGTATTCTACTCAACTTTTATCGTGCAATTATAGAGAGCGTGCTAACTACTTCAATTACTGTCTGGTATGGCCGTGTCAGCAAATCTGATGTCAACAAATTTTCCTCTGTAATTCGATCTGCAGAAAAGATCATTGGTACCACACTTCCATCATTAGATATGATATACTTAGAGAGAACTAAAAAGAAAATGGAAAAAATCATGAAAGATCCGACTCACCCTGCTTATGGTTATTTTAATTTCTTACCTTCAAATCGCCGTCTTCGTGCTTTTAAGGGTAATAAGCGTTTTACGGATAGTTTTTTCCCAGCAGCTGTAAAACTGTTTAATCTTAATTAGTTTTTTTTTTTATTTATTTATTTATTTATTTATTTATTTATTTTTTGTTTTGAATTGTGTTGTTTTATTAGTTTTTATTTTCTGTTGCTTTTTATGTGGATGTTTTAGAACCGGAGCTTGAGGAACGATCTGATTTTCGATGTCTTTTACTGTACATTGACTGATTAATAAATTGAAATTGAAATTGAAATTGAAATTGAAATGGTCAGCTGTCATTTCCTTAGTTTTGAGAATGATTGAACAGTTCAGCTGGAGTTGTGAGGTCACAGACACAATACATCGAAACAAACATCTTCCAAAATTAATGCATTTCAGAATTCCTTGCATTTTCAACCCCTTTAGACGGTGGGGTTGGTAATTTAACATACCCCACTAAGACAAAAGAACGATGGGGTTTGAAAAACGCCATCAGTGCAGACAAATGTTTGGGCAAAAAGATAGAGACAAAAGCTATTTCTTTTTTTCTTTGCCATCTTTATTCTTTGAAATTGCGCAAAACATCTGTAACAATATCCATAGACATAACAGTACATTGAACGAATTCTTACTAGTACATTAGTGGAACAACATCTTTTTCACAGTAAACAAACCAATTAGAAAATTATAAGGGTGGGTCTGAAGCAGTTTATAACCAAAGAAAATGTCCTCCTTTGAGAAGACAAATTGCTCATCGAGGAGCGTAAGTCCCACTTTCAGTCAGGGAGTCAACAACTCCCTAGTCCAGTATAAAACTTGAAATAATGTTACAGTGCCACAATAAATGTTCAATAGTCTCTTTATCCGTGCTACAGAAGGTACAAAAAGCATTGTCCCTTTTTCTTATTTTGAATAGTGACCCATTTGTGTCCAGAATGCTATTGAAGAAACGGATCTGGAAAAACTGCAGCTTTCACCAGGGAACACCTCCCTGCTCTCACGGAGTGAGCCAAAAGGATAAGAATAGATGGAGTGCCATTGAGCCTCACTGTACTCAAATAAGAAATTCCACTTAGTTTGAGATGAAGGGCAAGTCACAGCACCTCTCAATAAACGTTAATAACAAAAGAATGAAGGCGAAGGGTTTGATGCAATAAATGAAACAATGACTCGTTTTCATTGCATAACATGACCTCTTGAAGTACTGACTTCCATTGAGCTGGAATTTTGCCAGTAATACCAATGTACAGTGTGAATTGACTAGAAGTCAAAATATACTGTTATACTTGTTCACAGAGGTACTGAAAGGGTAATAAGTCTTTTACATAAACTATGCCTTACTCGTACCACTTTTTGTAAAAACATATTTTACCGTTAATCCTGAAGTTGGTATTATTCCAAATAATTTGATCACACAGATAGCTTTCAAGTTCTTTTAAGTTACAATGAGACCAGGTATGCCAAACATTATCAATAAACTTGTCATTAATCACGTCAGTGTCCTTAACATTACACCGAAATTAATCTTTCCCCCAAATTTATTTAAGTAAAGATCGAAAAATACTTTCAATAAGTTTCTCTGTTGTCACATTACCTTTTTACCCACGTGGACTTAATACCTTGAACAAAGCTTGGAATATGCATAGTATTTAACCCTCCCCGATCAACTGTATTGTGAGAGTACTTCGTTTGATGTTGTCGGGTTTTCCAGACCAAATGGAATCAAACAACATCGATTCAAATTCAGTAACAAAATGTGACGGGGATCTAGAAAGGCCTGGAACAAAAAGACAAATTGGGAGGAAACAAAGGTCTTAACTAAAGTGATTTTGACTATCGGGGTCAAATACCAAAATATATTTCTGTTGATCGGGGGCGTCAGTCTGTAGAGAAAAGGCGGAGGACATGAATAACTGAAAGGTTGAGAAGAAAATTTACGAAGCCGAAGACGTCGTGAGTGCACTGTTTGTTTTTCGGAGAGTGTAGAGTCCATGAGGCCCCTCTTTGGTGAGGTCCAGGGGTAACATTCTAGTGTGGAACATGTGGGAATTTATAAAGGTAAGGGAAATTAAATGAAGAGTCTTGTTACCTTCTAATAGCATTGTATGGGTAATAAATAAACCACAAAAATCGCATGGTACTTGACTCCCTGATGGTATTCCCACTATTTTAGGAAGGATATAATGATGCCCTTCGTGTTATGCAGCGGTACCGCTGGAGAACGGAACGCTTCCGATTGGCTTGGGCTAAATGTGACCGTCTTAGGATGATTCCAGGTAACACTCCGGCCAGAGTTAAGGGGGAGATCGCCCGGAAGATGAGGAATAATTACAAAAAGGGGGAAACTACCATGAATGTAACCTCCAAATGAAACATCGAACACTTGACAAAACTCAAAAGTTTTCTTTTGTGATTGAGGTTTTCGACCGACAACATGCAAGAATTATGATGTCAGGAAGTGGGATATGGCAAAATGGAAAAGGATTAGTTAATACGGGTCACGATGTTTGGTCTTGTAAGTGGTAGGAATAATCTTAATAAACAGTAACAAATAATATTAATATGTGAGAGAGAAGTGAGTCGAAAATACGGTATTGAAAGAAAAAATGTATAATATACATATTGTACCGTATATCACGCTAAGAATGATATGTTGAATGGTACTCCACGGTACTAAAGTACATCTATCGTTATTGCAAAAATCCATTTACCACTTGCTTTTTTGCCAAAAAAAAATCTGTGTATTACGGGATGACTCGGTGTATTACTGTCCTGAGGGTACGGAGTGTGAACGAAATTTTGCATTAGGACCATATTCCATGACATTAATTTGTATGTTGAGATACCTGTGAGAACAGACTCCGATCCGGCTTCTTACCATGGACGTGGCTCATTTTGCAGGGGTGAAGCCCATACTTCTGAATGCAGAAGGCTCCTAGCCCTGACGGATTGGGATTTTGGAAACCCTAAGAAAATCTGGAAAAATAACCGGTATCAGGAATATTTTTTTAAGAAATGTGCACTATTTTCCTGATTACGGTACTCTACCATTAGGTATCGACGAGTCAATCATGTTTGTTAAGCCGTTATATTTAAGTGAGGCTCAGAAAATTTTGAAAATAAATACTTGAATAAAATTTCTTGCAATCTGGTTGTCAAGATTAACAAACAAATTTGAATAGCATCAGAAAAAAGTCTGAGAAAACTATTGGAGCTGGCACCGGAAAAGCCTCTACCCCCCTTCCCTCTCACTTTGATACTTTCCTGAAGACATGTCTGCCATGATTCCGCAACTGAATAAAAAATATTCAGCTACCTGCAAACGCAGTGATTCTCGACCATGTCTCTGTCCCAAAGTCCCGTACTACCCCTACCATCGTTCACCTTGGCTACTGGCTACAAGTCCCCTAAATCAACTAAGATACTGGCTGCTTGTCCGGGTAATTCTTTTATAAAACATGGTCAAAATCTGACTCTTCTGGTCTGTAAAATGCTTTTAAAATAACATAAGAAGATACTTAACATCTCCTTTCTAATGCCCGTAATTTTCGTCTATAATGAGCAGTTTGGATTGGGGAAAGCCTCGTCCCGTGGTCCTCCTTCGAAGCATTGCTCCTGACAGATTCATCAAGGATCTTTAACGCCATTCCGTGGACCCCAGGACATCCGGAAAAACCTTTTGCGCTCTCAGGGTTCCTTCGGTTATTCTTGGGGTTATTCTGAACTATTCGCCGACGAAAAAAATCCTAGCTATGCCCTTGCGAACGAGCCTACTTTCTCCAAAAAATGGATCCCTCTCTGTACTCGATCTCTTCCCTTTCTCTTCTCGCATCCAAGCGGAGCCACTAAGCAGTTTCAATGTTTTTGCATGGGGCCTTTCACCAATCAGCCCTGCTTCTTTCTCTCTATATGGCCCCAATCATAGGCGAAATTCACTTTTCACAGAGTAAAGTTTGCCTCAAGGACTCTTTATTCTTAATCCACTTTTTCACACATCTCCGCTACCGTCCCCAATTGCCATGGGAAAGATTGGGTATCACTGTGCCGAAGCTTTCAATGTTTCTTGCAATACTTATAGCTTTCAAACAAGTAGGAAAGCCATAGGAAAGCCATTCCCGTCCTCTTTCTTCACATACATGCAACTTTTTGTACCTACGTTATCACGCTTATACAGAGCAGCAACAGACTGCACATTTTAACGGTTAAACTTTGAATAATGCGAACGAATTTGGGGCGATTTTATGAAAAAAGAATAGAAACGAAAGCTTGTCTTTTGGGGAAGAGTTGTGATAAAAATGCATCCGCCATTTATTCCAAACTTTACCTTAAAATTTATAGTTTAAGTCTTCAACACAACTAACGCCATCGGTGAAAGGCTGGATGATGATAAGAAATTTCAAATTATAGGCCAGGCAATCTTAGCCATTTTTTCATTCAGCTGGGAACAAATTGCAACAAAGTTTTTTTTCACCATAACTTTTTAGGTCCCCAAAACAATATACTACTAGTCCTACACAATCCTATTAGGCGAAATCTGCCTAATTTGCGTAATACAAAATGGCCACCAAATGTCAATATTTTGCCATTAAATAGTGGTATAAATGATGGATAATTTTCATAATTGATACAGGTTTATAGTATTGAGCGG
The DNA here is from genome assembly GCA_029531755.1 of Holothuria leucospilota. NCBI lineage: Eukaryota > Metazoa > Echinodermata > Holothuroidea > Aspidochirotida > Holothuriidae > Holothuria > Holothuria leucospilota. Next base: position 6,854,062 of record CM055972.1, read on the forward strand.
AACAACCGTGCTGTTTTTGATGAAGGTCAAAGGCCATGGATTTCATCAGAAGTAAAAAAAAACGAAAACCTTGTAAACACGATGTCTCAAAGTAGGAAGCACAAGTACTCTTCATACTTACAATGTAAATGTGTTATGGGCAATGAACGAACCCTATCGTTTTTGGTAGAGGACAAAGGTTATTTGAGGTCACTTGAGGTTAAACTATGAAAATCTTGTAAATTGCTTGTAACACATTATCTCAGGATAGGAATAACGGATACCTTTTACACTTGGAATAAAGATTGTTCATATAACGAGAAAAATCTATTTCTATTTAGTGGAGGTCAAATGTAACTTGAGGTCACCAGAAGTCAAAAGCCAAAATCTTGTAAATACGATATTTACAAGAAATTTACAAGGTTTTCGTAGTTCACCTCAAACGACCTTTGACCTCTAACAAAAACAATACGGTTCTTCTTCTCAATATGATGAATCTGTATATTAAGTATGAAAAGTGTTCATCGTTCATGGCATTTTGCAATGGAGAAAATTTTGCGGCCATTTTGGATTTAGGCAAATTAGGTACACTTCCCCTATTAGGATTCAGTAGGGCTTTTAGTATATTGTTTTGGTGACCTTACAGAAATGCATTGTGGTAAAAAATTCTGTTGCAATTTGTTCTAAGTGAAACCTTATTTTGCCTGGACTATTAAGTCAAGCTGAAGAAGGAACATTGAGAACACCGCCATTAATGGGTGTGGGCGAAGAGCGCAGAAAAGGAAAGGCATTTTTGAAGACATGTTGTTAGCATTGTCTTTCTCCAGTTTATGATGCGAACTACATCCATTATTTCAAACTGTGAGGCATAAATGAAACCCGTGGCTCTTATTCTTATTTATGAGGTGCATGTTTCGCCACTAAACATGAGAGGACATTTGATGTTGTGTCACCATTTTCCAGACAGTCGGGCGTGTCATACCTCCCCACTCATGACTGAGATATACGCCATTGATAGTCACTGTGCCTTAATCTAAAACAATATTCACCACTGTAAAACTATTTGCTAGTAAATCAAATACTCAGTGCGCCCTCTACCGCATTTCGCTCTTCAATGTCTTCCTCTGAAACGTGTCTCGTCGAAAGTTTGTACAAACATAGGTTTCAGACTTCAAATGTGTGGATATAATTGGATACAATTGCAAGTATGAATCCGAACTGCCCATCTCCTCCCACAGTTTTAATTCGACTGTCATTTCGTCCAAGAAAGCTTTGCAGCTTACGGTTGTTTAAGAGTCTGAGCACGTTATAGCACAGTGGTTAAATTTAACTAGGTTTGCGGTCACCAGCTATTTTATACATATTTTGGTTGAACTTAAAGAAAATTTGTGATTAAATTTAACCAGGAAAGTGTTGATGTTTACATCGGGATCTTTTTTAACCAGTCGTTTATTAAAAGAGGAAAACATTAATTTTGACGAGGAGTTCTGATCCTGGTTACATTTAACCACGCTGTTTTTCGAGTGAAGGTGAAATTTTTTGTTAGATTGACCTGTTTTCCTTTTGTTGCTTTAGAAGAAGTAACTTAATTAGGTAGAGGAGTGTTTCGAGAGTGTGACATTCTGTATACACAACAGCCTCTACAAACCTACACTTGAAGCAGTTGCTGCATGTTAGCATGTCAGACTGAAAAACTGTGTTTCCGAGAAGTACACTAGCTATACTAAGATCTCTGCAAGTTACTCTTCCCTGAAATTGTTCACTCCTCAGACTTACTGAACTTCTGGCAGATGTGAATCTCAGTATGGGGACCACAGATGAGGTTATGTGCAAATTTTGAAAGATTTTTACAGGCAGAAATGAAAAAGGGAGGACTAGACTCTCGTAGAAAGACTTCCCAAAGTTAATTTAGCATTCCATTACGCTCGTGTCTCTCCCGTCACGGGTGGCGCCAGGGGGCAGAGGGCAAAGGACCCCCAACGGGGAAGGCTGGCCCCCGTCGGGAAAATTTCCCATTTTCCTGGGGGAACTTTAATGTCTACGATGAAGTATGCGATTCCAGTCGGCGACCATTTGCCCCAATGGATTACCTAATTTTGCATTCACAGAGGGCAGATTCAAATCTTATTCAATAGGCCTAATATCCAAAATTTTCTTCGATAAACTACAACATTTAACATGGGAGTTTTCTTGTTAGAATCTTTGCTCCCATTGAGTTAAAAATTAAACATAATAAAGCTTCAGCTAACTGATGGATAAAGCGAACTGTGTTACATGTGAGCAGACTAAGGGACACAAACTAACGGTGCAGTTATCTACTAAAAATGAAAATTTAAAAGGTAAATAATATTTCATAATCACTAAGTTTAAACGTTCTTTGGTTCTCTAAATATCAGCATTTAAAGATTACTATAGATTAAAAACAAGCCTGTTTTGACCCAACAGGACCACAATAGTAAAAAACTATTTGCAATAAATTTCTTTGTTATGCAACAATTATTCAATGATAGAAAGGTTGGCCCATCATTTCTCAAAGAAGACAATTGTTGAAGTATACCACTTGCAGCGGAACTCTACTATGATGACTGAATCAACGAAAATGTGCTAGCGTTTGCATCAAAGTACCACATTGTCATGGTCGTATGGCACTTCATAACAGACTTAGTCAAAGTCATTACATTTACAAATGGCATAGCTCTGTGGCATCAAAGAAATGGTCATAATTTGAAAAATGAACAAGATTTTATGACGCTGTTGGTTGAGTGTTATTTAATCATAATTTGGGACATTGTCAGTTCATTGCTTATCATATTTCATCAACTTAAAAGTTACGTTTTGCCTTTCTTTAAATCTGCTATTTAACTTAAAGGAAACACACAAAACAATCGGAAGAAAAATGTGGACATCCCAAAGAGAATCCATCTTTTGTCGAATTTATGATGTTCAATCATTTGAAATAGTTATTTTCCTAATAATCCGTCCTTTTCCAAAAATTCACCAAACGAGCTTTTGTGATAAGGGGTTGCTTATGCGATTCATCTGTCTATCAGAACGGTGTCTTTAGGCGTGTTTCCATCCACTCTTTAATTTGTGGCACCTCCTTCATTCTCTTCAAGTGAGCTGTCAGTTTTGGAAACCCGATCGGTCCTTCGAACTTTTAACGGCTACGAATTGTCACGTCAATGAAATCGAAGACGATAAAGTCTGCCATCGAAATCTGTAAATAAGAGCAGTAAAAAGTATTGGACACGCTGTAAGGGTAAAGTTGGGATTTGGGACGTCCCCTATTTTCTCCTCTCTCTTGTAGCGACCTTGGACCACCTGCCGTAGCTCTATGCTGCATATGGTAAATCATTGCCAGTTTCCGTCGCGCCGCCACATCGTTAGTCTTTGACATTGTTCCACAGTAAAATTGCCCTGGGAATGATAAGTTCATCCATCCACCATCCCCACTCCGTGATTTCTGGCCATAATGACGGTGGCTATTATGAAAAGTCCGGGAGATTCTCCCGTTTCAAAGAAACCGAAATTCTCCCGAATGGGGAAAAACCTGCAACAGTGTATAGGCTTGCTAACATACAAAAGGTTTAGCAAGAACGAAGAAGCTCGTGTACTTGCCTATTTCTAAAAAAGGCGTGGTGAACCACCAATTAGCAGCTTTTGGGTAGCTAGTACAATATGCCTACAGAATATACATTTAATTCCATTGCATTAGACCCATACACTTTGCAAGAGAGTTGCAAAAGCCATTCGTCACTGAAATTGTATACAATTTTTTACAAAGAACGAATTGAACTGTGGATAAAATAAGCAAATTAGCGGGCGGGGGCAAATGAATAATTTTCTCCCGAGAGGGGGAAAACTAGATTCTCCCAAAAGGGGAAATCTTCCTAACTGATGAGTAAGGATTCAGCAAAATTATGACCACAAATATATTTTCAACATTAATATAATTTAGTGAATTATAAGAGCAATGTGCATATTCATTAATTTCAATAGGAGAGTATAGGAAGCGATATTTCTTCGTCGTAGGTTACCTTTTCACCAACAAAGAATCCATCTCCGTGGTTGTTCTCCTTCAAAAGACTTTCCAGAATTCCTAAAATTTTCGGTATTTTCTCTTCCTCATATCTCTTCTTCAGGAAGCCTGATAGAAAGACGAACGATCGATAGTTTGTTTAAGCAATGAATTTTTTATTTGATAAAAAGTGTGAATGTGCATTGCACGGTGAAGAAATTATTACACTATGGTACCTTGCAAGTAACAGTGAGCCAAAGAGGCTTTTAATTAAAGTAAAGGTCATCAAATCATAAATGATCCGATTTTAGTTGTAGAACAAAATGTGTGGATGGAGGGAAGGGGAGGCAAGTACTTAATGCAGGGGGAGGCAAGTACGTAATACTGGGGGAGGCAAGTACTTAATTTGTGAAGCATTCTATAAGCTAGTACAGTCACAGTTAGACGGTGGTTAAACATTTTGTGTTCAATGACAGTGATATAGATGGAGGAAACCAGGGTACAACTTCTCCCAGGACTTATAGCTGTTACATATTTTTGTCCTCAAAATTTCTTAGTATGTATTTAAAAAGATATTTCCTACCCTCCTAGGGTCCTAACAATGAAATGCTGGCTACGCTACGTGTTCAAAATAGAAAGTATTCCTTGTGTAGATATGCCACCACGGATATAAAGAACTGTTATGGTGCAAAATTAGCAATAGACCCATAAAGGCACATGAGGTCACAGGACCATAAAAACCAACTGCGCCCTCGGATGAGGTAAGCATTCATTGCAGTCTTTGTTTTCCTCTATAGACCTTATGCACATGACGTCACTGAACATAAAGTACGCCCTCTAATGGAGTCAAACGTGTATCATTGCAACTTTCACCAACAAATGCAGATAGCTGATTTGTGCACAGGGGGATACGAGCGTAAGTCTACTACACGCGCTCTCTAAACTGACGTCGCGTGACGTCAGTGCATATGTTCTATTATGATGTCGGGGTATGAACATGGAGCTAGTACCTGCTCCATGGTATGAAGTAAATGGTTGCATAGGGCCTATTGCCTTCTTCTTCTTCTTTCTTCTTTTGGATGATGGTGAGACATCCAGTTAAGGACATTATAACACCACGTACGCGCCGTGTGGTAAGTCAAACTCTCAGAGAATTTGTAATAAATTCCACTGGTTTAGGGTGACTAATGGCCCCCTCGATAAGACTGTTAGGGAGCGTTATTCCAGTCCCTAGTTGTATTGGGAACGAAACTATATTTATAGCAATTAGTTCTAGGAGAGGGAGGGGGGGGGCGGTAGTGCAAAGCACGCATATTACGAGTAGTACGTGCTGGTTTACAAAGATCAGACAAAGGGATGTTACCTTGACCGTAAGTACCTTTAGCAAATAACAAAAGTCTACAACGCCTACGGCGGTCGGACAAAGTGCTCAGACCAAGATCTTTAAGGAGAGCAGTCATCGAGCCAACATCATAGGATTACTCACAGGCTATGAACCTAGCAGATCTTCTTTGTACTCCCTCCAATCTTTCACGAAGTGAGATCTGATGTGGGTCCCAAACGGTACAAGCATATTCCAACAAGGGCCTAAGTAAGCCCTTGCAGGCAGCCAGCTTGACATCTTTGGAACAAAATGAAAGGTTCCTGCGTAATAAGCCGAGAATCTTATTTCCTTCATTACAAAAATACTGGATATGTTTACTCCAGTTGAGATTCTTGGTGATAGTCACCCCCAAATACTTAATAGAATTAATGGAGCTGATCGTCAGATCAGCCCCATTGAGAGTATACTTAAATATTTTTGGGTTGTGTTTCCTAGTAACAGACATAACATTACACTTAGCCGGATGAAATCGCATACCCCAAGTTTTGGCCCATTGGCCCAGATTGGCAATGTCCCTCTGAAGCTCACTGCAGTCATTAAGATCGTCGATGATCCTATAACAAACACATTCATCAGGCAACAGCCTAACGAAGACGCAACTTTAACAATATCAATTATGTAAGACAGGAAAAGAACCGGTCCTAGGACAGATCCTTGAGGAATTCCGGAGAGAAGAGGAGCGGGAGCAAAACTAGTACCATTAACAACAACTGACTGCGTGCGGTCGGAAAGAAAGTTATCGACCCAATTTATAACTTGCCTAGACACACCCAAGGAAAATAACTTTGCCGTAAGGAGTTCATGGGGGACTTTTGTAGCAACTAGTTTTGTCACAAATACCACTTTTGTCTCACCAACCACTTTTGTCAAAATTTTTGCCCACTTTTGTCACAATCATCGCCCACTTTTGTCACAACGGAGGTCACGACTTTTGTCACACACATTTTGCCCACTTTTGTCACACACATCGGCTTAGTTAAAGTGAGAAGTGTTATGCAGGTAAACTTATGCTTACTAAATAGGGGCTGTGATTTAGTATTCACCTTTGTAAATTAGAGGGGCACGTAGCAAGAAAAATGATTTTAGATAATTACACCCACAACTCATAATCATGTCGGGCGGTTCGTAGAGGAGGTGGTTCAGAGTAAACTTTTGTGGCTGGGAACAGTGAAATAAGAAACCGGCTTGAAAATTCGAATTAAGAGAATGAGGAAACGACAAAAATAACCTATGAATACACCAAGGGATCAAGGACTTTGTCTGGGCGAAATCCTGAGGGGGCGGTCCTCCCTTTAAACGGAGAAGCTAGTGGCGTTACCATAGATAACTGGCACTCTGTGTGGACCCTTCCTTCCGGCTTTCACCCACGCAAGAGTACTATCTTATATATTGGGGTAGGGGTTAAAGGTGAGAGGAGCAACAGTTAGTTGGAGTGTAGCCGTAACTTATACTCTAAAAAGGGTTTATCTACCCTCAAAATGACGAATGTAAATCCTGCACGGCGACACCCCAAGTGGATATTTATACTTCAGCAAAAATGGTCAATTTAACCCACGCCAAGTGTACCTTTTCACAAAGTATCACAAACATATAGTAATATTATCCATATGTAGCGTACATTTACCCAGTGTCACAAATGTGTGATACTTGTGTAAATGTTCACACAGTTGTGTTACATTAACCATATTTACTGGCGTATGAACACCCATTTTGGGTGTCACTGTGCGGGATCTAATTTTACCATTTTGGGTATAAATACGTCAAATTTTGTGGGTGATACCGGCACTGCAAAGAATGTTTGGTCGAAATGTTTGGTTACCTCCCTCGTATATATGGGACATGACACATTCCTAAGATTTTGGTTGCGCCTTGGCATTTAACACCTAAAGATTTCATGCTTTAAAAGCTCAGATTACATGAAGAAAGGGTACATTCCATTAAAAGTTTCCTTTCGAGTCAATTGATTTCAGCAGAAGAAAAAAGGTTATAACTGATCATTTAATAAAGATATGTTGTGGCACGGTATAATGTGTAATACTGAAGATCTTTAGCCTACGTATATGTAGGTGTATTCAGGCTGTTATCATGTGGGCCCTTGCAATATAGATAAGTAGGTACCCGGCCACCTTGGCTTCACCAATATTTTGGGTGCACAAATCAGTGAGGTCCATACGGGTCAGCTAACCTGCGTGTCACCCACAATATGTCCCGCCCTCTGATTGCCATATAGCCTGCATGCCGGGTGATGCTATGACAGAAAACAGAAGATATGTTAAAGAGGACATGTAATTTTTACCTTGCGCGATCATTTTTTATTGCCTAAAAATGAATTCTGGCCTGGAACCAAGGAAGTCGTATGCCTTATGCATACTGTGCTAATGCGAATTTCTGTAGCCTACGACGAGAAGCAGTGTCCCAGGTAGCATGATGAGCTAAAGCTTTCCTATCTCTTTTACTGTGAATGGAGCAATGGGCAAAAAATCAACAATGGGCTGCAGGAACATAGAGCACAGTCACCCAGTTATTTACAATACACGAAGACACCTTATTCTAATTTTAAAATCAACTATTTGTCATGTTCTATCTATACACACTATCGAACTGTCGTATCGACTGAAGACCCATATTTTGTTAGTGGCACGATGTCGGACTGGTGACTTCATCGAAAAAGTTTCCACAAGCGCTACCCGTATATTTCTGTATAGATCAGTGGTGTCATCATGTACCCTGTAGTTCAGACCGTATTTTCCAGTCGTTTTCACCTTTGTAATGCAAAGAGCTCAGAAAGGATTACATTCGAGGAGCATGTAGCGGCAGGACTGCCACGAGATGACTGAAAAGTGTCCACGACCAACGTTTGCAAAAGAAATTAACATATTAGTGAAAGATGTTAGGGCTAGTCTATATGTTTTAAAATTCCCCTTTACCTCGTCGCCCTTGATCTCTTATATGCATATGATCTACAAAATGAAGAGTTACGAAAACATACCTGTCTGAATCAGTTCTGTGTGGTCTGTACGGGTCTTCTACTCTCTCTTTGTACCTTTCTTTCTCTAAACTCCGTCGTCTCTTTCTTTCCCCTTTTCCTTATTCTTCCTTTCGCCCCTTTCTGAGTTCGGTATGAAGTCGCCTCACCCGGGAAATTTTCAAGGGACACTCCGTCCCTTTCGTCACCAACCATGTTGGATATTGACTAACTTGAGTAAACAATTAATTTTCGAAGCACCTTCTTTAAGCATTTCTACATGGTCATAAATTGTTGGCCTCAAATTCTGATTTAAAATTGTTTCTTCGTAATGTCTTACAATTTTATTTAAAATGAAAGCAAGATTCTCATTTCCAGCCCTAATGGAAGAAATTCTAGAGCTCTTCAAAATTGGAGTGAGGGGCAAGATCAAAACCTTATATGATTTCCGTGCACAACTTGGTGCACGAAACCACCTTGGTAAAGTTATTGGGGAGGAGGGGGATCCTTTCCCTCTCCCTGTGAGTATTAAAGCTCACAGAGGTGATTTGCTCGAAACTGAACATATAATCGTGCTTCAACTACTTAAAACGTACTGAGTATGACTTCAAGGCTTACCAAATTTTCTCAACGTGTGTGAAGAAAATGGGCAAAATGTGTGTGACAAAAGTCGTGTCCTGTCCAATTGTGACAAATATGGGCGATTGTTGTGAAAAAAGTCGTGACCTGCGTTGTGACAAAAGTGGGCGATGATTGTGACAAAAGTGGTATTTGTGACAAAAGTGGGCAAAAATTTTGAAAAAAGTGGTTGGTGAGACAAAAGTGGTATTTGTGACAAAACTAGTTGCTACAACTTTATGAAAGGCTTTCTCAAAATCCAAAATGAAGACATCAACTTGTTTATTTTTGTCTAAAGCGGAGGCCCAATCTTCCATAACAGACACTAGCTGGGTATCACAACTGTGATTTTTCCTGAATGCATGCTGCCTAGTGGAGAGAATATGCATTGATGCAGTACTGAAGATGAAATAGTTCTTCACAAAGGTAATTGAAAGGGAACAATATTCAGTTATTCACTTAAGCAATTGAAAAAGTCAAGGCTTATTACTTTTGAAAATTAAATCAGAAATGCAATGATCAGTGATAGGGTAGCATTATTTTGTTTGCCATAATTAAAAATTTTCCCTTGGTGTTCACCAATCAAGAAACATCTTTGGGACACGTCTTAACGACAACGGAAAATTGGAGTCAACATTTTGAAAATTCTAACCACCAAAGCTATCTTGTCGACACTTGCTGCGGACTGTCAAAGCTACTTCTGTAATGAGCTTGGCCCTTAACTCCTGGAGATATGGCAGATAAGACGGTGGCATTTGAAGCAATCAGGCTTAGCAATCGGGAAGTTGGGGTTCCCGATCTCCAGCCTGGACATAGCAAGGTAGGTGTTTTATCTACGCCTTTCCTTCAGAATGAAAAATTTCTAAATATGAGGTAAAATATTGAGTTAGACATCAACCGAAGAAGAAAAAGTAGCTCTTGAGGGTCACGATCTTCCACACTCGCTTAACGTCGTAAAGAACCGTAACAGCTCCAAGACCTGATTTAAACTTATGCACATCCATAGTGGATGGTAATCACCATCTCAAATAGAGGGTAGCTAATCCAACCACGAAGGGGTCCAAGTGCCTGCCTACATCTTTGAAGGAGAATATTGCGCTGTAGTTGGTTCCAAATATATGTTCACAAATGCGAACTAAGAGGAGATGCCGCTGTATAGATTATTAACGTTTTTTCATGTCCACATTGTTCTTATATGTACCATACTATTATTTCATGCCTAGCCAAAGCCCGTAATGCACAGTTGGCAAAAGGTATTCACATTATTTGGGTGCAGGAGGGGTTGGAACGTTAAGAATACACAGTCAAAAAGCAATTACCGTACTGTTAACTTCGATGTGCTAAAAGGCCTCAATAATCATAGTTTTTACCAAGTAGTCCAATGAAAAGTAGCAAACTCTCTGAGATGACTCACTTGTCGATGGATGAGATCTTTCCTGAGATTATCTCACATGCAACCGAAACAAAACCTACGAATGTTCCAAATGTCTGGTGAGAATATCATCAAAATTGAAACTGATCTTTTCGTGACAGAGGCAAACAAAGGCTCCAAAATTGCGATTCAACGAAAGCCTCCCTTGAAGCATATTCCAAGAATTACCGCAGACGACGCCAACCTTTTGGATCTGTGGGCAGACAGAGACGTAGTCTTGGTCAAGACCGTAGTACTAGCTAGTACATATACGTTCGTGACTATCGTACGTGCACCCTCTCTATATTCTTCAGCAATCCTGAGCTCTTTACGAGGTTACTTCTGACGCAAAATCGCCCTGCAAATGATAATTTAAAGAGCGCCTCTAATTTTGCTTCATAAAAGGGAAAAGTATTATAACGTCTTGATCAAGACTAACAGGGAGGTAGGGTTGACCTTACATCGAAAGATGAAAATCATTAAAACAAAACAGAGAAAAGTAACGAGATCAGAATCCCACAATATGACAGAGAGTTTATGTTAATGAAGCCTTTGAAGATACATTTTCACGTACGATAAGAGTGAGGTTCTTTCATTTATTACAAATAATTGAGCACGGAAATAACCATGAAGGTCGAGGTGCAAACATAACTTCCACTTGAGTATTCTCCATCTTGGCCAATCCCATGAAGCTATATCAGTGAACCGCTCACCCCACCCCACCCCCGTCTACTTCATACACCACAAATGCTACCAAAAAAAACAGTTCTCTGGTTGTGACTTTTGAAACAGAAGCGTTTCGCTTCGAAAGGATCAGCGTCCTGTATCGGTTCATTAAAATGGGTGTTCGTGGAGGAATTGCATTCGATGATCTCAATACATGATTTCTTTGAACGTTGGTGTACGTGGCGGATGGCAGGGGCTGAAGCCCCCATTCGGGCAGAAAATTTGCTGTTTGGGGCAACATATATGCCACTTTCTAGGAACGCCTGCTTACAGTATTCCGTGGAAAAGTGCTAAAACCCCTACATGATGGTTATTATAATTTTACTCATCTCTAAATATAGTTGCAATTCCAATATAACGGGCACGTACGTAGATTCGAATCGAGCACCATCCTGCACTTCAGTTGGGCTGTCAATAATTGTGGATCTTTGTCCACCGAAAGTCAACTCCTTTGCTGCTTTGCAAAGAGAATCATCTTGGTTATTATAAGTTCAAAATGTAAGGCACTGTTGCTCATCTTTTTCAATTCTTGATGCATTTCAAACTACTTCGCTGTTTGCAAATTGGCTACATTCCGAAGCTTCCCTGCATTCTACCCTGGTTCCCATTGGCGTCCCTCCCCTGGACCTCACTCGACGATACTCCCTTGTCTGGCTTGATCAATTGGTGGATCAGCCATAGTTCGATTTGCAAGATGATAGGAAGTTTTTAATCATTATATGTGAAGAGAAAATGTCGAAAAATCGTTTGTAGTATTGCGTCTCATTTCCAGGAGGCTGAGAAGTGGATCATAAGTCCCGGGAAAGTGGCGCAGCTAGAAGGGGGACGGAGCTTGCACTCAACAAATCCTCCACTGTCAGCCGGCAGAAAGTCTTTGGCACCTTCAGTGAAATTTCTCGTACAATGAATGGCTAAAATCATTATGTCAAAATCATTTAATTGCTACATAGCCTAGTGATCAGGTCAAAAAGATCAAGACCGCAAAAGACTGCTATTCTGGTCTTCTTTTTTCTTTTGTTTAATTAGTTGTGCTATAAGTTGCTATAAGTTGCATACAAAAGCCAAACAGCAAATAGATAATGTACTTGGGTTTAATTTCTTATTTATTTCAGATAAAAGGTTTAAAATCCACCAAGATAGTGAAAACAAGAATTTAAATGAAACACAAATGATATTTGACATGGTTAGGTTAAACCCTTAGTGTGTAGTTCCTTCAGTGCCTTCAAAACTTGTTAAAGCAGTCAAACTTATCAGCATGATTACGAATAAAATTCATCTTAAGCAACCTACTTTCGGTTTCAGTTGTTCATTTGGGAATTATATTTTAGCTGCAAATTATACGATATTTATAAAACTTCTGTTTAAAATAAAGTCAAGAATAGTACCAAATTTACAACAGACAGGGAAACGCATGAAGCAACCTTATCATTTGATGATGGCACTGTAAATGACCATGTGACATATGTATAGTATTGGATATAGTAGCTTTAAAAATTATTCACAGACTTCAGTTTGTGCGATGGAATAAATCCATAATATCCTTTCAGTCACATGTTACCTCTATTCTCGATATGACATCACAAGCACATTGAAATTATTAGTCAAATATACAAAAATCCATTACATAACTTATTTACTGTACAAAATATGAATCACACTTAAGTCACAATTAAATATTATTTACTGTACATTCTGTGACGATCACAAAAGTTATTTATTTGTTTATTCAATCACAACAAATCACGTAACTTTCTACCCGATGTCAAAACACTTGCACAGTTTACACAAAATACACCACTCTTAAAGCAGTGTGTCATGCTTCTGGTAAGAAATGCAAGATACTAATATATTACTTATTTAGTCATTGAAATGTAAGTTACTTCACTAGTTTCTCACAAGTTCGTAAGTTAACTAGAATCTCTGTAGTTAGTTCGAAGTTGGTTGGTTGTTTTGTAAAGTTAGTTCATTATACTTCATAATTTTCTTCTTCAGATTTGAAAGTTGGCTTAAATTGATGCAGTGCTATAATGTTTTCCCTATTCTTGATAAACTATTAAATCTCCGTACAGCATTGTATCTGAACTGCACTTATTGGTTGATACATTTCTTCGAAATTGCTTTTGTTCCTAAGCTTTTGTGTCCTTTCATACTCTGTACTCTTCAGCTTCAGAATAGTAAAATAAGCAAAGTCGGCTAATTAACTGTTTCCTCTCGGGGCGCTTTAAGTTCAGTCCGGTACCAACCGACTTCGTCGACTAGGCAAACGATTTTAAAGGCAGCCAAATGCCAAGTGGGAGGAAAGCACTCGGAGAAAAATCCATGCACATGGAGCGTGATTTGGACCTACGCACATGTGAAATACATTATTGCACAGCAGCTGGGATACACTACTCTACCACTCGACGACCCTATTCTGAAAAGAAAGCTTCGCAAATTTTTATTGCCCACGCAACCACGTTTTAGTGATTATCTGAGGGGCAGGCAAATTAAGATGGGAAAAATTAGAAAACAGGGCGGTTAGAGGCTGGGAAGTCACTTAGTAGCAACTTTTTCGCACTTTTGCTTATTCCAATATTACCGGAGTGAAATATGTGTAGGTCATTCAAGCGTACCATCTCACTGCCCATAGACGTATTTCCACCAGACCCAATTATCTTCACAAAGAAGCATATTTTTTTTTATTTTGGGGTTTCGAAGGTCGGCATTCATTGATTTGTTCACCTTTCCCTAGCCTCTTTAGATATTGCTTCCTAACCTGAAATAGTCGAAACATACTACAGAATATCATATTTGCTCTGTGCTCAAACCAAGAAATGCCGCTCCATGAAGCTGGGTAGAACTGATACAAGTAAACTCGTGGAGTTTTCATTGTCGCGAGCAGTCATTTGACTTTTATATCATAATTTTTTAAGTTATTTTGCAATCATCAGTTCCACTACTGCTGCTTTAGGTTGAATAGGAGTAATTCCCTTTTTACGTGGTCCCTTCTGATTACACTGCGTACGTCTTAACTTGGTGGACTTAGTAACATACAGGGATCATCGCCCCGGAAAATGGCGAAAAATTGAAGATACTTAGGAGGATTCTTGAATGTTGCCAAGCGTTACCATCCTGCGAGGCAAACTTTCGAATAGTAATTACCATTTGATAACTTTTCATTGACTTTCTGTATACAATCTCCATAAAATATTCATAATTTAGTGTTTGATTATGTTTTGGGTAAAGTAGTCTGGCAAAGTTACTTCAACGAAAGGGGTAAGTACTGTTCACCCAATTATTTGATAGCTTAAAGGTGATTGGTCATCTTGAAATATTCTTTGTGACGTCAGCCTTTTCTTGACATGTTTCTGCAGTCGTCACTGTTCAACGGATACACCGTACAGGTACCTATGATGACATCGGTATAGCTAGTAGGTATACAGCTACATGCCGTCTCTTCTTGCTTACCGATTAGTTTTACCGTGCTTGCACGGTGTATGTGTTGAACAGTGACGACTACAGAAACATGTCAAGAAAAAGGCTGACGTCACAAAGAATATTTTATGACGACCGATCACCTTTAACTTTAACCAGCGTCATGACTTGAATGTGCATGAAAACCATGTTTTATAACTCTTCTCAATTAACAAAAGCAACCCACAGTTACATTTTTAAACATTGGAAAGAGGCTAAATCGTTCATGACTTTCTAGTTTTTTGAAATGTAGTACGCCCCTGGTAGCAAACTGTTATTGCCGTTTGTACTGAGAAAGGCTAGCCACAACTATAGACAATTTTTAAAGTGGTTGTAACTGTTACAGAGAAAACTCAGTTTGCGACATCGCCATCGTTAAAGCCATATTTACAGTTATGAGGAGAGTAAAGATTATTACTAATTTACATTAGTCTTGGTACTCAAGGGGGAACGTAAGATCATTTTCAAAGATATGTACTCCAGCTTATGAACAATTTTTCACATAACATGAAAACAAATGCAAACTGAAAGGTATTTTCAACCCACTCACCATCTGTCCTGCATTGATTATTAAGCACTACTATACCAAAATTATCAAGACGTATGTTTTGATCGAAGTTTGATCAATTGTGAAGAAGTATATCATTTTCAACTGAAAAATCCATAACTCTGTTTCTTCAAGAGGGTTGCTTTTGAACCAGAGACAGAATCGGAGTAGGTGGGTTATGCAATGTCGTGGATTTTCTCGTGGAGTTAACGCAAAAATGACTAGATATACTACAACATTTGGCCATGTTTATGTACTGTTCCTTATTTTATTAATTCACTTACATCGGACGGGTGGCCAGATTTCCTATCAGGAACCATTTTATAAAGGTGCTACAGAGGCTAAACTCAGTGATGGTGGATATGAAGGCGTTGTGGTTGCAATTAGTCCGCAAGTACCAGAGGATGAGCAATTGATCACTCGCATAACTGAGGTCTTCACAGATTTTTCTGATTATTTGTATGAAGTTAGTAGGTGAGTAATATCCTTTCCCTTAACTTATCATTTTACTTAAACTAAACGGGTACAAATTTATATGACAACAGAAAATAGTCTCGCCTTTTACTTAGGTCCTGCAAGATTATACGAACGTGTGTTTCTGCTGATACAGGCAAGGGTAATGTGTGAAGGCTGTTCAAATTAACACAGCTTCTAAGGTAGTTTATTTTTACTAATAAAATTAGCATTTTTTCATTACAGCTTCTCTCCTACTGTTATCTACATTCAGGGGTGGCGCCAGGATTTCCCCGACGGCGGGGGCAGCAACTCAAAGTCTCAACGAAGGAAATAAAGTGCCGAAACGATGTTTGAAGGAAAATTTTGGCCCGCGAAGCGTGCCGAAAATTTTGGGCCCTTTTCGGAGAAAATTTGAAAAAATTGCCGGCATTTTCCATGGAAAATTTGAAAAAATGGGGCTTTGAAGAAGAAAATTGGAAAATTTGGGGTTTTTATTGAAGAATTTGCCCTAATTTAGACCAAAATTAAGTAAATCGTCGGGGCGACTGGGGGTTGTCGGGGACTACATATTTTATCGTATACATAACAGCTCCCCGACGAAACCGAAAAATTTGCCCGACGGGGGGCCAGCCTTCCCGACGGGGGGCCATGGCCCCCCTGCCCCCCGCTGGCCCCACCCTTGTCTACATTATACACTTCACCAACTCTATAACAAAAGTTATGTGCTTTTAAGATGTTAGCTATCGTGGCCACAGTTTGTTGGTCACGTAAACGTTTGTCCAGGTCAGATTCGAAAATTGTGAGATATGTTACATAACAGTTGTTAAAGAGGGTGCGAATGGAATGTGAGTCAATGTGAATATCGGTGTGTAGATACAGATTAAAGAAGGGGCAACAGCCGCACTCCCCTTAAGGTTAGCGTTCAGAAAGTCGAGTAAAAGCCACACGGCATTATCTTATGGCATATTTCAAGAAAACGTTTAGCTCTCTTGCATTATTTCTACGAGTTGGTGACAGGATTGTCTCATAGGTAGGTTGAGTATGCCTTTAACAATGATGTCAAAAGTCTTCATTAAGGCCCAAAATTTTCCGCTTTATAAATGCTGAATTCGACATTCTTCTGCTTTACAAGTGACAAAATCCGTTCTCTTCCGTTTTCTCAATTAAGGCATCTTCAAAAGTTCATATTGTTCCTCAAAAGCTGAACAAAATCTCAAAATCCCATCTTTTAAAGGATATGCAGGCTGAAATACAATGCTGTACTGCACAATACTAACGGTAGTAGTACAAAAAATACTCTAAAGCCATTTGCAAAGGTATCAGCTTACGTAAGAAAGCAGAACATGACAACACTGAAAGCCAGGGTGATTTAAGCAGTTTAGCACTTTAGTAGTCATTGGGTAGCAGAGGCAAATCATTAAAAATCAGAAGGAAAGTAAAAACAGAAGCACCGGTTTTGGCAAGTCAAGTCAACTGAACAAAGAAATTTATGCCTCCGACTTTTCTGATTTAGTCAGGGGCGTAGCTAGGATGAAATTTTCAGGGGGACCTAGGGGTACGACATTGATCTCCATCCTTAATTCATACACATTTATTAGGACACACACAATTTCTGGGTAGGGGGCTAGCAAACATCTGGGGGGCAGACTACCAGGCCCCCCGTAGCTACGCGCCTGGATTTAGTATGCATTGTATCTTCATGTCACGTTTCACACTTAATCCTACTTGGCAATTGCCGTATAAGCTAAATATATACTCATTATCTAGGTACGCGCTCGGTTAGTAGTGGCTGATTTTTAGTTTGAATCACTTCTTGAGTTTCTGATATGAAATTAATTCGTATACAACCTGATCAGTAAATTGCAAGGGGCCAGGTGAAAATATAGACAGGCTTTGATAAATATTATCATGAAAGCCAACGTGGATGTTACATTATAAATACAAACTAGGATGGGAAGATTTTAAATTGCAAAGAGACACTCACGGAAACACCACAATCAGGGGCGGATCTAGGGGGCGGGGTGACCCGGCCCCGGCACCTCCTTTTTAAAATGCAAAAAAAAAAAAAAAAAAATGAAAGGGAAAAATGAGAGAAAAAAAGGAAAGGAAAAGAGGTAGAGAGAAGGGGAGAGAGTGGAGTGATAGAGAATGAAGCTGCAATTAACAACCTCGAAGCATGGGAGCCATAGCGCACAGCACATCAGTTTGAACGTCGATTGGGACAATTCACACGCATGCCGTCTTACTACACATGATTGTGTTAGCCACGCCTTGACTTGTTTGTCAAAATCTAGCTTTGATTGTTCGACAGAAATGGAGGCCGTCGACCAATCAAACTGTTAGAATCCAACCACGCTCCCTTTTTTCACTAACGAACTTATGGTTGTCTTTTCCCAATTTTGAGGTTGAAATATGAGAGACCATACACCATTCGCAAATTCGAGGCCGATTTCAAACCTATTCTAACCCCAACCTCGATTTTGACACGTTTTCGTGGAATTTTGAAAACACAAAATGCCCATATCGGAGGGGGAAAAAATCAGTCGGCCCGGTCATTCAGTTTTGATACTATGTAAGGCCCACAATAACACCATGATTACACCGCCTAGACGTACCCCCAAGAAAATGACAGGGCTGCCAAGTCTCTTGCATTTTGGGTCATTTTCACTTTCTCACTGAGTCCACGCAAAACAAGAAATTAGGCAGAGGGGAACATGCACGTGATAAATCGTACATTTATGCCCACATGTCAATGCAAGGTACCTGGGTCCTGGCATCAAGTCGAACTAAGATATGCGTTACAAATTTCTCAAGGAAGTCCCTCAATATTCACCAAGTTAGTACATGACTACTAAAGATCTGATCAGACGCCTTGAACAGGATGCATTGTAGTAAGGCACTGTACCTATGATGACTGTCTTCTGTCAATAACTTGTGGATAAATTAATGTGTTAAGAGTTGAGACATGAAATTATATGAAGCAGGAAATGCAAAAATAAGACATGGGAGGTGCTATTTCCGGCGATCTGGGAAGTCTATTTTGTCAAATATTTTCTTGTACGCTCCGCGCCAACCGATGGTGGCGCTCCGCTTAGATGGTATAGTGTCATCAATCCAGTGGCGTAGCTACGGGGGGCTGGGGCTTGGGGGCGAACACCCACAAAATTGCCTCCCCCAAGCGCTTCCCACTAGAGATCTGGGCAAAAAAACTTTTCCCACTCTGAATAATTTTGAATACATTCGGATTGGTTGTGACAAACTCAATGTGTTTGAGAATAAAATAAAATCAAAGTTTACATTTTTCCACCAAAATTGCACATCTTGATGGGCTGGTATCAAGCCTGGCAAGTGCCATTTCCGGCCATCTGGGATGCATTAAAACCTCAGTTTTCGTGGAAAGCTCCGCGCCAACCTATGGTGGCGCTCCGCTTAGATAGTAAACGCAGTTGCGTACATGGGGAGGCCATTGGGTCATGCCCCCCTCACTGATGCCGATTTTTTTAGTCCCTAAAATATACGTAAATTTTTTAACACAAATTTTACTTCTAAAGGTAACATATGTAGCACGAGGTTGCATGTAAGGACACCTAATTTTTCAAAAGTTTTCAAAGGGGAGGGGGATGCCCCCTCCCCTTAGACCCCTCCCCCAGGCCGGCGATCACACAACGTACTGCATGCCCCCCCCCCCATGAGAGAAGTCTTGGGTACGCCACTGAGTAAACGGGATTCAAATGTGCAGTCACTGGACAAAAATTCCGAACAGCTGAGCTAATCCGTCTTCACAGAAATTTGGGAGAAAATGAAGTCAAACTTTACATTTTGTTCACAAAAATTGCACTTCTTGATGGCTGCTATCAAGCCTGGCAAGTGCCATTTCCGGCGATCTGGGATGTATTAAACTCTCAAATTTTCTTGGTTTGGCTCCGCGCCAAAGATGGTGGCGCTCCGCTTAATAGTAAACGGGAGCCCTCACAAAAATCTCCAGCAGCCCAAAGCCCCCTATAAACAAAAAATCCTAGCTACGCCACTGCATCAATCACGGGTCGAAAAACTTCGGCCCCCCCCCCCTTTTCAGAAATCCTGGATCCGCCCCTGACAATGCTGGGTTACAAGTCGGTGAAAGAAAATCTTTTTGGTAATTTCAGAGTGACACATTTTTAAGCCCTTTCTTTCATGTAAAGATAATTGACTTCAAACGAATATACCTTATTTTGATTTTAACACATTTTGACAGTATTAGATGAAACATGAATGAATCAACTAGTACCAACCAAGGCTGAATCAAAGATGGTGAAATCTTCCGATATGGATAGCTTCGAGGCCATATTGTTTTAACAAAATTGATGATTTCGACAAGTGAAGTTAGTTACTGAACTGATCTTGGCAAAGATACCGTCCAATTATCGTAACCATCGGTACATTAAAAACTTCATTCGTTTGTTTGGCCATATGTATATATATATATATATATATATATATATATATATATATATATGAGTCAAATCAACGCTGTATTAAATAGTCGCATAGAAACCTTAGGCCATTTTTCCTCTAACAAAGCACTTGCCTTATACTGAAAGAGGATAGGCCTCAATGGCTCAGTGGTTAGAGCATTCTCCTTGTGTGCGGGAGGTCGCTGGTTCGAATCCTGCTTGAGGCTAAGTTTTCCATTCACAAATAAATATCCTCTTTCAGTATAAGGCAAGTGCTTTGTAAGAGGAAAAATGGCCTAAGGTCTCTATGCGACTATTTAATACAGCGTTGATTTGACTCATTCATATAAAATCGCTACGACACTAAACATACTATATATATATATATATATATATATATATATATATATATATATATATATTTGTGAATGGAAAACTTAGCCTAAAGCAGGATATATACATATATATATATATGTATATATAAGTATATATATATATATATATATATACGCACACTACGAATCAGTACAATTGGATATCAAGCCACTACCAGTGGTTTCGTGCTAACGCACTCTTCAAATGGCTGTCAATGAATGGACCTTACTACAGAGAGCCTACGGTGTTATGGCCCACCGAGTTTGATTTTATTGTGACCGGATTTGATTTTGTGCCTATATATATATATATATATATAGGGTCGAAATGCTGCGGAGCACTATAGTAGTATGTAGGTCGATAAAGGTTGTAAAAAGTGCTAAAAGTTTGCGGAAAATTCCACGACTTTTCGAGTATAGACTCTTCATCAGGTGGCAAAGAAATGCAACTGAACAACAAAGAAGTAGAAATAGAGAAGAAACACATTGAAGATAGGCACGGCAAACCGGTCGTACAAAGCCAACACGGTGTAAAAATGCGAAGGCTGCATAAAACTGGGAAAAAGTAATGATCAAGGGAACAAGTTAAAAAAGGTCCATTCTAATGTTAAGACCGTGTGGGGAGAGGGTCCCGAGTTTCATGATAAGCAGGTTTTCGGCGGTCTGACGATCACGGTCAGAACCTCTGCACATTAAGGCTGCGGTGACGGCCAAGTCTTTAATTAAGCACGGTGATGGTGGGTTGAAATGTGTGGCGACCGGATAACCTTGAAGGTTCTGTTTGATGGACCTGAGGTGTTCAGTGATTCGGTCAGCCAGCCGACGTTTGGTCTCTCCCACATACAGGCAATTGCAACGTCCACAGACTAAAATGTAAACCAAATTTGTGGAAGTGCAGGTAAAGTGTTGGTTCACACTGAATTTGTTGCCGTTAGAACCCAAAATATTAATGAGTGTGTTCTTGCCAACCACTGGGCATGTGTTGCACCTACTACGCCCACAGGGAAATGTACCTGGGGTGTTGTCAGTTGGTTGTTGTGGATGGGAAGCCCGAACTAAGTGCTTGGAAATGTTCTTTTCAACTCTGAAGGCCGTAATGGGGGGTTCGGGGAAAAGATCACGGGTTGAAGGGTCTTTACGAAGGGTCTCTACATTCCTGTAAATGGCACGAATGATGGGGCGTACCGATGGGTGATGGGAAATTACCAAAGGAATGCGTAGATTGGTAAAATTTTGAAAAATCAAGTCAAATCTACATTTTAAACCCACCGATTCTCATAACTACCTTTTGTATCCATCTAACCATCCCAAATCCTGTACCAAATCCATCCCATACTCACAACTTTTAAGGGCCAGAAGGATTTGCTCAGAAGATTCTGATTTTTCAACAGCCTCCAAAATATACTATCATTCTTTGAGAAGCGTCAGTATCCCACCAAAATTCTTACCGGTGCTCTACATAGAATCCAAGGAATCAACAGAGAGGAGGCCTTGAGTAAGAAATCTAACACGTCTACTCGAAACGTCGTGGAATTTTCCGCAAACTTTTAGCACTTTTTACAACCTTTATCGACCTATATATATATATATATATATATATATATATATATATATATATATAAAAGAGTAAGACACTAAAAAGGAGTCAACTGCTCGTCTAAAAGTTGTTAAAAGCATCTCAACACGGAGCTTTCGTCTTTTATTTCAGACTTCTTCAGCGTGTATGATGAAGCAAGCATTAAAATCCTTATATATGTGCACCAGAGATTGAAAACAAGTTCGATCCAAACACCTAAATTCCCTAAAACTTGAATGATGCGTAACGCCGTATAAAAGGCTTCTGTTCACCCTCTGACTAAATAAAAGGCTTAAACTTAAAACCATTCTAATCCAACTTCCTTACTGTCCACCTGGAAGAAGACGTTAAAAGTACAATGCCTAAAATACCTAAAAAATAAAACCTTAAATCAAAATAAAGAAACACAACCGAAGAGCCTACGTGGCAGAAATTAAAAAAAAAGAAAAAAAAAACATTAAAATCACTAAAAATTCTAAGACGCTAAGAAACTAATCCTCTTATAAGAGTTAAATTCCTTTCTTTTGTTTAGTCCCAATGGGTGAATAGATTGAAGCTGGGCTAGCCAATATCCTTCTCTTTTAGTTAAAATACTTTCAACTTGACTATCATTTGTAATTTGTTCAATGACCATAAACTGAATGTCTTGAAGGCTATGATTTGTAGTTTTAAAATGAAAAGCAAGTTCACATCTACTTTTTCCATGCAACATGTCGGACTTATGGTTTCTAAATCTTACTTTGAATTGATTTGACGTAGAACCGACATACTGTACATTACATTTAACACAAGTTGCTAAATAAACAACATTAACACTCGTACAAAAAACTTTTTCATTAATAGGATAGGATTTACCGGTAACAGAACTAGTAAAATGAGAACCTTCTCTTAGATAATGATGACATAAGTCACAACGTACTCTATTACACTTAAAGCACCCTCTTTCCCTGTAAGCATCATTCTTTTTAGGTTTCCTAAGTAAGTCTTGAAGTGATTTACATTTACGATAGGCTGGGAAAATGGAACTATCTGGGAACAATTTCTTCAGCCTCGTAGAGCTATGCAATAAAGGTGTGTGTTTTCTAATAATGTCCCCTATTTTTGGAAGGATTGGATTATAATCAACAACTAACGGGAAAATTTCATATCGGCTGTCTGCGAGGACCTCTTGGACCCAAAGGCAACCAGAAAAGTCAAGGACAATTTATCTAAGGAGGAAAGATTGGCACTGAACAAATTAAAGCACAATTCTGAAATTGCTATAGCTACTCAAGACAAAGGTGGGAAATTTGTTCTTATGGATACTAGTGAGTATAAAGACAAAATGCTGTCACAATTAGGTAACAGTTTGCATTATTCAAATCTAGCGGCTGACCCTACTTCCGATCATTGCAAATTAATCTCTAGATGGGCAGAAAAATGGGTACACAGGGGAGATATTGATGAAAAAGTTGCAAACTGGATAGTTAACCCCAATGGTAAAGCCGGTAAAGCATTTGGGAGGGTTAAAACGCATAAGGAAGGCAACCCTTTAAGACTTATTACCTCCGGGCGGGGAACTGCAATTGAAAACTTGTCAGCTTTTACTGATGTTTTTCTCAAGCCACTGGCAATGGAATCTCCCTACTATTTAAGAGACACCACCGACTTTTTGAATAGGCTTATCAAGTTAACTGAAACAGGTCCCCTTCCCCAGTCAGCTATTTTAGTTTCATGGGACGTAGCAGCGATGTTCCCTAACATCGATAATAATTTAGGACTTGAATCCGTCAGAAAGGCCCTTGAAAGTCGGGAGGATTCCAAACCCTCTACTGAATGCATTTTAGAAGCAGTTAAAATTTGTCTTAAAAACAACAATTCTTTCTTTGAAGAAAATCATTTTTTACAAATCCACGGGACGGCCATGGGCCCCAAAAATGCATGCAGCTATGCGGATATTGCAATGGGAAACCTGGATAAGATTGCTAATACAGAGGGGCCTTACAAACCAAACAATTGGTGGAGGTTTAGAGACGACATTTTTGAAGTGTGGACTCATGGGGAGGAGGCCCTTCATGAATACACAGACTTTATCAACTCCATATATCCCACTATTAAATTTGTCTTGCGGCATTCAAAAAAACAACTTGAATTCCTAGACGTTAATATTCAACTAAATAATGGCCTGATTTCTACCGACGTATATTCTAAGCCTACCGATGGCCACCTTTATCTTTTAACAACTAGTGCCCACCCCAAATCTAATTTAAAGAGTATACCATATAGTATTGCTTTAAGACTTAAGCGTATTTGTTCTGATGATCAGAATTTGGCGAAGAAGTTTTCTGAATACAAAGATTACCTTATTGAGAGAGGGTATGCCCCTGGTTATATTCAGGAGCAATTTGATAAGGCTAATAAATTTTCTAGAAACGAACTTCTAACCTCCCGTAAAAAGAAAACTAAGTCGGGAAAATTCCCGTTAGTTGTTGATTATAATCCAATCCTTCCAAAAATAGGGGACATTATTAGAAAACACACACCTTTATTGCATAGCTCTACGAGGCTGAAGAAATTGTTCCCAGATAGTTCCATTTTCCCAGCCTATCGTAAATGTAAATCACTTCAAGACTTACTTAGGAAACCTAAAAAGAATGATGCTTACAGGGAAAGAGGGTGCTTTAAGTGTAATAGAGTACGTTGTGACTTATGTCATCATTATCTAAGAGAAGGTTCTCATTTTACTAGTTCTGTTACCGGTAAATCCTATCCTATTAATGAAAAAGTTTTTTGTACGAGTGTTAATGTTGTTTATTTAGCAACTTGTGTTAAATGTAATGTACAGTATGTCGGTTCTACGTCAAATCAATTCAAAGTAAGATTTAGAAACCATAAGTCCGACATGTTGCATGGAAAAAGTAGATGTGAACTTGCTTTTCATTTTAAAACTACAAATCATAGCCTTCAAGACATTCAGTTTATGGTCATTGAACAAATTACAAATGATAGTCAAGTTGAAAGTATTTTAACTAAAAGAGAAGGATATTGGCTAGCCCAGCTTCAATCTATTCACCCATTGGGACTAAACAAAAGAAAGGAATTTAACTCTTATAAGAGGATTAGTTTCTTAGCGTCTTAGAATTTTTAGTGATTTTAATGTTTTTTTTTTCTTTTTTTTTTAATTTCTGCCACGTAGGCTCTTCGGTTGTGTTTCTTTATTTTGATTTAAGGTTTTATTTTTTAGGTATTTTAGGCATTGTACTTTTAACGTCTTCTTCCAGGTGGACAGTAAGGAAGTTGGATTAGAATGGGTTTTAAGTTTAAGCCTTTTATTTAGTCAGAGGGTGAACAGAAGCCTTTTATACGGCGTTACGCATCATTCAAGTTTTAGGGAATTTAGGTGTTTGGATCGAACTTGTTTTCAATCTCTGGTGCACATATATAAGGATTTTAATGCTTGCTTCATCATACACGCTGAAGAAGTCTGAAATAAAAGACGAAAGCTCCGTGTTGAGATGCTTTTAACAACTTTTAGACGAGCAGTTGACTCCTTTTTAGTGTCTTACTCTTTTATTGAAATTTTAAAAGTTGAGTCTATTGAATCCAAACGGATCCTGTAAGTCTTTTGAGGAATATTGTTGCTACCAGCCTCTTCATTCTCATTTATATATATATATATATATATATATATATATATATATATATATATATATATATATATATATATATATATATTTCTCTAATTCGGCACTTAGGGGGAAAGTTGTTGTTGAAAAGTCGACCTTAAGGGGAAAAAAATTTTCGGGTGACATATAAGTTTCGCCTTAACGTTTCCACACACTTTTTCTATAGGAATACGTAAACTTCAAGGGCGCCCTCTAAGATTAACATACTAGATGCCATTACTTCAAAGTTGTCAAATTTACGGACACCTAGCTGTTAACACGAACGGATGGCTGGCCATTGAAATAACGTTAATAATATGTTTAGACGTTAGGGCGAATTTATTTCTTATGTATTTTATTATCTTTTTTTCGACCTATGTACAAGCAGATATAACAATTTCCCCTTAAGGTGGGAATTAGCGTTATATATATATATATATATATATATATATTATATATATATATATATATATATATATATATATATATATATATATATATGCGCATGTGAGTGTTACCATTTTATTCCTAAAACAAAAACTGTGTGCCTAATCAAAATCAGGTGCAAAGTTATTTAAAACGAACATGCTGTTCTGGATGAAGCAGATACACATAATGCAATGTTTAAAGGTGTAAGCGATCCCCTTAACATTTATTTTAAATTAGTAGGCTAAAGTTTGTATTTCGTCCTCATTTCACCTCCATGGTATGTCTGAACTTGTGTAGACCATGTAGAAGTACAACGAAATTGTCATTCTGCATTAGGGTATCAATTCAATAACAACTTCATTAGAAGATCCCTTCCTGAATAAAGATACTTGGGTATGTTTAGGCTTCGACAAATCCTACTCCAGGCAGCCAGGAGCATGCAGACATCACTCTGGCAAGTGCAAAGTTCCATACTGCTGCTTACATGACAAGTAGCCATTGCCTTGAAAATAAATCTTAAAGAACACTATCAAATTAGCTAGCCCGGCATTCTGTCTGTATAAGCCTAGTTATGCTCTTTCAAAATAGGTGACTGACACAAGCACGTTACCATGCATTCCAAAGGGAATGGGCGCCCTCTATTTGAATGATACTCAGATTACCATATTTTTTTCTTAAATCTGTGTAATGACTGTACACGCAGTACCGGGAACAGGGTATGAAGTTGCCTAAGGATAGGTTTCATCGAAATTTTTGAAATAATTAACTGAGATGCTCAGATGCTAACTGATTCAGTGTTTGTCAATTTTGTTAGTAAATATATATCCAAAGGTTGGTTTTTAGGTTAATTCCGAATGGACGCGGGGGGGGGGGGGAGGAGGAGGTAATGCGGTTTCACTTCCTCCTAGTTACGTAACTGTGCGTTTACTCTTGAGAACACCGATGGTTTATGTCTGGAACAGGAAACACACTATTGTGATTTGTCGCTGCTATTTTTAGATATTAAATATTTACACCCATAAGTGCATTATTGCATTTGTGGTACACAAAAATTTCACAACTATTGGTATTTTATGTATTTTATGCGTCATGTCTAACAAATATGGAGTGTTCAACCTTTTAGTTAAAAGTTTGCAAATGTTTCAACATTCGTTTGGCAATGTTCATTGATAAATGCATGTAGACGGTTTATAAGAGTTCCCCTGTTCTGGAGTCCCTCAGCGTACAGTATTGTCAGAATTTTACCCTTGTGTAATTATTCCTGCATTTTAGACAACGCACTTATTTAAAAGAAGTACGGATACTTATACCTACAACGTGGGCAGAAGATCCAAACTACGAATCGGCAGTATCGGAGCGGTTTGAAGAGAGCGACATCAGAATCGATTTCCCACCGGAAGAAGGAAATTTACCAAATAAAAACTTACCCTATACAAACAAACCTACATTCTGTGGATCTCAAGGGTTTTATATACACCTTACACCAGAGTACTTGCAAAATAAAAATACTGCTCTTCTGTATGGCAGTTATAAGAAGGTAATGATTATTTCTTTAAGAGTAAAATTTTATTGCTGTGTTATGAGAGGTATGATTAGGGTACACGCCACTCGAACTTTTTCAGGAAATTTATCATTTGCCAAAGCATACTCCATGCAAATTATATTTAACTCATTGCATTTACATGTTTTCCATTCGAGTAGGATTGTTGTACTGACTTGCAGATAATGTTCCCCACTATCAGAATCTGTTGCAACCGCTTTAGCAGTTGCATTTTTATGCTATAACTGAATATTAATCGGGCTTTGCTTTTGGATTATTTTATCAATGACAAGCGTTAAGGTATCGTAATAAATCAGTGAGGTATTATTGATTTTTAAGGTTCTTGCCCATGAGTGGGCCCACTACAGATGGGGAGTATTCGATGAGTATCCTCGTCCTCTATCTGATGACCCCCACTTCTATCAAGCTTCCTCCGGATCTATCGAAGGTGTTAGGTGTACAACTACAATAACAGGTACGAAAACGACGAAGATGTTTTATATCAAAACAAAAGTTACTAACTATATTTAGAGAACAGTTTTCATTAATAAGCTATTACCAGTTTTTAGGTTTAAGTTCATCTATGTATCATAGAAGCAAAAGAAGAATGAATTTGATACAAGTTTCCAGACTATGCCGTAATTTGAAAAAGGAAGAACCATAAAATAATGAAAAGATTTTAAAATGTTTTTGTTTTAATTTAAAGCATTGTAAAGACAATTACATTAACATAAAATCTCAGAAAACACAACGTTACGAAATGAGAATGATTCGTATATTTGATGCGTATTTAGGTTACGGATTTGCGGTGGATGACATGGGCTTCATTGCATCACCATCTAGTGCTGTTTGATGTGTGCACACCGCTAACGATGATGTTATTACGTACTACTAACAGATTCTGCTAGTGTTTGTTATAACTATGATGTCAGAAGATGTGTCAATGAACGATAATAGCCAGAGAAAAATGTTTTCTTTTTCTGACAGGACAACAGAGAACTCCAGACGGAGACCGTTGCGAAATTCCACCTGACGGCATTCCAGCGGATAATTGTCGCTTTTTCGATGACAGAAAATCAACCCCAGAGACCGCTTCCCTAATGTATAAACAATTTTTAGATCAAGTAAGTTTTTCAGTCATCTGACAAAAAATTACCTGTTCTTACAGCTGTGGTTAAACGAAAGCTATCGTGAGCTTCATATTTTGGTAAATGAAATACCCTCTGATGTCAGTAGTTGCCAGACACCCCCAATACCTATAATCGAGATCCAACATATGGAGGGTGTAGCGTGCGCCCAACTTCTCCCGCACCTCCGTCTCTATGGCAGCTGTCAAATTCTGCAACATCTGAAGTATTTCTACAGCAGCATCAAATTAGTTGGACATCTAAATATGAAGGTTTGGAGAATAAACATCCAATAAAGCTAAGCTTATTCTGCACAACCCCATATGACACAACAATCGACAGTTGACAGATGTTACATTATCATTACAAATACACTCGCCCATAAAATGCCACATGTAAAAGTAAAAATACCGTTAAGCTATTTTCCCCTTCAAACATTAAGGTTGTACAAACCATCTCTCAAAATGATCTGTTATTTATAGTTGTATATCAGAAAGGTTATTCATGAGATATTGGTCTCCTTACAATTACTAAAAACCTCTTTCCCCTTCTCTATTGCACCAATTGCCTCAAGGCTGGACGTTGCCTTTGTCCAGAACATGACCTGTGATACAGCTTGTTGGAAAGAGATAATTAATTGGCTCGGCGAAGGAGGTAGCCTCGGGCGTTAGAAGGTGACATATAATCCTACCCCACGAAAGTCCAATTTTGGGGGGTCGGAAATCTAACATTTTTAATGGGTTCAATACAGCATGTGTAAGGTTTTTACTAAGAACTACAATACGACTGATGATGGACCCCTTTTTCACCTTCTCAAACTTTGTTCACCAGATTACTGAGTACTGTGACGATGACGAAAGTAATGGTGGTAAGGCCCAAGTACGTCACAATGCTGAAGCTCCCAACCACCACAACATCCAGTGCGCCGGAAGGAGTGTTTGGCAGGTACAAACTGAACTTGTTCTTTCATTACTTGTACTAAGTGACTGGTAACTTGATTTACACGTCAAGTTTGGAAAAAAAAATAAACTAAGAAAAAGTCGCAAAATCGTTTAAAAAATGTTTAAAAATTCAATCCTGTTCTTAGTTGTACTAGCGCAGGACTGTTCCGTCTCTTCTGTGGCTGTAACTCGAATTTGTTGTGGCCTCAGGATTTTCCCGGTGGTAGAAAATCGCTAAATTGCGTGTCATACACTGTACGATCATTTCATGGTAAAATTCTGAAAACTAAGCAACCAAGCCCCTGAAGGTATGTGTCCCTTCTGGGAACATACTTTACCAAAATTGAAGGGTCTCGTTTAAATAGACTATAGACTTTTAGTTCGCCTTTTCGGCCTTGGCCATTCCAATTTGAGGTGAAATATGCATTGAAGCGAAGAGAAGTGCTTCACAATTTTAGTTCTTTATTATTAGGCCTAACTCTGTAAACTTTACCCTTACGAGAAACCCCTTTCGAAGTAATTGAACGACCGTCTGATCTTACCTAAAAGTCTGAGGAGGCTGATGAGGGTTAAGACTCGTTGACACGCTGTATTCTGAAAGTATATTGTTTTCGCCATTTTTCCTAAGCTATTGGGACTTTTGAAAGAAAAGTTTTATCATGTTTATTTAATGAAGTTTGACGCCCCCAAAATCTTGAGTTTCAATTAGGAGAAAACAAATGTAGACCTTTTCTCATTTTGGTTTGAGGATGTCCAGTATTCCGCCGCCCAACGCATCTCCAATTTGTGTGTGTGTATGTTCGTATTTCCTGGAAGTAAATAGGTCAATTGGTACTATTGAATCAGTCCACAAACAAATCTCATCCTACACATAATGATTGGGAGCTACATGTGATAAAACATTTATTAATGCTACAAATTCAGTTTCCTGACCCATAATTATAATTATTGAAATATAAAATTTAGACATTGATATATACTGATAAGCATATTTTTTAACAACTTATAACTTCATTCGAAAACCCATTACATATTACCTTGCAGGTTATGAAGGCACATTCCGATTTTTCCACACCAAATAGAGTTGTTAGGAACAGAGGAACAAACTTCGTGAAAGTGAGGCAGAGACCTTCTAGATATGTTCTTGTCATTGATACGTCAGCCAGTATGACGTATCGACTGAGGGTGTTGAGGCAGGTAAGATTTCAATGACTATGCCATTGATCCCACATGATGCTGCATACCCCATAATGTAGTTTCCATAGTAGTGTCCATGTTAATCCGTAAACTAGTCCCATCTGATTCACATATATGACCCATGTGAATCAGTGTAACTCTTACAGGTGTTTTTTCTTGTTTTGTTTTTTTTTCCTTTGCTGATCTCATGCGGGTCTCATCAAAAGCCCGTAAGGGACCTCAAACAAGAGTTTCCAGGACGTATCGATCTGAAGACTTAATGGATATCCCGGGGAGCCCCATATTGTACCCACAGTCATTGCTGCCTGGGATTTCATGCTCAAAGGATAGCCTAAATGAACTTTGCTGCAAAAGATTGAGATTTAAGACTTTAAGCGAGTTAGGTTTTTTTTTTTTTTTTGTTTTTTTTTTTGTTTTGTTTTTGTAAATCCTGGTATTAGATAAATATTAGACAAATATCGAAAATCAATTTAGAAAGATCAAAAGCCTTAAAAAAGAAATCAGATCCTTTTATTACCTTACCTGGATCTTCGAAAGATCGATAAAAATCCTCAATATTTGATACTAAATCCTGTGTAATCCAATTTTCCGAAAAGAAGGGTATCCCTCCCCACCAAGTTATTGGGGTCATGCCTCTCGCACCTTTGCGTTAACCGCCCTCGGGAAAGCCGCAAATTACACACTAGGGAATAGCAAGAACCTGGTATGTTTTGGTGATCTACTTATATTCTTGTCTTTTCACCAAATATTTGTCATCTTTCTCTTGAATGGAAATTTCTGGACTCACCGCAAGACACCTGTTATCAGGTGCAGGGAGATATTACCACGGTCATTTGAAACTGTATTACAACTGAACAACTGCAATTGGGTCGGGTATTTACCTCCGTGCCATATCCGTGCAGAAGCTAGTAAGCGTGAACGTGAAAGTGGTCTTATTTGTTTGCAATCCGCGTGCATCGTTGACACTGTCAACGACGATTAGACCTGGGTGTGACGTCATGACTTCGTCAGCGAACACCTTTTTCCTACTTACAGTGTACCATAACTTTATCCTTGCAGGCGTGTTACATATTCATTTATCAAGTGTTACTTAATGGTGAGAGCCTCGCTATTGTTGAATTTAACGACGACGCTGCTGTGCTCCAAGAGTTGACAGTTGTGACAGATACGAATAGACAATCGATGGTATTGAACCTTCCTTTTAGCGCTCAGAAGTCAACAAGTATAGGTGCTGGTAAGTAACTCTTCTCGCTACCATCTAATCATGTTTCTTCCACCAATCACATTATAATTTCCGCTCGTTTTAAGCGTGAAGGTGTGTATGCAACTGTTCCCAAAGAGGCTATGTGGGACTGTTTTTACTACAGATAGTATAAAAAGACTAAAACCATAAAACAAAAAACAAAAAACACAAAAAAATAAAAATACAATGAAACAATTATTCACTTAACATGGATAAATTGGAAGATATTAAAACCCTTTTAAACTTACAACTGGTTTTACTTAACGCTCAGTAATTGCAACGAGTTACCCCTTTGCTATGTCGAGTCTTTTGCAGATGTTTTAATTAGGCCTATAAGTATTACTGCGGTTTATCAAATAAAGCAAAATTCTTACAAATCCTTGACAAATATAGCAGAATCTGACCTCAGTCCCTGCGTTATTACAGCCATTGTCTAGACTACGTAGTTCGGTTAAGGGAGGGGGAGACTGATTTTCTGTGGCGCCTTGGTCATACCCGATACCTTGGTCCTGTGTAAGTCACCATTGTGTCCGGTTTTGCCCAATGGGCCACACTGTGTTCCCGTGATCTATTTTAGGGCAAAAACGGGTAGGACGTGTGAGTCTGAAGGCGAGGTAACCCCCAATTGCACTCGTTGTGAAAAGCGCTCAAATGGAATATAGTGTTACAATGTGCAATGTTCAAAATTTGATAAGAACTACAATGACTGATCCATGAAGGTTTTCAATACGGAGAAGTGGTTTCTATTAAAGTGGTTGCCAAGGTAGCAGGGCCTCTGGGCTTACGTCACTTGGAGAAATGGAAAACAGAAGATATTAAGCTATGTTGGCTACACTAGGTTCTGAGGCCATGAATTACAATCAATATAATGTAGTTTTAAGCTTTTTCTCGGGTATAAAAGTAAAAGGTATCAAATTTGGAAGGATTTTCCCCAAAATCTTCATCTCTTTATTTTTTCGCCCAGAATGTGGGAATGGCGGAAGGGAAAATGGTGTCTGTGTGGGGTTAAACCTCGCCTAAATCAGCGCCAAAACGGTTTGCGTATTGCTATGATCACATCATTTGAGAAGATCCACGTTACATGAAACTGTTGCTAATCAGGAAATAAATAAGGCTTATATCAAGGACCCTGGAGAAAGTTGACACACCTAACTCATTTTTTTTTTTGTTTTTAGTCACCTGAAATAGGGGAACCACCAACTCTAAACTGGGGTCAAATGACAAGTTAAGGGCCACAGATAAGACAAATTTGATATTGTTTCGTGGCAGAGAGAGGGAGATTCTGGCCTGATATGAACCGCGAGCCGCAAGTTGCACACCCCTGATTAAAGGGCAGCGCCAATAGTTTGTCGGTTAATAAACAGAAAATTAGATGCTATAGTTCTTCAAAAATCATTCTTTTCATAAACGATTAAACCCTATTAATATTAAGTGTCAATGATAGCGAATAGCTAAAAGCGCTGGAAACAGCAGCCGACCGTTCATTTGGGGGGGGGGGTTGGGGAGGGGGTGAAAGTGGCTATATTGAATCTTCGCCACATGTTACAGTACTAAATTTCAATAACATTTCATGCAGGGGTCTTGGAAGCATTAAGTGTGCTGGACCGAAATAACGAACTTGAGAGCTTGGGAGGCCGTCTTATTGTTCTCACCGATGGTCAGCAAACCAGAACCCCACACATCGCAGATGTAATAAATCAGGTAAATGTAAAAATGAAGCATACTTCATTTTAACCTTATTTTCAGTATCCCCTATAGTATTAATATCCTTACTATGCAAGTGTGCAAACTATAATACGAATATCTTTGTGAACTGCATTATTCAAAATTATGAATGTTGTAATAATTTTTGCATTCGTTAAAATGTTTGTGCATATTGGCATTTACGAGTCTAAGTTGGAGTTGTTCACCACATTATCACTTTTCAATGGGACATGTTCGTAAGTATATAAAGTAGCAAAGATTAGAATGTTGATAATGTTCATTTCCACCGATTGCTTATTGCTCTATTTAGGAGAAGCTGTTACCAACACCTTGTTGTGATATGTCTTGTCCTTTTTGTGCTTAGTTAGAAACATCATCATTTATATTGTAAATTGTATCCAATACAGACAGACAATGTTCTGATTCATACAATTGCTATCGGAGATGATGTTGCTGAGGATTTAGAGACACTGGCCAATCGTGCAGGAGGAAAGCAGTTTCTTCACCAGGATGCGTCTACTGCGTTGTTCGATATTTTTAGCCAATTTGGAGTTGAATCACGTGGTAAGATACTTTACTACCTTTAGGCAGTAGGCCAGCTGGATTCGTTTGGAATGGAACGCGGATAGAACCTAGGAGATCACTCTAAAAACGTGTTTAGAAATTAAACACAATTTTTGTCCCCACTTTGGAAACATGTTTAATTCCTAAACATTATGTGTTTAATTCCTAAACATTATGTGTTTAATTCCTAAACATTATGTGTTTAATTCCTAAGCATTATGTGTTTAATTCCTAAGCATTATGTGTTTAATTCCTAAGCATTATGTGTTTAATTCCTAAGCATTATGTGTTTAATTCCTGAACACTGTTTTTATAGAGATGATAAAGATGAAAGCCTATAGGTAGTAGGTCATCACCGAAAGCCAAAAGCTTCACGGTAACACTCGTCTGATTTGAATATGCTCTTATTTGAGAGATGAACATCTTTTTATTATATTGAAGACGTACTCTTTTTCCGCACCTCTCTCTGTCATCACAGAGACTTAGTTGAAAATGAAAAAAAAACGACCTTTGTACTTTAGCTTTATTTTGAAAACCTTTAACTGATATTTAGCCAGTCCCCCAAACTTCGTGTTATACATTCGTAAAAATGATTGAGAGTGAATCTGTAGCCTACTCCCTAAATAGCCTGCGAAGAATAGCAGCTCTCTGCATTTGGCCAATAGATGTTCCCAGCGCGGGCCTAATGGTCAAGTCTAAACAACAACATAACAATAACACATATCTTTGGTCAAACTTAATTGGGCGACCCACTTACGAAAGGAACAGAAAACCATATGCTCATTTTACAAATGTAATCGTAAATCACTCTTGCATTCTGGTTGATGTTAATCAATATTAGTGAGGAACGACAACAAAGGCCAGTTAAAAGTACTTCTGACACAGGTGACGGATATCGGCAATTCAAAGGGCGCCCAACAGTACTTTTTGTAACCAGTAAATCGTTCAAGGCAACCGATTCTCAGGCATGTGGTAGAAGTGGGTACTGTAGTATGAAGAGGGCATCGGGCCCTCCCCCAGCTAGATATGACCTGTATTCAGGTGTACTTGTGTGATACTCTTTCGGCTGGTAAAAATTTACGAAGTAAGCCATTGCCTACGAACGAGAGTAAGGGCTCATTTCAAATCTAGATAAACGATTCTTGGAGACCTATATTACTTTCTTCTTGTTGTAAACTGATGATTAAAAAAGGGTACAGAGAGTAAGCGTGTTTAAACTTTTCAATTGACCATGCCGATATTACAATTGCGTAAATTTCATTTTCCAAAAGGGGCTAATTCAGAGGAACTCGTAAGTCGATACTTACCGGAGTTTGCTCCAGGACAAACTGAAACGATAAACTTCGTAAGGGACAACACACTTCGTGGAAGAATTGTGATTTACTTGGGTGTACTCAGCTCGACTGATAACACAACATTCGGTGGAAGAGACGCATTAGATGTGCACTTGGCATCACCGTCCCAAGTACGCACTCCTGGGGTTTTCAACACACTTGTGTCAATGTATATCATAAGCACTGAAAGTTTAGAGGTAAGAATGACGAAATGTTGCTTTCTGTACAGGTAAACGTTGAAAGTGTCCACAACGTCAACAACAGTACTGCCAATTATTATTATTATTATTATTATTATTATTATTATTATTATTATTATTATTATTATTATTATTATTATTATTATCATCATCATCATCATCATCATCATCATCATCATCATCATCATCATCATCATCATCATCATCATCATCATCATCATCATCATCATCATCATCATCATCATCATCATCATCATCATCATCATCATCATCATCATCATCATCATCATCATCATCATCATCATCATCATCATCATCATCATCATCATCATCATCATCATCATCATCATCATCATCATCATCATCATCATCATCATCATCATCATCATCATCATCATCATCATCATCATCATCATCATCATCATCATCATCATCATCATCATCATCATCATCATCATCATCATCATCATCATCATCATCATCATCATCATCATCATCATCATCATCATCATCATCATCATCATCATCATCATCATCATCATCATCATCATCATCATCATCATCATCATCATCATCATCATCATCATCATCATCATCATCATCATCATCATCATCATCATCATCATCATCATCATCATCATCATCATCATCATCATCATCATCATCATCATCATCATCATCATCATCATCATCATCATCATCATCATCATCATCATCATCATCATCATCATCATCATCATCATCATCATCATCATCATCATCATCATCATCATCATCATCATCATCATCATCATCATCATCATCATCATCATCATCATCATCATCATCATCATCATCATCATCATCATCATCATCATCATCATCATCATCATTATTATTATTATTATTCATCTGGCAACAAGATGGCGACTGAGTAGGATTTGTTCTACGTAGGGCTGCTGTGATTTACTCGCTTTTATATATATCATCGAGGTTCGAACAATCTTTTCATTGATTAACTGGCATTGCCGTTTCCCCGTCGACTTCTTTTACGTGTTTTGCAATCTCTTGAGCAATGGAATCTGGAGCTAAAAAGAAGAAACGAGGTAGACCTAAAGGGTCACGAAACAAGCAGCCTAGCCTCTCACAAAAAACACTAAGGCAGTATAACACTAGGGCGTTCTCGCACAGTCAATACGACGCTCCCTCTGAAGAGCTTTCAGATTTTTTGAACGAAGCATCGGACAATGAAAGTATTTCTGGAGTGGAGAATATAATGACTGATCTGAGCAGCTCAATTGAAGTATCTCTTCGTCGCATCACAAAGGAGTTAAAGCGAATTGAGCTGAATTTTGATAAAGCGTTAGAGTTTACTAACAGTCGTGTTGCGACATTTGAAAAAAAGGAGAAAGAAAATGAGCGGAAGCTGAAATTGATGAAGCTTGAATCAATCAACAAGCAAAGTTCTGAGGCTCTAAATAAACAGGAACGGTTCTCTCGAAGGAATAATATTCGAATCGTGGGCTACCCGACGCATGCTGAAGAAAATTGTTTGGACATTGCCAAAGAAGTAATTAACAAAGTTGGAATTCCAGATGTTAAGATCGAGAGAGCCCACAGAGATGGTGCCCGAAGAGAGGGACGTAGCCGTCATATTTTGGTGCGATTATCCTTCTTTCAGGACAAAATCACTGCTTTGAAAAATCAACGAGCTAAACTACAAGATGAAGGATACTTTATTACTGATGATTTGACCTTCGTAGATTTGACCGAAAAAAGGAAATGGAAGCAGCAAGTGGCGGATCTCTATGCCAGAGGTACCTACCTTCGATTTTCTGCGGGAAAATGGCGGGGCCAAGACGGAAAGCCGTTCCAGTTTGAATAAGACGTTGTTCGACCAGTACGTTAACGTAAGCCCTACGGGAACCGATCGTATCTGTTCCGTCCCGATTGACCCGATTGTTTGTCTTTTTGTTTTCCGATGATGTGTTGCTGCTTTTTTGCTGAATTTTGCTGCCAAATCTTTGCAGTTCGATTGCAGCATGTTTCGGTTTCTTGTGCTATTTTGTTTACTTTTCTGTATTTGTACTTTTCAATGTTTTCAGATCCCATCCACAATTTTTACTGTTGTTTAGCTAACCTAGTGCTCAATGGATGCATTTATCCTGCGGATTACTATTTAATTCAACTTTGTATTATTCAAACTTGGAATTTATACTTTGGAAGATACAAGGTTTGTACTTTTGGTCACTTTAAGGATCATCGCTCGTATTTTATTAAAATTGCCTCCATCATTTTCATGTCGCTTGAAATGTGTTTTTCGGAACACTTAATGTTAGATTGTGCTAATTTTACTGTATTTATTAAATTCTCTATAGCATAATGGGCACTTTAACATTCTTCACTTACAACGCAAGGGGTCTTAGGCAACTTTCAAAGAGAAGGCAATTGTTTTACCTTTTTGCACAATCAAAAACCTGATATTAGCTTTATTCAGGAGTCTCATAGTACCCCTGAGCAGGAAAACTTTTGGTCAAACGAATGGGGTGGGAAAACTTTATTTTCACATGGCAGTAGTGATAGTAGAGGGGTTATGATCCTTTTTAATCCCTCACTTTCGTTTGAAGTTATCAAAACTGATACTGGCAATGCTGGACGATATATTATTTCCGATATTAAAAATAAACAATCAAATATTTACAATTGTTAACATCTATGGTCCAAACGTTGATGATCCATCGTTCTACAACACACTTTTTCATAAAATGGGAGAGTTTGAAGGTAATAACATCGTTTTGGGGGGAGACTTTAACTTTATATTTAACTTTGATCTTGATAAAAAGAATGGCGTTCGCCACACGGATTTCAAGGCTAGGGATGAATGTCTTAATTTAATGATGCACTTTAACTTAGTGGATATTTGGCGCAACAGACATCCCCTTTCAAAACAGTACACTTGGAAATCAAACGTTAACGACGATGTCTTTTGCCGTCTTGATCTTTTTCTCATTTCCAACGCTCTCACTACTAAAGTGACAAATGACGATTTAATTTCAGGGTTCAGGTCAGACCATTCGTTTGTTTTTATTACTGTTAGCACTGTGATTTGTAAGAGAGGGCCAGGGTTCTGGAAATTCAATAACTCCTTGTTAGAAAATAAAGATTATGTTAATCAGATCCAATCATTTCTGAATGATAATGTACTGGGCACTGATAGACAATGGGAGAATCCCGCTTTGGAGTGGGATTTTGTTAAACATAATATTCGTAAAATTACTATCAAGTTTAGTAAGGACTTGGCTCGAAGAAGAAGAAAACGGGAAAGAAATCTCATTAGATATGTTAATACCTTAGAAAAACAGCTTTTTAACAATTGGGATGCAGCTACAAATAGTTTACTAGCGGAAGCAAAAAACGAAATTCTACAAATTTATAACTTCAAATTAAAAGGCATTCAAATTAGGTCACGAGCCAGGTGGGTCGAGGATGGAGAAAAAAACAGCAAGTATTTTCTCAAGCTGGAGAAAAGAAACAAAACCCAAAATACTGTTAACTATATTATACAAAGTGATGGTACACATGTTGCTTCAAATGAAGCGATTTTAAGTGAACTTCATAAATTTTATAGTAATTTATACTCTTCAAGAGATTCTAATCCGTTGAACTTTTTTTGATGATTTTAATTTTAATCGTACATTATCGGATGATGAAGCTGACTCTTGTAATGGTATGTTAACTATTGATGAATGTCGCTCTGCACTGGAAAGTATGGCTCCTAACAAATCGCCAGGTTCTGATGGCCTTACTTCAAACTTTTACAAATTTTTCTGGGATTCAATAGGTCCTTTGGTTGTAGATTCGTTTAATTATGGTTTTGCTAAGGGCACATTTTCCCCGGAGCAATGCCGAGGTATTATTAATGTTATTCCTAAACCCAACAAAGATTCTTCGATTATTCAAAATCTGAGGCCAATAACACTTCTTAACACCGACTACAAAATTGCAGCCAAGGCCATTGCTAACAGATTAAAATTTGTTCTGCCTCAAATTATTGGCCATAATCAAACAGGTTTTATGAAAAATAGGTTTATTGGCGAAAATATTAGATTTACTTTAGATTTGATTGATTACTGTATGAAAAATAACATTTCTGGTTTCATCATGTTTGTTGATTTCGAAAAGGCTTTTGACACCCTTGAGTGGAAGTTTCTACATTACTGTTTAAAGAAATTTAATTTTGGTGACAGCTTTATAAAATGGATTCATACTTTTCAGACCAACAGTTCAGCGTGTGTAATTAATAATGGTTATTCTTCTAATTATATTAAGTTAAAGAGAGGTGTTAGACAAGGGTGTCCCCTTAGTCCGTATTTGTTCATTATTGCAGTTGAAATATTGGCTCAAAAAATTAATTCCAATAATATTATTAAAGGTCAGCATATTTTAAATAACGAAGTGAAGATAATGCAGTACGCTGACGACACCACTATTTATTTAGATAACGGCCCAAATTCTATTCAGGAGGTTCTTCGTGTTTTGAGTGATTTTGGAAATGCTTCTGGGTTAAAAATGAATTTTGATAAAACTATTCTTTTCCCACTTGGTCCGTTTACTCATTCGAAACCGTTTTTTGTTAATGACTTCCCTATCACTTGGTCAAAAGGCCCAGTTACTATGTTAGGAATAACATTTACATGTAATAGAGAAGACCTCTTTCAATTAAATTTTCCACCAAAGTTGTCTCGGCTTAAACGGTCTTTAAGTCTATAGACTCAGAGAGGACATTACTCCAATTGGCAGAAATATTTTATTCAAAAACATTTGCAATCTCGAAACTTGTTTACCTTTTTCAGACTCTTCCAAATCCCCCGAGTAGTTTTATTTTGGAATTGAATTCAATTCTGTACAACTTTATATGGAATGATAAGCCTGACAAAGTGAAACGTCAGACAATCATTAACCCTATTCATTTAGGTGGTTTAAAGGTAATTCATTTGGAGAGTTTTATACACAGTTTAAAGATTACATGGATTAAAAGGTATTTAAGCGAGAGTAATGGTGTGTGGAAGATCTTTTTGGATTATTATTTGAGTGATT